>JAWNPL010000235.1:810000-1410000 GCA_035047545.1 Drosophila paranaensis | reverse complement strand
GCTTGTCAGATTCGGTTTCTGTATCTGTAGCTGTATCTGTATCTGTATCTGTAGCTGTAGATGTATCTGTAGCTGTGCTGTGAGTTGGCGTTCGCTTCAAAGGAGTGTGCGACGAGACGTCTTTGACGGCAAACGGATTTACACGCTCCCCTCGGCGCTGCACACGAGCCCCTGTGTACTGACTATAATCTGACATTTAATTAATAATAAAGTTGACAGTTTGTTTTGAGTGACTGTGACAGTTTTAATTGAGATTTGTTTCCACAATGCGCTACACAGGCGAGCGAGCGAGCGTACGGCTTATACATCTCCATTCAGCTCTTGTCCGACTCAAATGCTACTGTCACACCTCCCTCTCATGGCTCTCTATACAGATTCTAATGGCGATAAAGGGTTTACAGAGCCAGATTCAATTCAATTACGGAGCGATTGTAAATTGTATTTGGATAAAAGAGTTGAGCTTCCCAGAAAGGATGATGCTGTGTATTGAGTGGACTCTGGGAAGTCACTCTATAAAATATTAGAAGCTGATTCGATTCAATATTATTATTATTATTATATTTCAACAGGCTATAGAGCTACCGCTAGCCGGTATCTCTTTCATCTTTGAGAGTGCCTCTCTCGGCTATAGCTCTGGCTGCCCTCGACCCCAGCCCCAGCCCCAGCCCCAGCCCCTGCCACGCCCGCATGCGGAGCTGCAGGGCATACAAATCACTTGAAAAGCCGAGAGCACCTACAACAACATTGCTGCCACTCAAAAGTCCCGTAGCACTTAAGCGCTGAGCGTGGGGCCTTTCAGACAGCTGCCTCTATCTCTCGCCCTCCCTCTCTCCCTCTCTCACTCTCTCTTTATCGCACTCACTCTGTGTGCGTGTAGTCAACTCGATTTAGAGACGATTAGCGCACAAAACACAAGTGGCATGTTTTGATGATGATCATCAAGCGCGTCTGATTGCCGGCAATCAAATGTTGAGGCATAGCAAATTGTGGGGGTGCTGCTGTTGTGATACTGGGAGGAGGGGGAGGTGGAGGTGGAGGTGGAGGTGGATGGCGGGCATAGGGGGGCCTTTAAGACAGACGCGCGTAAAAACGCTTTCAAATTGAGTTGTTAAGTGTCCTGACCGCCCCTCGCCCTCACTCCGGCGAACTCCTCCCGCAGCGATAATTGAGTTTTATGATTGACACGACAACTTTGCTTTTTAAATTGACATCAATTTCAATATGTCGCACTGCGAGCGAGCGGGCGAGCGAGCGAACACACAACAATGCCAGGGAACTGAACCATTGAACGATTGAGCGACTGAGCAAATGAACCAGTGAACGGAGCTCAGCGAACCGAAGCGAATGAAACAGTGAAGTCCGTCGAGCGGCGATCCCCCGACAGCCCCTCTCTCTCACCCACCTACCCCACTCCATATGCCAGCTATAAATTGTGCAATAAATTTCAATTACTGTTATTTCGCCAGCACACACATACGAAATACATATACAGACATAAATAAAGAATACAAAATCAAAGCGTTAAAGCTAACGAACCACAACGACTACGCGATGCACTATAAAGAAAGCAAAATCTTCGAGATTTGAGTGAGACGTGATTGTAAAAGGGAGACTGAAGTTGATATAGATATGGAGAGGACTCAAAATAAATAGAATTATTTCTTTATTAATGCATATTTGTAGTCTAAATATAAGTTATCTTCTGGATATGGCATATGCCCATATATATTAGAACTATATGCATACAAAACTGGGATGATCTCAGTTTTGTAGAATTTAGTTTTCAATAAACCCAATTACCTATGCAAAAAATAGAATTTTTATATATATGTATATAAACTTTACAATCGATTTACTGCTTTCAATTTACCTATTAGAATTTTGTTTATAGAAATATTATTTTGATATAATATTTGATCAATTTGCAAAAGTTTTTCTGGTATGAAATTTCACAACAAACTCAAGGCTGATATACATTAGTTAATGGATTATCCACTAAAGCTGGCTTGCCAACACAAATCTGTATACTTTTGCAAAAATCATCCTTTATACGATGTAACTGATGTAACAGATTAAAAATATCAAGAATAAATTGAGTTATATAGATTATTACCAATAATTGAGATATATAGATACAACCAAATAAGCCCACTCCACATTCGCTTTACTCTGTCGCAAACTTCATCTCAAAATGCATGGGCCTTCAGCAAAGTATTCAAACTGTCAGCGTGGCATATAAACTATTAAAGTGGCGGGGCGTGGATGGCAAGCCCCGAAGAAACATGTGCACACAAATTGTGATAAATTTTATGTTAAAGTGCATGAAATTATATGGCGACACATTTGGGCACTCATAAATTTTATTTAAACAATTTACAATTGTCATTCGACAATTGCTTTTCGCTCCGTTTGCTCGCCCTTCCTCTGCCGCTCACACTCCCCCACTGTCACCCTCTTCGCTTTCTGTATGTGTTGACATGGGAACTAAACTCCAGGGTATTTCACAGTTTTCGTCTTAAAAAATATTATGATCACAATTCTCCCTCATTAAAACTCGGCAATATTTTATATATTCTTGTATCTAATAAGCCCTTTGCTGATAAATGGAATTGCGACAAATCTTTCTGCAAATCTGCAAGCATTTTGGGTCTAGAAGAATTATCAATGGATGCGAAATGCTTTTACTTTACATACCGTTTACAAATTGTGCCCTCAACACAAATGCCATAAATCGTTCAGCTATGCATTTTTGCAGTCCTGCATCAAATCAGACCCAATTTGGCGCAGAATGTGTCTATAACTTGGGCAGCTGCTGAAGTGGGCTGCTGAAATCAAAACTCAATCAAATAACATCAAAGCAAATGTCGCCAGTTCCTTCAGAGGCGGAGAGAGGGTCCTGCCCTTAGTCGAATGCCCAAAGAGCCGTCCACTGGAAAGTTGGTTGAATGCCAGCAGCAGACGCCATCGTGGTCTCGTTTTTGATGCTGATGCTGATGCTGTGTCTGTTGCTGTTGCTGTTTCTGTCTGACAACTTACTTTGGCATTCGGCTGTCAACATGCTGTCAGACATTTAAACAATAAATGACCAAACACTTTTCATTATGTTGCTCTTTGCGGTTGTTGCTGCTGCTGCTGCTGCTGCTGCTGCTGCCAGAGACAGCAAGCCAAGACCGAAGACCAACTCTGATGGCTGAAGGCTGAAAGCTGAATGCCGAATGCCGAATCTCAGCCCCAAATCCAGAAAGGCAAGCGCTGAAAGAGAGGAAAGAGATTTGTCGACTGACAGCCGACTGAGACAGGCAAAGTGAGCAAAATTTGCTTTGATGCCCACCGACAAACAATGCGAATAACCAGCCGAACCAGCCGAATATAAGAGCAGTTCGATCCAGAGCACAGGCGGGTGCTCCACACACAGCTCTCGACATGCGTATGCATGATTTGGGCTCTGATGTGGGTCAGCGAAGGCATCCCCTCCCCCTCCCCCTCCCCACCCAAGCATGTGAACTGCGCCGACAGAGGTCAAAGTTTTACTGCTGTTGCTGTCATAAAAATGTTGCCAAAATGTTGCCCTCTCCAGCTCGTTTTTTATTTCGGCCCGTCCGTGGTCCTTTGTCTGATCCACATGCGAACCCATTTCAAAAATGTTGACACTCAACATAGGGCAATTAAATTCATTTTTCATTCATTTGCGACTGTGTGTGTGTGTGTGTGTGTGACTGTTCTGGACGCAGTTGGCAAACGCTGCTGAAACTAACTGACATATTGCGCTGCAAATTTGAAAGGTTTTCCTTGCCCACACAGTTTTATAGCCACGAAAATTTGTAACAATCATTTCCAAATTTCCAACAGGCTGAATTCATATATTGTGCGCTCAAATATATTGTTCATTCTCGTTTTTGCTGAACATCATTTGCAGTCAGTTTCCGACTGACTTATTACAGGACTTTAACACTCTGAAATACTGCTGCAGCAGCACTGTGAACCACTCGAAGCGAAGCCCTTTATATATCCTTACACAATATGTGTTACCTTATTCGATTTTAATAAATATTATCAACTTTTGACAGAAAAGTGTGGGCGAGTTGAGAAATAATGTTAGGCTTCTCAATGTTCTCAATGAACTTGCAAGATCATTAATATAATATTTAAATAAATTGATTTAACAAAACACAAGTTTAATGTTTGCAATAGCTGCTTACTATTCAGAATGTATCTGAAATAGGTCGATCGATGCATTTCTTTGTGCGAATCAATAACATTTTACCCGACCAGATCAGGGCTCGGAATATTATGTTATTAAAAAATATTTGCAAAAGGCAAAAATCAATCAATTTCCTCATTCTGCCTGTTGCAATAATCTATAAGATTATATCCCCAAAAAGTATTTAAAGGGTATTTAATGCCAGATCAAGCAGTATTTAGATCTATAAAAATTATATCAAATTTATTTTAAATACTCTTTGTTATTAATAAGGCAATAAATTAATTTATGAAAATATCTAAAATATTTGACAGTTTTTATGTATATATGAACATATATATGTAAGCAAGCCGAAGGCCCTAGCAACCAGTGCTTTAATGATTAAGTTAGCCGTAATTTCAATTGCTGCTAAATCTTATAAAGAAATAAATAAATTTGACAGTTTTTTCTTTGGCTGTTAAATTTCTAACCTAATTTCATATGGGAAAATATATTTCATAAAAATATTTGTTCATATAATATATATCAAATACAAATTCATTTCATTATTATAAAAATTTCTAACATTAACAAATTTTATTTAATATTTAACACATTTATTCGACATTTAGTAGTCTCAAAAATCGCATTCTCAAATTTTTGAGATTTGTAAGTTCAATAAAAATCTTTTTCAGCCTAGAGAGTCTCCTCTGATTACGACCCGGTCCAGTGTTTTGTATACCAAGATTATAATTCACAGTCCAGATCACTGGTGACAGACAATGGTATTCTCTATAAGGTCTATTCATGTGTTTGACGCAGGCCACAAATTGTCTGAGAGACACATAAACATGTTACCTGAACGCTGGCTGGCACTCGGAGAAATTGTTTAAGTGCCTTTCGGGCTAGAGTCGCCTTAATGGACCCTAAACACGTTGCTGGAATTTCTTTGGCCCCCATCAGAACAAATTGCTTTATGTGTGATAAAGAAATTTTACCATTTCGCTGTAGTTAAATGCCTTCGCCGTAAAGCACCCACCCCCGCCACGTCTGCAAGGATCTGCGGCTGTCGTTTAAGCAGCAGAGCGAACGAGCGGCAGCAGCGGCGGCCATAAATTTTGTTTTATTTATGAGCATTTAATTTTTGTAACATTAATTTAAACATAACTGCCAAAACATAAATTAGCTTCCGTTTCAAACTAATTATGCCGCCTGCTTCAGTCACAGGCCGAGCACCCCGACCCCCTGCCACTCTCTGCTTCTGTTGCTCAGCTCCTCATGGCGTGTTCCCTCAGGCCGTTGTGGCAATCGCTCAAGCATGAAAATCGTTGACTGCACAAAAGGCAACCCACACCAAGCACACACAGACACACGCACACTACACACACCCACACTCATTTGACTACACTATCATCTGCCGGTGAGACAAACTCCAACAGACGCCCACAGCGCATAAATTTAAATATATGTATATATACCTGCTCTCTCTCTCTTTCTCTCTCTCTCATCTATCTCTCTCCGTCTCACTCACATCCAGAGTGAGCGCCTCGCCGCGTTTTATCTTTTTGGCGTAGCCGATGATAGGTCGGGTGGGAGAGGGGGAGGGGACACAGGAATGGACCGCCCTAAGTGCCGTTACACATGCATCGCCTCGCATGCATATAAATTTTATCTGTTTGACGCTCTCTTCTGGTCTTTTGAAATGCCATCAAATTAGTTGTTCATCCAAGCAATTAACCCATAGTGCCGAAATGAAAGCAACTCCAAGATCAGGGCTGCCGAAACACGCCACGTGGTCTTTGATCGAGCGAGATTGAGCTGAAGGAAAGGGAACCTAAAACGGAAAGTGACTCTGTAGATACATAAAAACTTCTTCAATTCATATATATATATATATATATATATATATATATATATATATATATATATATATATATATATATATATATATATATATATATATATATATATATATATTATACTTAATAATATTATTCAATATTTCAGTTTGAAAGACTCCTCAGCTCTTCTACCCTGATCGTCCCTCACTCAGTCTGGCCTGATTCACTCGGCTGATGCGGCAGCCCTGCCGAAAAAAGGGCCAAAAGCCCGCCAACATAATAATCATAAATATATCAGAGAGCTAACTTTCGGCTGGCATAATAAAATCCAATTAAAAACCAAAGAAAACAATGTTTACGACCTGCCAGCGCCCACCAGAAAGGGGGCAGCAGCAGCAGCAGCAGCTATGCGTTTGCCTTTCAGGCAAAGGGCTGCTCTGACTCGCCTCGGCTCGATTGTGCTGAGTTATGTTAATAGCCACTGTCTGAGTCCACAAAGTGCCACCGATGTCGTTATGCATTTATATGTGGCGCTTTAATGTCTGCATCCTCGCAAATGCATGCCACAAGCAGCTGCTCCCCCTCACTCTCCCTCTCCCTCTACCTCTCCCTCTACCTCTCTCTAGCCATAATGAGCTACGGTAGCCAAAACAATAATTTCTTTTAGCTAAGACTCCACATAGCTCAAGAAAGCGCTCCACTCTTAGCCAACGCTCACCCCAAGCCAAGTCGTATCAAGTGTCGGCATAAATCTTAGAATTCGCCGACCAGAAAGTGTTGCCTTGACTTGGCCAACAGCAATTGCCAGGCAACTGCCAACAGACGCGTATTCATTCGTTCTGTAACTAATATTTGCCACAGAGGGTGAACTGCGTTGCTCAACTCAGGCGCTTTATTATTCATGTCTGTCGGCTTGAGTGCGGACTCATTTTGAATACCCTGCACCAGCTGGCCCAAAAGGGATTGTTGAATGTCAAATAAACTAAGTTAAGCTACGTTTGTTATACAAACTATATATATTTGTCAGTTATTGCAGAGTATCCGTTAGTCAGTACAAACAATGAGGTGACTCTGCTCTTATTTATGATAAGCAAAATAGTCCAAATAAGCCCAAAGCTAAGATCGAGCACTGAGAACCGACTACACGATACCCGTCCATGACACAGATAAAGGAAGGCTACAATCGCTTGAAAGAATCTTTAAAGAAAGTGATTTTACTCTAAACTTCCTCTAGCTTTGCAGTTTGTGGAGCTTCTTTTTCAACTACTTCTAGTAGATATAGTTTTACTCACAAAAACTAAAGAAAATCTTCAAAAAAGGATAATGCCCATTATATGAATAGCATGAGAACATGTCGAGAATAGACATCTATATATGCTTTTTGCTGTTGATCTACTCTGAAATGTTAATTAAATATTATCTTTTGAGATTCGTTCAGTTTAACTTGCTTGCAGAAGTCAAAGTGGTTTAGACTCAGACCTGCCTACAACTGGCAAGAAAAATACAACTTTAAGATAAAGATACTAAGATAAAGATACTAATCAGGACTAAATGTTACACTTTTGGTATGAAAACCACAGCACTCTCTCAAAGGGTATGCCAAATGCAGCGTATTACAATTGGGTGCAATGAGTTATATGCGCCTTCGTCTTCGCAATTTGGCCCATTGTCCTGTGGCTCGCTTGGGCGGCCTCAAATACGCAATGCGATGCCCAAGTCTTCGCTCCGACACTTGCACTACGACTTCGAGTTCGACGGTGGCTCTGGCTCACAGACGTGGGCTCGCTGCATGGTCCTGGCCGTTGCGTACGTAGCAATTTTCGTGTCGGCTAATTAGCTTTTGGGTGTATTGTTTATAAATTTATGATGCATGTTAAATGGGTTTAATTAATTTATGGCACTTTGAGCCGGTCCCAGAACGAGGCCAAGTCCGAGCTGCGCGCTCGGGGCAGAGGCCAGCGCTTAAGCTTTGCCCAATTGAATTTTCTCCAGTGAATTATGGTTATGAGTTGTGGTCATTAAAAGTGTACTACATGTTAATTAGGCTTTGTTTCGTGACAGACGCCCAAAAAAAAAAAAAAAAATACAAAATACAAAATACAGAAAACCGAAAACAAAATACATCCGACGAACCAATTAAAACTTAAAACTCAGCTCACTTATCGTCTCCAGGATCAAGCCGCCCGTTGACACGTCTCCCGCAGCGCCAGACAGCTCTATTAGGAATTCATGTGCGAGCCGCAGAGCCGCAGCAACCCCTCACGCGATGATTATGGTCGTAAATGATTATGCTATTCAAATGTGCATTCCTCACTTAATGCCGTGCCGAACTGCTCAATTGATAACCCCCCAGCGCGAAGCATAACTTTTCCCTTTCTCTTCTCCTGCTGTAAGTCAGAAATGCCATCACATGGCCGGGCATACTCCGTGTGAGCGAAGTAAGTACATTGGTTTTCGATTTTGAGAGTCTAAAATTGGGCAGGGTTCTCCAATAGCAATTCTCTTCTTAAGGCCTTAGCTTCAAGTATTAAAAATCCTTTAGATACATCAAATCTGTCTCTCAGTCGTTTATGCCCGACTAAAGTGACTCTTGATGCTCTGTTGTTGTGTTGTGTTGCTATTGCCATGTTCTTTATTGTCGTCGTCATCATCCTCGTCGTCGTCGTTGTCGTTGTCACACCCAGGCGCCAGGCCCAAATGATCAATGGGCGCTAATTAGTGTGTCAGCTCTTTTGGAAAGTTTACACATGCTCCCTGCACGGCCCGCTGGCCCGCTGGCGCGCTGGCCAGTGGCCCGGCTCCGCGGGCAGTGCGGAGGGGTATTCAGTTACAAGTGTCGTCTGGGTCCCAGTTGGGCTCCCTGGTGTGGCCGCAGGTCATTTATTATATCTGCTGCTGCCGCTGTTGCTGTCGCTGCTGTCGCTGCTGTTGGCGGGGCAGGGCTGGGCTTGAATTTCAATCATTTTGTAGCTGCGTCGATTAGAAATTGCGATAATGTCCAACGGCGACAAAGTTTTCAGGGCGCCTCCTGTCCGATCCGATTGCGGCTCCTACTCCAGCTCCGACTCCAACTCAGCCTTGACTCTGTCCGTGGCCTGTCTGCAGTTTGTCAATGAGGCGGCAGAGCCAGAAGGCTTATCTGCACTTGGCTGCCAGTAAATTATGTTTTGTCTGCATCTGCGGGTCATGTTCGTGGCTCGTTTGCCATCGAAAGTAGCATTTGGACAATGGGAAAGCTGCGTCGCGACGCCGACGCCGACGCCGACGTCGACGCGTCGGCTCTGCGGTCACATTGATTAATGAGCCCCGAGCGCTAATGAGCAGCAATTAATAAAGTCATGGACTTTGTTGACCGCAACAAACGCTTGATGTGGTCAACAGCCCAAGCAGGCGGAGGTGACTGATGGGCGCTGGGCAGGGGGTGAAGGTCGAGATGTGAGCGGCAGTCGCTGCCTGACGTTGTATAAGACTTTACACTTGCCATATGCCTTGATACTAGATACGATTTGCTTGATTTCTACAAGAGTTTTGATATCAATTACTAAGTGGAAGTCATCATAACATATAAATATAAATATATATAAATATAAATATTAATATAAATCAAATTCGAGTCTTAAGCTAAAGTTCGGAATCTACTTGCTCTATACTCTATATCTGTTCATGAGACAACATAAATCGGACAACATGCAAGATCTAGTTGGTTCCACAAAAAGTGATATCTCATGTTTGTTTGACTATTGTAAACTGCCAAGTAAAATATTCTTGGGAATTCATCATCATTTATTTACAGGGACCTAGGATCCATAAACCAAGTGGCAGAGTGGCAGGCAGTGTGTGGGCGTGGTGCCTTTGAAGTGCCGCCATGCTCGAGGGCAGACGTGTGCTCACCTAATTATCAGGCTATTCGAGGCATCATAAACTAGTCGGGTGAATGGGAGTCAGAGAGAGAGAGAGAGAGAGAGAGAGGGAGAGAGAGAGAGTCGGTGTGTGGCTGAAAACAAATAAGATGCCAGCGATATGTCTTCGCCATAAAAACTGAAAATAGGCGAAATAAATAAATAGCCGAAAGGGAAAGGAGAGGGCAGGGAAACACACATTCAACAAACTGCAATGTAAATGAAATGAAATGAAATGCAGCCGCACGATTCCGGGCCCGGGCCCGGGCACCGGCAATTCCGTACAATTCCAATTCACTTCGTCGTTATGTCGTTGTTATGGTGCGTATCATAAAGTCATAAAAGTGTGAAAACCGCGGCGAGATCAAAAGATCGCATAAGTCAGCACGAGGCCCCACTAGACAGCCACACATACATATATGTATCTACATACATATGTATATGTATGTATTTATATGTATATACGCAGACATTAACACATTGTGCAGCAGAAACACTTCAACAAGTTTCACGAAAAAACTCATAAAGTCTGATCATTGTCTAACATTTTCCTTTTCCTTTTTATTTAAATTTTAATCGAAATCAACGTAGAATCGAAACATTATGTATATATTTAAATTCTTTGTAAACTCCAGATCCATCCGCGCAGCAGACGATCGAATAACAATGCCCTAACTTATGCCCTCTGATTGGGCATAAAATTAGTTGATTTCAATAAACGAGATTTCCAATCAGATAAATTATTATGGCCAGCTCTCGAACTTGGCCACATGGGAAATTCCATTAGCTACTCAAATTGGAATTTAATTGGCGTTTATTTAATAAATTCAGCTATTCAATAAAAACGAAACACTAAAGCTATGTAATATCTGTTCAAATGTTAGAGCGAAATGCTTGAAAATTTTAGAACTCCTCTTTGAATATATAATATATTTAATTATTAAATTATATTCTTAGCTAGTTCTTATTTTGAATATATTGTTAATTTTATTTATTTTAATATTATTTTAATCATTGTATTTCAGTATTTATTACGAAATGGCAAATGAATCAACTCATAAAATAAATCTTTTAGCCAAACATTTTTTATTTCAAATAAAAATCCATTTCCTAATCGCTGTTATAAGTAGCTGATAATAATATTTAAAATAAATAACAAACTCAGTTTTTCTTGTTGTCCGACTAGCGCAAATTTGGGGTATGCGATTGGTGTCTGCTCGGCGGTGGCTGGCAAATTAGTAGCCGGCAACATCCGCCTTGGGGGCGTTGGTTTCGCAACTAAAATTTGGTCCGACTCCGGCAATTTGAAGTCGCAACTCAGCCGCACACACACACACTTAGACAGAGTTGCAATTGCACATGCAAGCTAATAAATTTCATTGATGTGTCTATTTTCGGCTGGCCTCTGCCAACTCCCGGCGGAGCCTTAAAGTGCCTGCAACGGAAGCAATTTGTAGCTACAAGCTGTAATTTCTGTGCGGTGCCCCACGTCCCGCCAGTTTGGCCCATCCGGAATCCGGAATGTTGCAGTGCCTAAAAGACGTCGATAATTCTTAAGCAACGGCGCGAAAATCGACAAAATAGGAGCGTGCAAATTCCCTCTGTCAGTGGCCCAGTTCCGGGCCGAGGCAGGCTGATGGGTGGGATGAGCCGAGGGCCCTTTAGCCTCACAGCAATTGCTGCACATTTTATTTAACCCTTTTTATGGCCTCATTATAGCCAGGGTAGTGCGCAGACAAAATATACAAAAAGAAACAAAAAAAATAATGCTAAGGGGCGCAACTCGCGGAAATGAGGCTAGGAATCAAGCAAATAAATGTTTTATAAAATGTTCGCAGCGCACACAAAGTAAGTAGCGAAATTTCCCGCACTTCTCGAGCCATTAAAACCAAATTTATTGTTCGCCATGTTTTATGGCTCTCGAACATTTCGCATAGGGAGCCCGGAGACTTGGTAATTTGGTGGAAAATCACCAGTCGCGATATGAAGGAGTGCGAACTTATTGGCAGTTTGTCTTTCACGCTCCGCCATGATATATATTCGGACTAATAAGCCAATGTAAAAGAGATATATTAAAGCTGATGTCAGCAGCAAAAGAATCAAGACGATCCTTGCCCGATTCTCATACATAATGCTGAGCAACAGAAGTTTCAAACTCTGTACGGGACGCCGCCCTCTCAGCTGCTTAAGTACAATGTTTTGTTCTGAAGATGCGATCAAGAGCCATACGCCTGCAAGGCTTGATAATCCTCTCACTGTAACTTTACTGCTGTACAGTATATTTAGGGTAACTCTATTTATATTTATCTACATTATTTTAATCACGTTTTAATTTAAATAATTATTATTTTCATTTAATTTTTATTTTAACCTTAACTTCTACTTCTATTCATATTTGAATTTAAATTTTTATATTTTATTCTTAATTCTATTTCAATTTTTATTTAAATTTTTCTTTTATTAAATACTTTTTAAAGTACAGTATGAATCTTTATTTAATTTGTGTTTGAATAATCATTTTAATTTAAACTTAATTTATTTGTATAAATAAAGAATTATTTCAAACTGGTTGATCTGCCTGATCTCCTCACCTGATCTCCTCACCTCGATAAACGAGCTCTACTCTCGGCAACTAGACACCGTCGCTGTTTCAAGTCTAGGAAGCTATGCATCTTCATATCATATTTAGCGCGAAAGGGAAAGTTCGGCGAGAGAAATTAATAGCGACTAAAACTTTCAGACTGAGTCTGGCAGACGCACTCATAGAGCAGCAGCGGCAGCGACCGCCTGCTGCCCATTCAACTCGACGATTTGAGTTGCTTTGGGGGCCGTCGCCGTTGCCTTGGCAGGCACAAGTTGGGGGCCATAAATTTGCGGAGCGCAGCGCGAAATAACCGAAAAATGCAAGACAAGCTCTGCAGCAGCAGCCTCTTCGGAGCTGAGAATGGGTGCCGGAGGACTGTGCCTGATATCTAGCGCACATTCAGCGCGACGATAAATTTTGCAGGGCAAAATGTGTAAATTATAAATACGAGCAATTATTTTAACTCTACTTAACAAATTACCATGCCATAGCATATGGGGCAAAAGGTATAAATTACCGTCTTTTACGACTTGCGGAAATTGTATGGCGACGACGACGACGACCCAGCCAGGTTATATATGCGTGTGTGTGGGTGTGAGTGTGAGTGTATGTGAAAGTCGGCTTAATTGTGTGTGTGTGTGTGTGTGTGTGTGTGTGTGTGTGTGTGTGTGTGTGTGTGTGCTTAATTGTGTGTTTGCCAGAGGCGTCGACGTCGGCGGTCGGTTCGCAATGCATTGCAGCAGCCCCTCACCGCTGCCTAGGTACAGCAACCCCTCACGCAACCCTCTCTCTCTTTTCTGTTAGCTTCCCTCTTCATACACACCACTAGAGTGTGGTGTAAAACTTTTCGAATCAACTTTTAAGCAGCCCAAATGACTTTGTGGCCATTTGTGTGTGTGTGTGTGTGTGTGTGTGTGTGTGTGTGTGTGTGTGTGTGTGTGTGTTGTTTGTGGTCGTGGGGGGCGAGTTCTACTTTGATAACTTGATAGCTTTTGTTCTGTGGAGTTGGCTCTTCAGTGGAAATGTTAACAGCTCGCTGAGGTTTACATTTAATTGCAAGCATTTCTCTGGTTTCATACCCTGGAACATGGTTTCGTTCTGAATGGCATTATTGGTTTTGTATGAATCCTTCATGCTTACTTTCTATAGTTTCCATGCAATTACTAATTTCAGTAGCAAATTTATTTATATATATATTTATTTAATACAAGCACAAGATCAGATAGCCTGACCCCCCACAGACTATTCCCAGAGCTCTTCCAAGAGCAAACGATCATGTGTATTTTACACTACTAAGAATATATACCTCCAAAAATTCAATTTATAAAGAACATAACACTTTATGGCCTGTATAATACGCATAGACATATATACATAGACTCACGTATTCAAGTATTATTATTTATTATTATTTTATTATTTTATTTTATTATTTTAAAGTCAAATGTCAGCCACAGCTCGGCTGCTCTGTAAATTCTATCCAATGTCTGTCAATTATCATAATATTGCAATTAAGGCCTAGTCTCTATCCACACTCTTAAGTAGTTGTAAAAGTTTGTAATAAACAAATGTATAAATTTATCCAATTCACGATAATTACACATGAATAATTTACACGTCTTCGGCTTGCTCCAGAGCAATCCATTATAGCGCGTGGCCGAGTCCCTCGGTCGCGTCTTGGCGGCTGTAATGAGCTTGTGGACTGCGACAGCTGCAGTCATTGCCAAAAACTGAACGTTTTATTAACGAAATGCGCTTTGGATTTGGATTCTGCCCTTCCGCTGCTGGGGCTGTCTGCAGCGCCTTTGATGTCTTTACACTGCGCAAAAATGTTTGGGCAGGCGAAAGGCGCGCGCGCGCGCGCGTGCAAAAATAATTTATAGATACCATCAACAACCCTTAGAGCTGGAGCTCGGGATGATAGATGGCGTGCCAGAATGTCTGCCATGGCAAGGCAACCATGGCAGCCAGGCGAAGGCGAGGCGAAGGCGATGGCGATGGCGAGGCAAGTTAACCCAAAACCCAAAAATATGCTGCGGGCGATATATTTCTCGCACTCACTGTCATCACGGCCATGTCGAGAGTGCAAGTGCGACCGACAGAGTCAGAGAGAGAGAGAGAGAGAGAGAGAGAGAGAGAGAGAGAGAGGGGGAGATTGTTGCAGTGCCCAGCACTTTCAAATTGAAATGTCGTTTCGCCCGGCGCTAGAATTTTTCATTGCCAATTTCTTGAAGAGCAGTCGCCAGGGTCTGTCAGAAGCTGCCACTGCTGCCAAGTGCTGCCATATTTCTGCCATATTTCTCGAGAGCCAACACAAATGTCACATCAATCTTGTGGCCAGTGTTGCGTAAGAAGCAAGGAAAATATTCATTTTGTTTCGGCTACCAACCCCCCTCCCCATCCCTTTACACCCCGCCGCCCGCTCAACAAAAACAAAAAAAGTGAAATAAATCAAGTTCTGCGCCACGACTGCATGCGTAAATGATTAATGACTCCGCCGAGTAGCGCGAATATCCAATGGCGAAAACAACTAGTATATTAAAATATATATGTATTATACGAGCATGCAAAAAATGATATACGAAATGTAATTAGGGACTTGAATGGTGGTAGAGGGAAGCAGTCTATTAGCTGTATGGGCTATAAACTGAGCTAGTTCTGAAAGCGCACTTTCATATTCAAAGTAAATTTTGAATATCTTCTATACCATTTGAGCTACAGTCTTAATATTTATTTTCTATGAAACTCGTTTTATAAAACAAAATTGAGTTCTGTATCATTTCAGGAAGAATTTTAGAAAAATTTTGAAAAAAGCTTACCTAAGACGGTTGCTAAAATATAAAAAATATATTTTATTTTGCTTTTCTTACATCGATAGCAATTCATATTTAGGCTTTGCCAAGACAAGCTAATATTTTTCCCCTGAATATGTATATTACTTATTCATTTCAAATATCTATATGAAATGCTATTAGATGTGTAAGACTACAGAGCATTTCTTCTTTTTCTTCTTTTCGAAATTTGTCAAATGGTTTACTGAATCTCATACATAAAGATATACTTCTCTTTGCAGAGCCCAAGTCCTGTTTAAATTCTATATACATCTTGATAGAAAAGGAGATTGCTGCACAGATCTGCTCGATATGTTTCTTAGGATACATTCTAGTCGGCCACTATCCCCTAGAGCACTCTAAGTTATTATCAAATTTAATATTTAGATTTTTCATTTCAATTATTGCTAATTCTATAAATTTGTGTGCGCCCAATATCAAGAAACCTAACCAATGTTTCACAATTATTGCACATTTTAGCATTTTAATTATATTATATCTAAGCCATGATTTATAATGTGAAAATTCGAGTATATTTGCTTTGACTTTACAAATGAATATAGCTATTTAATTACATCATTCGAATATGCTCAGTCCTCTTCCTCACTCAGCTTCTAAATTATCGCATTCATATCTTAATATTACCTCATCTCCCGCCATCGAGTTGAATAATCATTTGAAAATTGTCAAAAACTTAAGTTATTTGTTAAGTTTTGTTGGTGGAAGCAATCGAGTGAGGCTGGACAACCAAATGTGTCGAGCACGCAGATGTTTAATTTGCAAGAGAGGCAATAGGTCAACGTCATGTCATTTGAATAATGCTCGCATGTGGCGCGGCAGTTGCCGCTGTGGCACGGCTAGACGCAGACTTCTTTGGTGGGTTTCCACCTGCCACACTGCCAGGGGCAGGGCACAGGGGCAGGGGCGTGCGGCTTGGCACATTTTATAAATTTGCAGGTCAAAACGATTGAGCGCATGCGGAGGCCAACTGGCCAGCTGTCTGCATACCCTGTAACCAAATGCCAGTGGGTTGTCCGCCTGCCACTTATTTTGGCCAATCGTCTCCTCCGCTGAGTGTGGGGTACTTGCCAGTCGATCAGCGGTGGCTCTAGTCGACTTTGGCAGCAACTGCAACACATGTTGCTGTCGCAGTCGTTGTACATGTTGTCGTCTTGCCGCATGCGGCGTCTCTTGTCGCTGATTAGCATCGCCATCGGCATCGCCATCGCCGCTCGTGTCAGCGCGATAAGCTCCAAAGTCTCATGTCTCGGGCTTTGGCTTGCATCGATGCAGATGCAGATGCCGATGCCGATGTCGATGTGGCTGTGGATGCCACATTTCATTGCCAAACATGCTTTTGATCACGCGGCTTCTAGCGTGTGCAACCAAATAAGTTAGCAAGGTGTGTTTACTTGACACAAGCTTTTGAATTATGTTTCGCCTCTCGGGTAATGAATCTAACACTAAGCCTCCACCAGACTCATGTAGAGGCTTAGATCGAGTTTGTTCTACATTCCATATCTTTCAATTTGCATGTATGTGCATATCTGTTTCGCTACAATATAGCCTTAACTTGACTTGGAATTAGTCAGCTCAGATCTTATCGCCTTCATATGGTGTTCAAAATCAATTTGGAAAATTGGAACAAAATAAAAATTTTTGCATTATTTTAGTATATTTAACCTTCCACTAAACTGCCCACTTTCCCATATAATTCACCTCCGATATGACATACGTGCGAGTATTCTGTAGCGGAAGTGCTTTACACTTGACTCGCCCAAGATCTTCAAGAAAACATATTCGATTTCTAAAAGTGTTTTCCAAAGTCGACTAATTGGGTGCCCCATCGATCTTATTCCTGCCAGGTCCAAGCATTAACGTAAATGTATTCAGGCATACATTTATGTACATATCAATTTCAATGGGGCAGTCTAAGAGAGAGAGAGAGAGAGAGAGAGAGAGAGAGAGAGCTTCCTGCTGAGATGCTCGCATGCTGTTTGCCGCCACTCACGGCGTTGGCTCCTCCGCGTCTTTGGATGCAGCGCCTCTCGCCGTGGCCGGGTCTCATTAGCTGCTGCATTCGATGACGCCAAACAAGCCACTTAATTTAAATTTAAATGTTTACTTCTCGCTTTGCGTGTGGGGCAAAGTATTTGTATTTACCCTCGATCCCTTCCCCGAACCGTCCCTTGCCGCATGCATCGCAGAGTTTTTAGTCAACGTTCCCTGCTCTCGCTGTCACGACACGCCAAGATTTATTTTCGGTATTCCACGAGCGACTAAAACGCGCTGTCAGCACAGCAGTTGCTGCCATACGTCGCTCGGTCCTCTCATGCAGCGACAGCTACATTAGCGTCTGATGGTGGTCTCGCCCCACTCCCTCCCTCGCTCCCTCTCCCCCCTCTCCGAATGCACTTGACACCCGAAATTGATGCGATTCGCGCCCAACCCACATTAATTAGGCAAAATATTGACATGCTGATGTGTGGTGTGGCTATTGATTCATGCTCTGGCCGGGAGTTCGGTTTAATCAATTCAGTTTCGGTTTGGCTGCCTCACAAGTTTCGGATTTTTGGTTGCTTTTTGTAGCACTTAAATACAAATATATCTCAATTGCATGATGTACTTGACGGAGAATTTTCTATGACCTTCCTCTCTCACATTCTGAGTGTGTGTGTGTGTGTGTTTCTCTCGCTTAGTCAACGCACTCGGCGAGACTTGAGCCTTGAGCAGCGCCTGTTGAAGAGGCGAAGTAACAAATGAAGTACAGCTCCGAAACGTTGACGGTTCGGTTTACCTGCAAATTCATGGTTTATGTGTAGAATAGAAACAGAGGTAGAAGAGCAATCGCGTGTTAACTAACCATCGCTCCATTTCACCCAGGCGGCCGACTGCTTGTTGGTGGGTTCTTGCATTGAGTGGGTTGAGCGTAGGGGGGCACTGGATAAATCATTCTCTGGGCGGTCGGAAGTTTGCTCTGCGAAAGAAGAGGATTTTGAGCTCGAAGTCTTCAACTTTGGTTCACCTCTGTTGGTCTGACGCGCACAACTTTCCGTAGTTTTCCTCAAGAGGAGCCACGAGCTTTGCAAAATGTTGCCCTCTAAAATCATCTTCTCGTATCCCTTGAGTAGCTTTCGGACATCGACGCCCACCAGCTCGTCGGGCAGGGGCTGGTCGCTGAACTGCCTCGAAGTTTGCCGCAGATCCTCGAACCGTTGTATCAGCTGCTTGATGTTCCCTCCGCACTCCTGACTCTCGACCGCCTGCACGGCCGGAAGTGAGATCGTCGATGGTAGTTTCGGCAATGGAGCTGCCTTGTCAGTGTTGATGTTGCGCAGTATGTGCGCCGTCTCCTCCATAAACGACTTTTGCCGCTTGCGTAGGTCCAGCAGACGCTGCTTCAGCTCGTCCAGATAGGCTAGTTGCTGCGAGGTTGGCTGCTTGCTGGCCATCCTGCCAGTCGCATTAATTTTACACCAGTATTTTAGATAAACATTTAAGCATGTGTGCTCAGAGCACTGTTTGTGGAAATAAAAACTGATTCGGATTGGCATACGAGACACACAATTGCCTGACGCTCAGCGCACGGCTGACTGGGTCGTAGATTGGTTTGAAATCAAATGGAACTTTGGCCAACAGCTGGAATGGCAATTATTAAATACATGACTATGAATCGGTAGAGGGTTCGGTAAGGCAGTCATAACACCCCGGTATATCAGCTCTCCCAGCTATATGGGCACGTAAACCATAGAGACTCCAGTATGAAGATATTCCACAGTTAGTTAGGCGAGAGAAAGCAAACTTCATTATTCTAAATTGCTTTAGGCTTTTCGAATATGTCTAGCAGATGGGAAGACCAGTAGATAGATTGTCCTGCAGATAGGTAGTCCTGCAGGACGGATATTCATTAAGTAGAGCTTCAAATGAATAAACTGCGATTCCACAGCTTTCTGTTGACTGTAGAAACAATTAGGATTAGACTTTAGATGCTTCACTCTCTTCCAGAGGCTTACTTTCAGATATGGAAACCAAGCTGAAGCCTATAACAAGATTTCCAATAGTAGTCAAGGATAACAAGATTAAACTGTCCAGCTATATCTATATCTATATCATATGCCACTTATCCATCCTAACTTTACCATCCCGAATGTCCAGCATTCTGACAGCTCTAACGAGACGAGACCTGGGCCTTAGCTGCTGCACTTTATCTGCCCGCCACAGCACTGCCATCGAGAGGGTACACGACGATCGACTTTTAAAGTTCGCGCTGCTATCCCTATCAGCTTTATGAGTGCCCAAATTGAGATATCGCATGCAGTTCGAATTGTCGAGTGAGCTGTAACCCACTGTCTGGGATGGAGTGCGCGAACAATGGCGATTGCAGTCGGCGCTTTGCAGATACACCTATATATCTTGTGCTAAGCTGTCTCCCGGCCGTGGGTCGGGGCGAGGGGAGCTAAGGAATTTCACAAAGCCGTCGCTAAGAAAACGTGCCGCCAACCTCACGGCACTTGGCCGGGCCAGGCCCAAAAGTTCCGTCCGTCCGTCTGCTGCTGCTGCTGCTGCTGTTGATTTCACCCGGGGGTAGTGCCCGCCCTCACGTTGGCTGGGTTGTGCAATTGTTGTTTCATATTTTAATGCCTCCTTGCCGTCGGTAGGCGTGCTACGACACGATTCTCTTGGCCGATAAGCTGTTATTTTTATGTGCCGCCAGATCGGTGCTGCTCTCGCCAGCCGCAGAAGTGTGGGCCGGCTTACAGCTTTAAGAAGTTCAAATTATTACAGGGCAATTGTCTTGATCGTTGATTTATGTGCGCCTTTGTTGTCCAACCAGGCTCGACTCGGCGCGGCAAATTTGCGCTGCTGCTGAAATTTATTAGCCCGGCCATAACGTGCCAGCTCTGCCATGCAATATGGCTAGCTGATTATGGTCGTCGGTAGCTGGCCGTCTTGAGGCCCTACCCCCGACCCGCTCAGACTATGCTTATTAAGCAAAACTTTGGCTTAAATGCTATTTTATTTGTGTGTGGCTCATTCGCAGGCAGAGAGTGGCTCTTAATTGCAGTTGCTGCAGCCCCCTTGGCTGACAGCAATTCTAATGTCGTAACAACGCCTCCGAAGCTCTGCTGTCAGCCCTTTGCACGACTGGTCAAAGTTTCAGCCTTCGAATTGGCCCGAACTTAATGATTTCATCTTTCATTGAATTCAAATTTGCTGGCCGTGGGGCAATGCGGCACAGCGGAGGAATGACTACATCGTGGGCGTGCCTTCATCATACGCCCCTTTGTTGCAGTCGATGTGGACGAGGACGAGGCTGGCTGGCTGGCTGTGGACCTCGCTGTGGACTGTTGAAAGCCGCTGCTGTCGGCCAATATAACGAATTTATTATTTATTTCACCTGACAGCCCGAGCAGCAGACTCTATAAATTTCCCTAGCCACTCGACTCGCCTGGACTCGTGTATTTACGGCCTATCGCCGGGCTGGCTCGCTCTGGGATGCTCGTATGAAGAAATATTATTGATAAGGTGGGTAGGCTATTTGGGTCTTGGGGTCTGTGCTCCACTGATTGAAATGCCGTTGCCTCGAACAGCTTTATTTAACCGGGCAGCCGCCAGCTGTGGCCGGGGCCAGAAATCAGCTGAGGCGGCATCAAACTTTATGGCCAAACACAAACAACTTTAACCCAATATCCTGCTTGTAGTCATAATTTGAAGAGCAAAGCACAGCCCGACCGCCTGGGTGCAAAAGTCCAAGACCTAATCGGAGTCGTCTGCTCCATCCTCAAACATACAGTGCTGTGCCTGGCCCGTATTTCATTATGAATTGCTCTTAACGATGTTTCATTTTTCATGTGCGCATTCATAAACCCTTTTCCCATTTCGCGCTGCTGTGGCGACTCCGCGCAGATTGTTTGCATGGCGAGAAGATTGCCAGCTGCTGCTGCTGCTGCTGCTGGTGCGGCTCCAGCTACACACAGCTCTTCAGGTTCCTCGGAAACTCGTCAGTGAATAATTGCAACACGTTGTTGTAAGCAGAGCCCGCGGCACCATCGACTCGCTTCAATTATGCACTTCCCCAGAGCAACATCCAGTTCGTGTTGTTGGCTAACTGAGTTATCTCTCTCGGTTATTTATTGCGCTTATTCCCACTCGAAGACCGAAGCAATGCATATTTCATAAATATGCCGTCAATTACCGAAAACAAAGTCTTTTATTGCATAGAATTCTCGAATAAACGAAAATTATTCTGAGAAGTTGCATAAAATATATAAGTCTAGTCGGGACTGCACGACTGGCAGATACCCTGCAGCTGATATTCCAGGGAGCAAAGGAAAGAGTTATCGAAGAATACTCGCTAACTCATTATAATGATTTCGTGCTCAAGTATGTTGGGTAAATCAGTAAAGGAAGCCTGCCAATCATTCCATAATGAATTTCCATATGAGCCTATCAAAGTTCAGATCGAGGGCAAGTGTTACATATAGTCACATGCTAAACTAATATATTCTCTTTAAACTGTGCTCAAAAAATAATGCAGGCAAGCAGAATGTTGATAGTCTTTTTTCCTTTTGGTTACAGGATTGCATCACAGGACTTTAAATGTAAGAAAAAGTTTCTTTTTGACATATCCCAAGAACTTCTCTCGATAAGGTCAATTCTATTCAGATTCGGTTGAGGTATATTACCAAATCCAAGTTGCATAAATTCTTTCTCATCTTTTCTTCGGCTTAATTTGGTCATGAAATGTATTTGAAATTGGAAAATTCTTGCTTGCTCGGGAAATTTGTCTAACAACAAATTCAGTTTTCAGTTTTCAGGCCGAGCACAAAAAGGCAATTGCCCTCTTCAGTTTCATTGCTCGGCTGAGCGGGTGTAAGGGGGAGGGTGAGCAAGGGTATTTCGTTCAGTTTGAGCTCAGCTTGCTCCGCGGCTGTCAAAGGCGCAGCGGGCAGTAAAATCGCGGTAAACACAATTGAAAAACGGGCAGCTCGCAGCTCGCAGCTCGAAGAGAAGGAACCGTGGCCAGTCGTGAGCGAAAGAGTGCGGCGGCAAACACTCCACACTTGTCAACAGCGGCTCTACTGACTGTCTGCCCTGTCTGTAGCCAAGAGCCGCAGTCCGCAGTAAATACAGACACAGATTCTATGCTCCCCTGCCCCGGTCAGGTATCTGGCAACGGGGTCGAGGCTGCTGCTGAGGCTGCGCGGCTGCGGCTGTCGGAGGCTGAAACGAGACTCACGCTTATGCTCACAAATCATAAATTGCCGCCTTAAAATTTATCTTCAATTTTCGAGACCCCATGTGGTGCTTAGCGAATGGTGTTTTGAAATTTATTGCTGCATTTGCAATAAATATTGTCAGTTGGGTTCAGCCAGTGAGCGAAAGAGATGCCCATTGTAGGCGGAAGCCAAACAGAGAGAGAGAGAGAGAGAGAGAGAGAGAGAGAGAGAGAGAGAGAGAGGGAGAGAGAGCGATGACTTCTTTGGCGGCAACAGCAGCATTTGTGTGTGTGTGATTGCTGCTGTAACGCCTCTCACACCATCTCCTGGCTAGCCCACCTCTCTGTCTCTCTCTCTCTTTCGCTCTCTCTCACTCACTCTATCAGCGATATGCCCTTCTCTTTCGGCTCGCCTGCTGCATTGTTTATGGTTTTCGTGCATATTAATGTGCGCTGATTGTGAGCCGAGGGAGTTCAGCGGGGAGCTTAAGCCGCCAGTCGCCAGCGAGGGCAGTTAGCAGCTGCCATTGTCCCAGGTCCCAGGTCCCAGGTCCCAGGTCTCAAGCCCCAGTTGCCAGTCAGATGGTTAATTTACAGCGCGAGAAATTGATTGCCAGTTGGTGGAGCGCACAATGAGTGGGGTGTTTCCCTAAATTTTGTTGGTTAATTGTGGCTTTTTCGACATCAGCTTAGTTGGCTTTAACAACAAAACGTTCATGGAACGGCCGTCGGTATTTGCCAACTTAATTGCACTCGAGGTGTTTATCGAGCCATCAGCGCACCGACGATAATAGTCTTTATGGCACTCAGCGACAGCGAATGATATAATTATTTATATTTGTTTTATTCTTTACTCTTTAATATGCAGATCTAGAGGAAGAGAATGATATAATTATTTATATTTCATTTTATTTTTATTTTTCAAGTATTCAATATGAAAATTTAGAGACTGGGAATGATATAATAATTTATTTTAATAATATACTTCATACTTTTTACTATAAATCTATAAATTGATCTACTGATGCAAATATTATTATTATTATTATTATTTTATTTTATTTATTTTTTTTGATTGGCATTTATTTAACGATTATTCCAATTATTGTTCGCTATATACTTTTTATATGATATTGTTAGAGATATATTGAGTATTTGAATAGAGCTTCAACTAATTTTAATTTTGGAGCATATAATTCATGAGTAATAACAAAGCTAGTATGTCATGGTTGGAAATATCCGCCCAGGAGATACCTACACCATACGCATACAGCGGAAAAACTCAACAATTATTTTAGATTTGAAGTCTTTAGGTTATATGATCTTCTAGCTATGTTGTCTAAGCAATTATAAATTATAATTATATTTATTGCTATATTATTATTAATAATATATGCAAATTGATAAGTTGTGTAACAAAAATATTTACTTAAAATTAATAATCCTTATATCTGCATTCACGATAGCAGACAGATGACTCTATCTGATGCGACTCATCTCATTAGCCCAATTACAGAGCTGTCTAATTTCATTAATTAGAGACATGCATGTAGAAACAAGGCAAGCTTGTGTTACTCTAGATGGCCGGAGATATGCGAGCGTGTGCACTGGGACTGGCTGGCGGCTGACAGACAACTGCTGTCTCAGCTGGCGGGGGGCTGATTGTATTTGCAATTTGGGGCTTGGCTTTGGCTTTGGCTGTGCTGTGTGTCAGTGCAGAAAGAATTCAATATTGGGCTCTCACCTAGCTGGCATGTCAGGCAACATTGGCATGGCCATCAATCAATTCAGACACCAGAAATGTAATCCTCGTAACTCAAAAGCCCGCACTCTTCGCTCTGTTGTCCCTGTGTATTTGTGCACACTTCCTGTCGCCACAATTTGTTTGCGCCGCTGTCAAGATGTGAAAGCAACGTCCAACTTAGCCCCTGCTCATGCCTCTGCTGCTGCTACTGCCGCTGCTACTGCAGCAGACACCCATTCGATCCATTGAAGCATGTGACAGGCGGCGGGCAGAGCTCATCAATCTCGTGTCGGAGCTAAACAAAATATGCAATGTGTTCACATTGCGGCAAAAAAGCGAGAGCATCGATAAACCAGAAAACCCCCATAGAATGCCAGCCAGCCAGCAGCAGTAGTAGTAGTAGTAGTACAGTTAGCAAAAGGCTAAACCAAATACAACAACCGAAACCCTTTGCGGCCTAACCGCACACACAGTAAATATTTTAGCTACAAACGGCCGTGTGTGTGTGCAGAGAAGATGAAAAAATTAGAAAATATGTGTTGACAGCAGTCATCAATCAAGCGACACAACTTTTGACATGTCAAATAAACGAGCCGGCGCATAAATTACAACAGCAACAACAAACAGCAGCAAGAACAACAACAACAACAACGACAACATATGGAAACCGCTTCGACGAGATACGTTAAACAAAATGCCTTTGCGTGCCAGTAGCCAGCAAACTTGTCAAACGGCAGCAATTGGAAAATCAATTTCATCAGCGAGCAGCAGGAGAAGGAACGGATGGGAGCAGAGCGGATAGAGAGCGGGAGAGATAGAGGGTAGGAAGAGACGCTGCTGCTCTGGGCCTGGGGAGTCTTTATGCGGCATGTTAAATGTCATTACATTGCTGATAAGATTGATAACGAATAAACTGTTTGCTGTTGCTGTTGCTGTTGTTTACGTGCCTCGGTGTGAGTCATGCGGCTCATTCGATATTGACAGCGACGCAATCACTTGAAATACTCATTCGCTCACTCAATCACTCAGTCAGCCAGTCAGCCAGTCCATCAATCAGTCAAATCAGCATGTCGACAGACATTTCCACTTAGAACAAAGAATGCGCAAATTTCATTTCAAGCTCTTAACGGTTCAATTCTGTACACTCGTTCAGAGCAGCCAAAGGGGCGTATTGGATTTGTGCACTGTGAGAGTTGGGAACGAAACTCTGACACTGTCCATGGGACTTTCCGTATGATTGCTCTGACTTCAAATCCAGAATATATATAAAGGAGATATTGTAGGTTAGTGATAGTTGGATATTTCCGATAATAAGTATGTCTTCTACCCAGGGAATCCCAAAGAATTAGTATAACTGTTGAACTTCTCCAGGAATATATTCATCTCAAGGGCAGTTTATATTGGAAGTCACTGTTTGAAGGACCTGTCATGCTATGTCAATCCTCGTGCATGCTAGTTGAACACAATTGATATGAACTGTGCAAGAAATACAGAATAAAAATGATATCTTACATCTTTATAGACTTAGGATCATCCAGGTTGAGCTGTTGGATCCCTATTGATCTCCACTACAGCTACTTCAATGTTTTCTTTTTCAGTCAGTTTCAGCCTTCTTCAGTTATAGTTTATTGGCGCATATTATTAATAAGTCTCTAGGGATATATATTATCAAAATATTTATTTTTATGAATACGTGGAAAGCCAAATTATATATTTTTAGCAAAAAAGTCTTGAGAACATATATCAATTATTGACTTAGAGAGCTATCTTCGGCTATCTTTGGCTGTTCGCATTTGGAATTAAGTGGAAATGTGTTTGGTTTATTAATAAAAATATATTTGTGGACTGTAAATCAAAGCAGCGTTGACTTTCGCCACATAGAAATAAATTATTGCCTTGATCAGTGTGGTAGATAAAGCGCAGACGGAAAACCTCCAAAACTACGAAGCGCGAATATGTTATGGGTGCATGGATGGATGGCATGCATATATTAGCTCAATGTGATATTTATTGCGATACTTATATTCTCCGAGAGAAATAATAATTATGGATAGAGTATATATATTGGAGATATTAAGTCTGTTTTTTTATCTTTAATATGCATTTTTATAATGATCCCATTATTAATATATAAAATACTTTCGAAGAAGAATCGATTCGTGTTCATAGTAAAAAATAAAATAACTCATAAGCTTCTTTGACAATTCTTACTGCTTGTGATTCGGCATGTCCTTTGGCATATGAGACGTTCGAGCATCCTCTGTCATCAGACTCCATCAGATAATCAATCTTAGCCTTTTATTATGAATATTAATGCAGGGTATTCACATATAAATGTGAAAAGGAGCTCAGATTCTTGGGAAAGTGAACAACAAGAATTTTCTGGCAAGAGTTCTAGACAAGCTCGGATATACAGCTGTCTGCTTGAAGGAGACTCCCGACTGCACAGCTTTTATCTTCACTTACGAAGCCAACAAATGCAGAGTACTATATCTACATTTAAAATATTTAATAAATTTATTTCTTTTATTAATTTAAAGCTAGCATTTTAATACTGCTTAGCTTCTCCATAGACTGTTACAAAATATTTAAAAAATAATAAAATAATTATATAATAGAAGACGTATAATTTCTTATAGATTTAATAATTTCTTCAGCTGATTGTTTACCATAATCTAGTGTATTGCAGTTAATAGCGACTGCAATGTTCTGAGATCTTTTCCTGATTCCAATCAAAGCAGTTGCTTATGTATCCCATTTGAGTTGAGTACAGGGTATTTGGGTAGTCGTGCCCTGGCGAGCAGTGCATGGCTTACGTGTTTACAGTTGCCGTTGGCAGTTGACAAATCCTTAACCGTTATTTGCGTATGCTGACAGTTTGACAGGCGGCGACATATGCGAGTCTCTCACGTACGGAAGAGCCCCTATCGCATTACTTTGCTTGTTGTAGGAGCTTACTTTGTTGCTGTTGTTGTTGCTGTTGGCCTGGGGCGAGCTTTTAATATTTTTGAGCGCGTTGCCAGCGTTATACACAGACACACGCACACGCACACTCATACGTTTCATTCAATTTTCATTTTCCATCTACCGCAGACATGTACAAAAGGGAATTGTTGGTATTTTTTATTATTTCTCTCTCTCTCTCTCTCTCTCTCTCTCTCTCTCTCTCTCTCTCTCTATCTCTCTCTCTGTTTTGGCCTCGAGGCTTTGCAAATTTGTTTCCGGCTTTGAGCTCAGTCAAAGTATTGACCACTATATGTAAATCACCTTGACAGCTGGCAGCACAGCTAGACACGGACTGAAGACCTCTTACAAAGTTTCTAAAGTTTACTTTTGGTGGCAAGAACAACCAGACAGACAGACAGACAGACAGAGAGAAATCCTCAACAATTAAGAACTGTCAACAAGTCTTTTGTACACACAACATTTTTGAAATCGCTGACGAATTCCGCAGCCGACAGACGGTTGATTTACTTTGCTGAAAGTAATTTGGCGCTAACTTCTCGCCGCCTTGACTGTTTGTTGGCTCCCTGACAAGTTGGCATCTCTTTGTAATTGATTAGTCTGGGGCCAAGCATGTCGAATTCAGTCCCAGCTCGTTAAGCGGCGGCAGGGGCGTCGCACCGAAGATCACTTAAGATTCAGCGATATAAAAACAAATGGCCACAGAGACAACAGCCGCTGACTCGGGCTGTGTAGGAGAATTCATTTGATTGATCACTCGAATCGATTGAAAAATATCAGCGACCTCGCGCAGGTATTCAAGAATTCAATTGTAAATGAATGCGAAACAAAGAAATAAATTGTAAAATAATATATGCAAAAGACAAAGTCAACTGCAAGTATGAAGAGAGATATTTATATACTTTTGATAAGGTCTCAGGTCTAGCCATAAGTATATAGAATATTTGTTTGCAAAGAGAGATAGGTAATAAGCTGAGAGATCTACTCATAGGTAAATATTGGCCTCTCCTATGGCTCTATAAAAACTTCACCTATATTTGCCCAGTTTAGTTGCGGTTGATCGATGGGGCGATCGTAAAGCTGCCTGGGTGTAATTCCAGTAGGCGCCAGAGCAAATACAAATGGGCAGAAGTTAGATATCCATTCGAGTATATTTGTATTGACTTTGGGTAGACAGCTGGAGCTGGGCCATAAATTCGTTCGGGAGTGAGATGTTGATCGCACATAAAGCCGGAAATGATCGCGGCTTGAAATTTATGAGCTCGTTCGCTTATCGCAAACTCAATTTATATAATACAAAATGGCAGATCAAAAGCCAAGCCAATGGCCACGTATTTAATGCTTAAGAGCTGCCACTGACAGGGCCCGGCGTGCCCTGCGTGCTGCGCCCGGCTTCATCAGCGATTCCAATCAGATAACATTAGCACGTCACATCACACAGCGTGCAAAAATTATTATTCATTGAATTTGTGATAAATGTGACAGGGCCCAACAGGCAGCCAGACAGGCAGTCCGAGTCCAGCTCGGAGTCGGCCTCCAGTTGCAGCAGAGCAGCATTGCGTTGCAGCACAGGCATGGACGAGGCAACGCATCGAAGCTGTCAAAAATTTGTTGCAAAAGATATTATCTTGGTCGAGTTGGGGCAGCTGACTGACTGACGACTGTTTTTCGCTGTAGCTCATCAATAATGATGACAGCAATGCTCATGATGGTGATGCTGCTGCTGCTGTTGTTGATGATGATGATGATGATGATGATGATGAATGATGATGATGATGACCATGATCGATGATTGGCCTTTTTTGTGGCAGACAGAGACGCTGAGTGACGATTGCTGAGCAGCGGGCACAACCAGGGCCATAAACTATGTGCAGGCAACTGTGACCACACCCATTGACAGGCAGACAGTCAAACAGACAGACAGACAGATGGACAGAGACAGGCATGTGCAATGTGCAACGATGGCAACAATTATTTGCGGAGAATCACAACACCACACAAAATGTATCCATGGTATGGCCACTTGATTGATGGGCCCAATAAATTGCACGACGAGCGCATTGTGAGTGTCGTTGATGTTGTTTTTAGAGCAATTGTTGCTGTTGCTGCTGCTGTTGTTGTTGTTGTTGTTGCTGTCACATGTTCGCCAGCAGACACGGAGATAAGAAAGGTGACAGCCGAGAACGGCACAGCTCTAGACGCAATTGGATCATACGAGCGAAGCATAAATGGATCGAACAAGCGTGTCACGAACTGCAATGAGAACTTGAACTAGTTTAGCAAAAGGAAACGATTCGGAGAGGCTCGATGCAGTTGAGAGACTAAAGATGTGTAATTTTATTGATATCGAACAGATGAGCAGACATCAGTGTGATAAAAAGGAGTAACTTGAGATGTTGTTGGACTTAAAAGACTAAATTGATAATTGGCTGAGAGCGAGCCAGAGTTGTTGCTATTGGAATTTTATGTAATTGATATAAGCTCATGCCCTTAACGGAGGATTTGTTATACCAAATATTATCAAGGTATTTTATAGAAAAGTAATGAACCCTTATTGAAATTCCTCTCCTTTCACTTTTCAATTCTTCTAGTGAAAAATCTTTTAAAAAGCAACTCATATTCCTAATGAACACTTGCTTTTTATATCCATTTATACATCAAACATGTTGTTGATGAATATAATTAGTCTAATTTAATATACTTTTAATTCTACTTTAATACAAAGGCTGTGGGATATTGGCTACCTTTGAACCTCGAAGTTCGCATTTCAGATGCTTTTTCGAATAATCTAAGATCAATATAAAATTATCTTTACCAAATATTTTTAATGTTGCAATTCGAAACTAGTTCTAAAACTATTATGATAAGATTGAATTGATGACTCATAGACTTTCTATTTGAAAGCTTAATAATTGTATAGCCAAATTAGATAAAAGGAACACGTCTAGAATACTGATGATATATTTCTCCAATCAACATACTCTCGTGTCGTCTCTGACATTCATTTCTCAAGTTCACACTTGTCCCGACAAATGCCTATGCTCACCCACTGGGCTGAAGTTCACAAATTTCTTTCTAAATTCTATAAAAATTATTTTTATTTATAATTCTGTGCATTTTTCGAGCTCGCAGCATTGCTGTCAGGTGATTTCTGTGACTAATGCACGGCAATGTCTCGAACGTTTTTGTTTTGAGAGATCTTTTGAAAGATCTGTGTATGTATGTACATATGTGGTGCGCTCTTCCGCTGCTTCCTTCAGCTGTCGGTGTTTGTTTCTGAAACGAAATGATGTGTTAATCGCATTTGATTTGTCATTTTCACATGATGTGATTTCGTGGCCTTCCGTCCGCTCCGCCAACCCATGTGATGTATAGCAAACAAATGTTTTCTTGACACATTTATTTGTTTAATGAGACGTTGAGTAATTAGTTGGATACACAAGCCAAATGAGTCAAACACAACTTTTCGTATCTGTGCATAATGCGCATTCTGTGCATAGAAGCCTCAGCATTTACATCGTCTGGCACAACAATTTATAAATTATGATTGACGATTCGCCGGCTGATTGTGTGACCCGCAATAAGTGCCCCCAACCACGCTCAACCGCTCGCCTTCAACCTCTCCCCCACCGAGAGCAGCGCCATAAAGTTTTTTTTTTTCTGTGCGGCGCTTTTTGCTCTGCTGCGGTCATTACGGCTGACAGCGCGCCTTCATAATGAAGAGTTTAGATTGATGGCCACACATCAGTCAACGATGTGGAGACGGAAAAAAAGCCAAGAGAATGAAAGCTTGAACAGGGAAACACTGCAATGTGAATACCCTACATGAATAGAAGTGAGGAGAACGAAATGTTTTACTAAAATACAATTATTTATTTTACAAGTATGGACTTAGACAGACTGAATTATTGATGGATTGATTGACGGACTGAGAGCTTCACTTACTGCTTGACTCAATTGGTAACTGACAGTCTTAGTGGTGGACTGACTGAACGAGAGGCTAAATCTGACTGTCCAATTGATAAACTGATTGACAGTTTATGTTGATTGACTGACTGAGTATTGCACTTCCAGTTTGACAGGGTGATTGACAGACTGACTGATTGACACAGTGATTTATTGATTGAATAAATTTATGATTGACTGTGTGACTGATTGACAGAATGTTTGACCGACTAGCTGAGTGGTTCAGTGATTGACTGACATGCTAATTGACTGATTGAGTACTTCACTTCTAGATTGTCAGACTGATTGACTGATTGACTCAGTGGTTTATTGATTGAATGGCTTTATGATTGATTGTGTGACTGACGAGCTGCCTGATTGACAGAATGATTGATTGACTGACAAGCTGAGGGATTCAGTTATTGACTGACATGCTGATTGACTGATTGAGTATTTCACTTCTAGATTGTCATACTAATTGACTGATTGACTCAGTGATTAATTGTATTTATTATTGATGGTGTGACTGACGAGCTGCCTGATTGACAGAATGATTGATTGACTGACACGCTGAGGGATTCAGTGATTGACTGACATGCTGATTGACTGGCTTTGTGATGGACTGACTCATTGCTTGATTAAGAGCATGATTGAACGACTGATTGACTCAGTGATTAGCTGTCTAAAGGATTGACTGACTTTATGAATGATGGACTCACGTGTTGCTTGATTGATAGAGTGATTGACAGGCTAACTAAGTAACTCAGTGCTGGACTGTCTCGGTAATTGACTAACTAGCTGATTGACCGACTGATTCAATGACTACCGAAGAGAATTAGAACAATACGATAGAAATATATCGAAAATATAATTAAAAGGACATTGTGTTAGGTGATAAAACATTATAAATAGGTATAATACAAACATAAATTCATATATATGTAGCTAGAGAATGTTCATCACACCCAGTCAGCAGCAGTGCAGTAGACTCGAGCCAGCATAGAGCAGAGCTGGCAAACGTGATTGCAGATTTCTGGTTGGTTGTTTGTCTGCTGCCCTGTTGACATGTCACTAATTCCAGCTTTCCTAAGCACTTTTTCTTCTGGCTGCGAATATGGTGTGTTTTTTTCCTTTTGCCAGCGTGGAACGATGATTGATGCGTTTTGGGGTACGAAAAACCCTTTTCTGGTGGGCTTTCGAAACATATTTTGTGTAGAAATGTCATTTAAGTTTGGCAAAATATTAATCATCTTGGATCGAGGGGGCCGCCGTCGCTGTCATGTGATAAATGAAGTTCGAGAGCGAACTCATGGCCTGGGTAATTAGCGCGCTGGTTGGGCGAGCTCAGCAAAGTGTGTATGCCCCATAATGATGTGCAACAATTTGAGGCAGCAGAGAGCAGAGATAGAGAGACAGAGAGTATGAGAGAGAGAGAGAGAAATTAAATATGATAAAAGACCCACACACTGTCTGTCGGCATAATTAAGTATGACATGCAAAAGTATGAATTATCACTGAGATGTCAAAATGTCACAGCTGGCGAAGACAGAGACGCAGATAAAGATAGAGGCGAAGCGAGCGGAAGGCATAAATAAGATACAAGACGAGGCGCAAAGAGACGACAGACGACAGACAAGAGACAAGAGACGAGAGACGAGAGCAGAGAGCAAAGCAAAGCGCATAGCTGACAAACGAACGCCGCGTGTGGGATTAACTGACTCGAAAATTTATGATATGAAAAATTACTTGTAACTCGACAACCACAAAGGCAGAGAGAGGGAGAGAGAGAGAGAGAGAGAGAGAGAGAGAGAGAGTGAGAGGGAGAGAGGATGATATTGCCAAGTGTGTATATTATTTTCTTTTAAGAGAAATTTGTTCGAATTTTCCTAAATTGTGTGCTGAAAAATTAATGTGCCTCAGCTGTCAGTGCAGTGACAGAGAAGTGGCGGAATGGCTGGGAATGGAATGGAATGGAATGGAATGGAATGAGACTGGAACTTGGCATGGTTGCTCAACGGGGCGTGAGGGTAGCTGTTGTGAAAGCTTATGATAAATGACTTTGAAATGTGACAAAATGCTTACGAGTCGGATTAACAAGCCGACGTCAGCGACAAAGACGCAGCCAAGAGCCTTCCACAGGACAGAGAAACGGAAAGAGAGAGAGAGAGAGAGAGAGAGAGAGACAGGGTTGTCAAAGAGTTGCTGGAGGGATGCATAAGCTGAGGCTGATTACAATAATGAAGTTGTTTGCTTTGAGCTCATAAAAAGCCAGAGACATATTCATATGCAATCACGGCGTGAATTAATCATTGAGTCTTATGAAATGAATTGGGTCGGCGTTTCGGGGCAGACAACAGAGTCAGTTGGCGGTGCCATTTAGATCCATTTTGCTTATCTCGCAGTGGTCAAGTGTGGCAACGCCAGCGCCTGGCAATCGATGAACGATGATCGCTCCTATTCGATTGAGTCCATCCATCTTGTTGGCTTTGACGCCTGCTCAAAGGGAAAGGCGAAAGACCGAAACGCAGCGCCAGCTCTGGACGTCGAGAGTTGTCAGTCGATCGATCGATCGAACGATCGATCGTTGAGCCGATCCCTGGCCGGACGCTGAGACATCATCATCAGTCAAATGGGACGATAGCGTCCATGGTCGGGTCAATTAAGCTTGGCAGCTGTTCGATTTGACGACGGCAAACACTTGAGAGGCCCTCTAGATAAGGGGAAGATACTTGTTGAGTCCTAGTCGCCGGCTAGTCACAATCCATCATAAAATTAAACATATCGACAGAGTTATTACAATGTCCATAAAACGGCACTTAGACGCTTGATAAGCTCCCTTAAGTGGGGAACTCAGGCCCTGACGAGATGGTAAACAACGATTCGAATGCGTGCGACGCCACTTTCCCAATTGAACATATTGGATTCTGATCGGGGCCAACAGTCAGCAGTCCGCAGTCAGCTGTCTGCTGTCCGCTGTCCGCTGTCCGCTGTAGGTAGTCGGGAGTAGGCGGAAGAGCGCCACACCTCTGTCCACTTTCGTTTGTTCATATAAATCAATTAATTTCAACTGTCGGCCAGCTGTCAAATTGTTGCTACCGGCAGCGTCTCGGCTTGTGCGAGCTCATAACAGATACAGAGATAGGCAGAGAAAGGGGCGAGGGAGGCAGAGAGAGAGAGAGAGAGAGAGAGAGAGAGAGATCGGGGTATGGGTGGGTGCGGGTTCGGGTTCGGCTCTCGCTTTAGATGTGCGCACCGCTGAGACAGCGCGACTCGCTGCGAGACTGGCAGGCAATGGCGACATGTCGAGATTTGCTGAGTGATTGACGACTTTATGTGTCATTAAATACCGTTAGCAGCGGCTGGCGTTGGCGTGACTCTCATTGCTGTTGTTGTTTGGTGTCGTTGTTGTTGTTGTTGCATCTGAGTCATTTTTCATGCCATGCTGCTTAGTGAAAGTCTTTTTCCTCGTGTTGCTCGCCGTTGAGCGTGTGTGTGGTGAGTGGTGTGTATGGTGTGGTGAGTTGAGTGTGTATGTGTGTGGTGTATTAAGTGATTAGCAGCAATTAGACAGCCATCATGAGATCCTTAATCCTTAAGCTACATTACTTCCTTTTGTTGAAAGCGCTAAATCAAGACTAGATGCAAATAATCCAGCATGACTGATCAAAAGATACCCTACAATAGCTAATATCGATGTGAATTATTTGGTTCAGTTCTTGGTTGATTAGCTGAAGCCTTACCATAATTGAAGAGTCTTTTGCTGCTTGCTGTGAGCTAATTTTGGCAAAGTTTGAAGAAAATGAATGGACTCCATGGACTTCAGATAGATACATAAACCAATGCAGTCCTTGGATATTCTTAATATAATATACTACAATCTACAATCAGTTTTATATAGTTATATATATTATTTATACAACGTATCATACATACCTATATCGCATATCTAAGTTTCAATTTCGCCTTGCACCAGGCAATGACTTGAGAGAGACTGGTCCTTTGGTTAAGCTCGTGTCGAGTCGACGTTCACGTTGAGGCTCATAACAACAACGGAACGGAAGTGAATGTAGTCGAATGGCAGCACTCAACTAGCAGCTTATTAGGAAACTTTTCCATTGGATTATATAGTTGCATATTATAATAATCGAGTTAGATTTTCGACGTTGCCGTTGTTGCATGAATGCTAGAGGAGATGGCGGGGACAAATTTCAAGCACAATTTCCGTTTCGTGGTCGGGCACGGTTACAGAAATAAGCCCATGGTTTACGAGTGTGCCAAGGGGCTGGCCAGGGGAGGAGGAGGGGGGCTGGGCGTGGCGTAAGTGTAGCAAAAGGTGGCCAACTTTTTAGGGGCGAGGATATACTTTGCTAAATTGCTTGGGCAGCTGCCCCACCTAATCCTCGAATCAAGCCAATAACAGATTCACACACACACACATGCCACAGAAGCTCTCTGCGCATGTGTGTGTGTGTGTGTGTGTGTGTGGAGGCAACTTTTACAAATCGTTAGCATTTCACACGTTTATTGAGTTGTTTTTGTATGTAAATTGGTTGCATAACTTGCCGGTTGTTGTTATTGTTGGTCTGTGATATGGAAAGTGTCGAGTGGTCCTTTTGCTCTACACTGGATTATTGTCTGTAGATTTTCAGATATGCCTCTCTCTCTCTCGCTCTCTCTCTCTCTCTCTTGGTCTGTCTATAAACTTTGATTCCCTTAGAATGCGCCAACGCATTCTGAAAAGTTGTTGCCTGGCCCTGTCTGGCTTCGAGTCTGAGCTTTGGCTCTCTGCACAAAGTCTGCGGTTGTGGCTGTTGCTGCCGCCGGCATATTTGTCGTTTGTGGTCTTAACTGCAAATATTATGGCAAATTGAACTGTAAATAGTTTTATTGCCCCGGAGCCACAGGGCGAGAATACCGAGAACTTGCGAGTTGGCAAGTTTAAGTACACAGACATAACTCTGATTCCATCATTGTTTTTGCCTTTGACCCGCCCCCAATTCGAAGTGGCTGCCATTGCGCCCGACCGCAAAATGAAGTTGTTGAAATTCACACAGATTTACTCCCAAGGAATGTCGCCGGCCCTCGCCGCAGACAGCCAACTGCCCACAATACATAGCTAAATCAATTTGTAAGCCGACTGCAGTAGCAGACCTAAATAAAGTGAGCGAATGCTTAGCCCAGTTGGCAAAGGTGTTTTGCTAGCTTCAATTTCTTAGTGAAAGAGCCAGCCACCGAGTGAATAATATTGCTGTTGCTAACGTGATCAGGGTAAGTGCAATATTCATCTGGTGTCCGACTTGTGATCATAGCACATAGTCTGTAAATACATTTTATTGTCTTATAATACAAACTTAAAATATAATTGAATTATTCATTAGATACGAAACTCATATAGCCGAGATGAGATTTAAATGAAGCGATGATTCTCTGCCTCTAAGCCTGATCGATATTGGTACATGCAGAAAGATTAACTTTAGGAACTGGGCTCAATCATGAATGAAAACCAATTGAAGTCAGAAATACTGATTACTGATCATAATAATTATTTGATTACCACAATTTATGATGGCTTCAAAGTGATTGGAGATCGTAGTCGAAATTGTAACAAACCTAATAAACTCAATATTATATTATTTAATTAACTAAATATTTTCAATATTAAAAATTTGTTTAGTAATTTATACGATATATTTCACAACATGAACGAGTCTGAAAAGCTTTTCACTGGTTGGCATCAAAAATATATTTATTATTTTTAATTTGCAATATTTAAGCCAAATAGGGCTTTGTCTACTACATAGTAATGAAAGAAAGAAATGAATACTTAATCATATATTAATAACTAATGTTGTTTCCATTCTTTACAAAATTGAACTTTGATATTATTCAATGAAAACAATAAAATTATTTATCAGAATATTTATTTAAGAGGTCATCTATATTTATTTAAAAATATTTACCCAAAAAACTATATGTTAAATTTTTATTCATTATTTAAATATATAAATATTATAAAAATAAATCAAATTTGTATTCGTAGAATCTATTATAGAGTCATTAGATTCAATATATATTCTGATCATTTTTAAAATATAATAAAATATCATAATTTATAAAATAAATATTAATTTTAGGTACATATACTGACTTACAGAATATATTATTTGTAGTTTAATATGCTTTATTTATTTAAATATATTTAAATATTTACTCATAGAATATATTATTTGATATTTATTGCTCTTTATTTATTTAGATATATTTACTCAGAGAATCTATTATTTTGTAATTCAGAATAAAATGAATATTTGCTAATATCGCACTGAAATCACCTCTAAGTGCTTCATTATGCATTGATTGCTCCACAACTATTTCGAGTAGACAAAATGAAGCTGGATTATTTAGTATTTCGAGCGTGGAACGTCGAGCGAAAAAGCATCGAGCAGCGAGTGAGTGGCCCACGCTAGCGTCGGAAATGATAAATGATTGGCAAATTAATATAAAATTCATCAGGCTGCGCTGGCTCGGATGCCGTTGGACGTTCGTACGAGCGAACACGAAACTAATAATTTGTGTACGTAATTTGCATAGATATATCATTATTAATATTATTATTTCGCTTTTGTGGAACACGCCTCGCATTTCCATCAATCAATTGCCGGGCCTGACATGAAAAATATGTCTGCCTGCCTGCTGCAGCGATGGAAAATGATAATTTATAAAAATTTAAGAGTCAAAGCAAACGTGGCACTCGACATCAATCAAAAAATCTCATCACGCCGAAGCCACTGACAGCCTGCCAGGCTGGCGCAAGAACGGACGAATGGACGACGCGCTCGGTCGGTAGCATTGCCCTCCTTTCCTTTGTCCAGTGGAAGGAAACATTCATTTATAAATGAGGCTAGCCCAGTTGTTGGCAATATGTGAGAGATTGTGAAAAATGTCAAAGGAATGCGAGCAGCTTATGAGCTGTGCCGACCGATGCAGCGCTCTTGTCGCCAATTTGTTTGGCTAATGATGCTGTCCCGATACGAAATGATAATGGATTATCACAATGAACTGCTGGCACACGGCTGCACACATTAAGGCCGCTAATTAATGATGTTAGCTCGAAAGAGCGAGAAATCTTTTGCAAATTATATTTCGTCCTGTGCGCAGCCAGAAAACCAAAATAATAAAGAGCAATGCGCGAGATTAATTACCTTATTAAGTACTCTTTCTAGCACCAGAATAAAATATAATGGAACCCTAACTCAGCCCTTTCAATTGTTCTATAATTTATCTATCATATATATCCTTTATCCTTTAATATGAATAATATGAATGAATAAGGTTCAGGGTATGAAAATTGAGTACTGGGTATATTCCACATTATTATTGTTATCTCTAATTAAAATTTTGAATGGAAAATGAATCCGCCTTACAGTTCGTACTCTGAAATTGTCTGATATTTTGGCTGCTGTCGCTCTGGGGCTGGGCTTGCAGCGATGGCTGGAAATGAGTGCTGGCCAATGGCCTGCGCGTTGACAAGCTGTCAACAAGTCGTATGATTAATGCATACCCAATGCAGTTGCAGTTGCAATCGGGGTCGGAGCTCGAATCTGCGTGCGTGTGCAAATAAATGATAAATTGGCTGTGAAAACATTTGTCGGCAGTCGAACAATTTTCAGTTTGACAACCAGTGCAGAGCTCAGCCAATCTCAGCTCTGGAAGTACCTCAATTAAATCGCCTTTCGCCCCGATTGCTATGCAGGCAACTTTGTGCTGGAACGCGTCAACGCTTTGTATGCCCTGTTTCCGCTTGCTGTTGAGTGCGAGCGCCCATTAACCTTTCGATGTGGCCAAGTTTGTTGGCAGCCGCAGCTAGCTTGATTGATTGAAATTGCAATCGAAGCCTGAGGCAACTTGCTGTCCGCCTTCAAGTAGGTGGCAAATGCCCGAAGGTCACGGGATCAAGCTCGAACACTTGCCTAATGTGGCCAATTAGCGCTAATTATCAATGAACTTTGCACTTTGGCAATTGACTAGGCACAGAAACTCAAGGAGCATTCGATGTCTACATAATCAAATTAATTCTTTATTACTATTAAATATTTTTGTTAACTGAAAGTTATGGGAAAAATAACATCTTTGATATATTTTGTCATAGATCTGCATATGTTGAGATAATGCTGCTGAATTAGTATAAATTTTTAATTCCTATTTTACATGTATTATAATTATATTTACTCTGAAACAATATATAATACATATATATTTATTAAATATTTTTTTAAATAATACAAAATATGTATAATATTAAGATAATATTTATTAAATAATATTTTTTAAATAACTTTTAATATTAATATAAAACACTGGGACGACTCATCGGTCCAGCGAAACAAATCTCTAAGTTATTGCACAATCGAAACATTCTGCGTTCGCTTCGGTTTCTTATCTTGAGCTTGTTGCATTTATCAAAAAATATTTTCTCAACTGCCAGAGTTGAATAAAACGAGCCAATAGCTCTTTCCAACCAACGCACACTTAGACACTCTTTCACTTTTATATTATACACATTTGTACACTTTCAACTTTGACATTTTCTATTCTTATCAGCAATTTGAGCAAATATTGACTCTTCAAATAATTTGTATATTATTCTGTGCATAGTCTCTTGGAAAAAGAAATATAAATTAATGATTTATCCTTCAGCGGGAGTCTGAAATAATAATAATAGTCATACACAATTAAAAGTATTTTTTTTTTAATTTCGCATAAAATGTATTGTTTTATCAACTACAAATACAGAACCGAATGAAGTAACCAACCAAAATCAACTCTGATTATAGCAAAGTAAAGGAAATGAGCTCTTCGACTGATAATAGTAAGGAGGCTGTGACCGACTGCACACTACCCGTTCACTGTTCAACAAATTAATTTATTTACATAGATTAATATATATACAAACTTATATTATTTATAGATATACAGGAGAACGTTAACATTGATCCACGTTTAAAATGTCCTAATGTCTTATCAGCTGCCAGTTCCAAAACCATCTACTCCTTTTTTCATCGAAAGCTGAACAAATGCTGTCAGTTGCAACCGACTCAATCAGCATATGATTTATTTGCTATAATCTATATAATTATATAGACTATATGCTGTAATATAAAAATATATAAACCAATAAACTCTTTTCACATGAAACTCTTCAGGCAAATGAGTCATGCGAACAGAGCTTTTGATAAGAAATTGCCCAGCTTGAGATGTTGAGACTCCATTATGTAGCTGAAGCTCGAGTAGCATTCAGTTTGAAATAATTAAGCGAAGAGTGCGGGCTAAAATATTCAATCCAAGTCTTTGAAAAGTATAAAATGCTACTACTAATTCCATTGCTCTCTCTGGCAGGAATAGCGAGTGAGCCGGTTGAGCAAACCAGAAGTGTAAGTCTATTGAATATTGTGGCTGATCTAGAGTTGTGAACAAATGTTTATTGTAGGATCTCAGAGTCTCCTCTGACATAGACATGCAATGTGGAAGCTATTGTTATAGCCTAGTCAAGCCCCTCATGCAGTATGCCGCCACCATCAAGTCCAAAGAGTACCAGTTCGAGACCCTCGAAAATCAACTGGAGCTGTGCAATGCCCACAAAAGATATTGCTTGACGAAAGACGAATTGTTGGCTTCGAATCAAGCTATTCACACTCAGATGAACGAAGATCAACTCAATGTGGAGATGAAGAAGAAAGATTTGGAAATCTTGAAGCTCAAGTCTCTGGAGATTGCAAATGCGGCCATAATCAAGGATCTTGAGCAAAGGTTATCTGAAAGAGAAGTCAAGGAAACTCTACCCTCAAGTTGCATAGACCAATTGACTGGAGTCCACGAAATACAAGTTCCTGGTTCGATTCCCTTTGAGGTGGCCTGTGATTCGAGTCTGGTTGATTTCGGCTGGACAGTTATTCAGCGTCGCCAAGATGGCTCCGTCGACTTTAATCGCACTCTGAAAGACTATCGATCGGGCTTCGGGAATTTAAATGGTGAATTCTTCATTGGCCTCGATCGGCTCCACTTATTGACGAGATCCCAGGCCCACGAACTGTATATTTATCTCGAGAACTTTAGCAATAAGGTTGGCTATGCGCGCTATAATCACTTCATCGTTGGCGGAGAAGAGGAAAACTTTAAGCTAAAGTCGCTGGGAAACTATTCTGGCAGTGCAACGGACTCTTTCTCCTACCACCTCAATATGCAGTTCACAGCGTCTGATGTGGACCACGACAATTCCAAGAAGCATTGCGGACAAAAGTTTAGCTCTGGTTGGTGGTTCGAGGACTGCTACTACAGGTAACTAAATGACGATTAAAGTAGTAACTCGAAGTAAATCATTCATTTCTTAACTGCAGTAATCTGAATGGAATATACAGAACGGTGGGCCACGCCACTGAGAACGGCGTCAATTGGAATCTGTGGGACACTGATTCACTCAAATTTGTTCAGATGATGATCAGACCACGAAGAGATCAGGTTTAAGATATAAGAACTACTTCAGATATGTCATACTTTTATGTCTAATAAATAGATAAAAAGATACACAGCTTTATCAGTTAGAACAGGTAGCAGAGCTCCAAGTACGAGGAAACAAATTGAGTGTGGAAGTAAGCATTTAGCTGTTAGCTGTCGAACTTCAATTGGGTCTAATACTACTAGTCAGGACGTCACTCTTCATTCTCATATGGAATATACATATATATCTGATTCAGAAATATCTAAAAATATTCATAGCTAGCAAAGCTTTGGTGTGGAAGAGAAACATAGAGTAGGAGACTGAGAGAGCGTAATAAAATTAGGGTAGAATTGAGTTCAGCAAGTGCTTCAGCCACTGCTGCTGGGCACGGAAGCTCTGCTTGGCCTACAGAAATTACGCGTATGAAATACGAGCACATAAATCTATTCGATACGCACTTGAGCTTGAGCAACGGCGCAGGCCGAGGGGCTGGCCATTGCTGTGGCCAAGTCGGGCTAATCACGCTATTCACAATTCAGCATTTGTTATTCTGGCCAGTGTAATTAGGCCTGCCGCCAAGTGGAACGCATTGCTAAGGAGGAGACGACGCACCAGTCGTAGGGGCAGCACCAGCAGCAGGGGGCGTGCCAGCAAGGGGTGGCGGCACAGTTAACAGATGGCTTCAGCTGCGGGCCAACTGCCTGTGCGGCCAAGCCAATTGCCAATTGCAGTCGCGTTCCTTAACGCCGCTGCCTGCACTTCAACTGAGCGATAACGGGGCCCTGCTTCACATAATGACAATATTAAGTCTCGGCCAGGTGAGCCCCTGCAAATCCAACTGAATTTGGAGACAGGGAAAGAGAGAGAGAGAGAGAGAGAGAGAGAGAGAGAGTAGATGTAATTTATTGTTTCATAAGGCAAGTGCGGTGAAGAGAAAGAATTACAAAATACTCTAACTATGAAATATGAACTTTAAATTATGAAAGTTTAGTCTATATATATATATATATATATATATATATATATATATATATTTTTTTTTTTTTTTTTTCTTTCAATTTTTGCAGAAAGTATGCTGGATTATGAGCACTCAACAGAGTTTTTATAATTAATAAGTATCAAACTTTATAGAATATTGTATGGGCGTAGAGATATGCTGATAACATTGGATGACCATATAAGAGCAATAGGAAACTAAATTGCTTACGATAAAACTTGATTTGAGCTTGTATTTGTAAGCTTTCGAATAGCCGCCTTGACTTCACTGATTACAGCAAAGTATTCTAGATTAAGTCATTGCCAATCGACTTCTGTGGGCATCCCTCCGGTAGTTATAGCTGCGTCATACTGCTCTCCATCAGAATGTTGCTTTCAAATGTTGCCTTCAAACTTAATTTCTACTGCAGTCTTGCGTTCTATCAATTGAATTCGAATTTATTTAGTTGTTACTAGGAGGATTTATCATTAAATATCTCTTCTAATATTTCAACAACTTAATGTTATCGATAACTTATAGAACTGATTATATACCGTTATCATTCTGGTTTGGCCACAATATATATTAGTTTCCACTTAATTCTATGTGCCAAAAGCTCAGACTAATCTCTAAGTACTCCATAGTCTTTCATATTTGGTTTTGATGGTTTCTCTGCTTGCACAAAACAGAATTGAGCTGCAACGACTTAAGCATAGGAAATGATGAAGCAACTATGCAACTTCCTTTCAGCTTTTTTTCCAACCTGATGACATTGTCATTTTGCCCTTCATTATAGTTAACAGGGCAGCAATAAAAAAAAAACTGAAGAAGAAGCGAATGTGCTGGCAGCGAGCTTCGAAATGTGCAATGTAAAGTAAGTCAAACGATTCAGCGACAACAACAACAACAACAGCAGCAGCAGCGAAAAGCTCGAAAATGAAACGAAAAACAAGAGGGCAGCGAGTGGAGTGATAAAGAATAATGACCACTTTGCCATCTCGTGGCAAATAACCATTCATCAAATTGTCCAAATTACAGACATTTTACAATGACGCGAGTTCTTCGCCCCTTCTGATGAGTTTGCAATGCGGCCGCCAGAGCGGCGACAGAGACGATGGCTGCAATTCGTTTCCACCAATTTTATGGTAACAAGCTGCCTCTCTCCCTCTCCCTCTCCCTCTCCCTCTCTCTCTCTCTCTCTCTCTCTCTCTGAGTGCAGCTGCTGGCGAATGAGTTGAATTTGGACTTGAATTGCCAGCTGCATTCGGCCTGTCGTGTTATTTGCCAAGCGGTCGACGCGTCGCGCCTAAAACTATGCAACAGCTGCTGCAGCTGCCAATCAGGTCATCTCCCGTCTCAGTCGCTCATGGTTTTTCTGGTCTATTGCCGTCAGCCGCCCAGTGGGCAGCATTCAATTTCATGGCTCGCCGCTGCCGACAACTGCAATTTGGGGACATTAAGTTTTGACAGTGAATAATCACCATTAAAGGCGTTGACTATACCCACCACACTACACAATAAAGCAAAGCACAACACATACTCCTCTGCCTATTCTTTCTGCTTCTCTGCTTCTCCCATTCTCATTCTCTGGCAAAGCTCATTCATGAAATCGCGTAAGCCTCTGCGCCTATTATGAATTCAACTCCAGCCTTCAGCATATGAAATTTTCATAAGCGAGCTTCAACTTGGACGGAGGCGCAGCATGTGGCCGAGACTGAGGGCTGCCTAGAGTTGAGCTGGCTTTGTTTTGATTTATTTGCCACAGACACGACAGTTAATTTGATATTTTGATTAACTGCAGCAGAAACAAATGGTCGGATTGCATTGCAATTGGTTTCGGGCTTGGGAAAGGTTTCGTTTTAGACTCCAACTCTCCCTCTCCCGCTCCCTCCCTCTCTGTGTCTCTCTCTGCCTGTCTCCCTTTCACTCTGACCGGGCAAGGGCTGGGCTGACAGGGGTCAGTCGCCCGTGGCACCCTGGCTAATCCCTTACGTAAGCTCTCACTTTCGAGACTCGAACTTATGGGGCTGAGCAGCGACAGTTTTCGTGCTTTTCGCTTCGTTTCCTTCACGCTTTCCACATCATTTTTATTCACTTTGCGAAAATGTGAGAATAATTGCTGCCCAGTTAATTTATTATGTCGCTCGGCCCAGGCGAGAAAAGGTACGAGATATTCCGCTGACCCCCAGATCTGTTCAACGCAGCAAGCTGCACAGTGGAGCAAACTGTGCGAAAAACTGATTCAATATTTATTTTAGTTTAGCTTGACGAATAAAATATATATTAAAATTTTAAAAATATTATAAAGTAATTATAAAAATATCGAAAATATTTCATTTAATCAAACATGAACTTTAAATTTATTTACCATTTTATAATTAGTCAATATAAAATATTAAAACTAATATCAATATTTTTCCCTTTTTTTTAGCCCATTGAAAACGTGGAAATTGTGTTTTGTTTCTTTTTATTTTTTTTTTTTAAAGTATCGATAACTATTGAAAACCCTTTAAAAACTAATTTATAATTATAAAAAAATAATTTTTTTTTATAACGAAGTTCGCCATATCGAGGTTTTACTCAGATTTCATTTGAAATTTCATTTGCTTGCATATTCTATGAATAGCAATCGCGAATGCATTATGTTTGAATTATCAGCTGCTACTTTAGTTTAGATATCCTACTTTACACTGAAGCAGTGGAATAAAGCTGGGTTGGTAGAGGCGATGCTCGTTGTCGAGCATAGTAAAGTTCATAATAACTAATAATTATTTATTTATATTATATTTATTATATTATTATTTTACTATATTATAATATTACTAAATAAATAATAATAAATTGTTATATTATTATATTATTTATTATATTTTTAAATTTGCTTACATATTCATTGCCTGCCAACCACTGTGCATGGTGGGCCAACGTGCTGCTGGCAACTGTTTATTGTAAAAATTGATTTATTATCGCGATGTTCGGGCTCTCTGCTGCTGCCCCTCCACACTGTCAGGGGTTGCCCTTACAAAATTGGAGTGGCTGCCGTTGTTGCATGCACCACCGACATTGACTGCGCAGCAGTTGTTGTTGCTGCTGTTGTTGTTGTTGCATATTTGCATCGATTAAAATAAGAATTTTGCATGCAATTCGTGTTGTCGTCGCCTGGCTTTGTCTGCCACTCATTGGGCCCGACAACACACGCCCAGGGCCAGACCCCAGACAGTGAAGCAGCCACCTTCCCTCTAACCCGCTACACCCCAACCCACCCAGAGACATGCAGCTTAATAAATTTATAAAATAGCGCCAAGGAGCGGCTGCGGGGGCTGTGGCAGGACGAGGGGCAGGCAAGAGTCGAGCTGCTTTTTAAAATGCATATATGCATGAATTTTAACGAATTGCTGATGAAAATGTCGCGTCATAAATTATTTCATATTTAGGGCCTAACAGAGGGCGAGTGGCAGAGGGGGGAGTGGGGCCTGGCAGAGGGTGGCGCACAGGGTGAAGTGGAGCAAAGGAAGATGCTCAATTTCTGTTTGTCGGTGATACAAAAAGCCGCGTGAGATAAATTGCACTGCTGACCGCGCTGCCTCTCTTTCTCTCTCTCTCTCCCTCTCTCTCTCTCTCTCTCTCTCTCTCTCTCTCTGCCTCTTTGTCTCCATCACTCTGCAAATTGGCTGTCTTTTTCGCTCTGTGCGCGCATAAATTAAATTTTATATTTTACTTTCGAGTTATGCGTCTGGGTAATTATTTTATCTTTCGGCCCCTGCACACACACACACACACACACACACATACATGGAGCAACCCGTGCTCACAGTACAGTGAGCTCTGTACACAATGCACCAAGGGCTACGTGGCCACGCATGGCATTCAAAGGTTAATTGGCATTTTCGAGCTTAATTGCCTAGCGAGTGACACATGCACATGCACCACATCAGCAGCGGCAGCAGCAACAGCAACAGCAACAGCCACAGCACCGCCCAACCACACTACAAACTGCGATAACATCATCGACATGCAACCACCACCAGGCTGGAGCGGCTGTGCTAGGACTGGGGCTGACAGTTTGTTGATTGATTGCGGGCGAAAGTCGTTTGACTGCGCCAATTTAGATGGGCTTCCAAATGGAGTGCTCCACGGCTCAAAGGCAACTGCTGCCCACGGCTGACTGCCGCCCGGACCATCACACTCTCGCATGACCATCGAAATGTCATAAAATCATCAGAGAGTGGGCCAAAGCTTCATCTAATTCGAGGCTAGCATGCAGCTCGACTTGAATGCAAATCAATTTCACTTGTGAACTGATGGAATGGTCCGTTGAGTAACTTCCCTCTATGTTTCCTGGGACTTTATTACCACCAGCAATATGGGAATTCTCAAAAAAGAGGTGCCTATACCCGAAATGACGTACTCAAATTTGCTTTAGACTTGCTGTAGACTCGAAATATTTATATTGTCGATATTATACTTTATTATACTGTGAGAGAATGAGAGATGAAAGTATAACAAACTTATACTGTATAGAAGCATATATATTAAATATATCAAATAATTTTACTCAGCTGTAATACGAAACAGTCCTGTTTCAGTTTGCCTGCAGTGACTCATGTGCAATACAGCTGCCTGCTCTGTGGCTTCTCAGACGTCAACTCGATCCCAGCTCAAGAGCAAGCTCGTCTCGCCTGCTCCAGTCTCAGTTTGCTGTAGACTAGGTATCATGCAGTCAGTTACATCCGCTCCCAGCTAGCACATCAGCCTGATATCGTTGCATCTGTATCTGTATGCAGTGATGCCCGATTATCTGACTTCAAATCTTCCACTTATATGCGCTTATGCATATTTTATGATCTTGGGGAGCTCCCAGGCCGGGCAGAGCGTCATGCTCTTCGACTCGCAAGGCCCATAAAACTTGCCATGGCGAAAAATGCAATATATTACTTTACAGCTGAAGTTGTTGTTGTTGCGGAGTGATGGCCGTATCTAATGTCGGACTGGCTGGGGCTGTCGTGTCGCGGCAGGCGTCAACACTGGCGCGCCAGAATTGGCATTAATGAGTAGACAAAGAGCCAAGCAACAAGCAGCAGGCAACACGCAGACGATGGATGGATGGACGGATGGAGACGTGGAAGAGCAGCCACTTAGCAGCGGAGCAGCGCAGAAAATGCGTCGATCAAATTAACAATTTAATTTCTAAGAAAACTAATTAAAAATCACGCAACGCGCCAAGAGCTTTGCAACTAAAGAGTTCGTGCCTCCACTTACCCCCACTCGCTGTTGCCGCTGCTCAGTCTTGATTGCCAACTGACTGGATGACTTGGCTGAACTGTCTAAATCGTTGTTGTTGCTGTTGCTGTTGCTGTCCGTGTCTGAGCCAAGTGGCTGCAACATGCGTCAAGCATTCGCAATTAGCGATGTTGCAGCCATCAGTCGCCCATTAAAAGCAGGCAAACATGCGCACACTTGATTTTCCAATCAGAACGCCCCAATAAGAGCCGGGCCTTCGCATCCAACTAGAAGCGGGCTGCCAGTCGACGATGTCAGCAACATTTGTGCCAGACTCTTTAACCATGTAACAACAGCAACAAATATTAAACCAGCAAACCAAACTAACTATAACTATAGCGAAGTCTTCACACTCTATCTGGGTTTTTTTGATATATATTTTATTTTATTTTAAATATATAATAAATAAATGAGTAAATAAATGAAAACTTAATAAGTAATAAATTAAAATATAAAAATTATTTAAAAATTAAATAGAGAAAGGAAACAAAATGTATGCTCTTGCTCATAGCTGGGCATTGCCAGTGATCGATGTTGAGCTGAAAGCAAGGATTTTATTTATGGAAGTGAGAGCTCTGAGGAAGGCAAGTGATACAACTTAATACAGCTGCAATGATTTATTCTATATTATATTTATACCATTTTTTATTTAATTTATATTTATTTATAATATTTATTATTTATTAATTTGTATTATATATTATATTATTGCAGAGAATAATGCCATGTACACTAAGGTAAAAGGAACAGAAACATTAAGTTTTATATACAGACAGATGGAATCATTAATTATGAATTATTTAAATTATGTAGGAAATCAATCTCCGGGATATTTCTTTAAAATTATTATTCTATCGAGCGATAGACGATCAATAGGAAGAAGCCTAATACTGTAAGAAGGTAAACTAAGATAGCAATCCCAGTTATAGATCTTATAAGATAAAGAGTAGAAACACCGAGTAGTAGACCGACTCAACCCGATGCTGATTCAATTTAAGTTGTGAAGTTGTGATCAAGAAAGATCCAAGAAAGGCCATTCCAAGATATATCCTCAAAAAATGTTTGGTTATAGAAGTATTTTCAAGCGCCTTTATGATTTGGTGAGAGATTTGAATGCATTATCTAATCTATGTAGCCGCCACTTGTTAGTGTATTTACATCAACTTGCAACTTGCAACTTGCAACTTGCAATTGCTGTCTGCCAGCGGCTGATGGATGGATTGCCTGTTTGACTGGCTGGTTGGTTGGTTGGCTGGTTGGCCCGTAGCCTCGCCTCAGACGCAAGCCTTTGCTCCTTGCCTTGCCATGCCATGCGATGCCACACATGCTAAACTATTTCCGCTGCCTCGCCCCCACCCCCTCCTTGTCCACGCCCCTTGTTTGTTCGTGCCTGTCAAGAGTGGCAGCCACTGGGAGCGGCATGGCGCGATCAGCAGGGAGGGCCGCACGCTCTCTGTCTCGCTGGCATATCGTCAACATTGACTGCTTGCTAATAGAAGCTCACGCTCACGCGTGAAGCAGGGGGTGAGGCAGAGGGGACAGGCCGGAACATGGGCAGACAGCGGCGAGGACAGGGCCACCACAGCCAGCCATCATCTTTGGGCCAATCGAAGGGCATTTCTGATGTTGCATATAATTAATTTATTATGTTGTTGCCGCCGCAGCCCTTTCGGCCACAGCCCGAGTTAATGGCGTATTTATAGTGCTCCAAAGGCTCTGCCTGTTATTAGTTTCGCATTTGAAGACTGAGCCACGGCTGGTGATGAGTTGATTTGCAGTCGCTCCTGCCGCGTAGCAAATGGACACATTACACAAGTTAGTTGGGTGGCCTAAACACTGCATTTAGTTACCCTTAATGAAGAGCAGTGAGAGACTGGTGAGTCCACAAAGAGAAATTAACTATGCAGCTGAGCTGTAAGCATAGAGGGCTTGGCAAGCTTGAAAATATATTTATTTATATATATATTATAAGTGCTCAAACATTTCCATATTGGAAGATAAATTAAGTCAAATATAACTAAAGGAAAATAAGCAGAGAAAAAGACTTTAAAGGGGAAACATCTCGTGTCACTCGAGAGATGCTCGAAACGAGAATAAACTTGAAAAGGATAAATTGCAAACTGTAAGACAGAGAGAGAGAGAGAGAGAGAGAGAGAGAGAGAGAGAGAAGATAGAGATAGAGACGGGTCAAGCTAACACACACACACAAGCACGTACGCATATGTCTGTGAGCCACTGTCAGGCTGCGCATTTAACGCATGCCCAATTTCGTGCCGGCGCCCATTTGGCCTCGAGGTCAGTTTTTAGCAGAGAAGAAGTTCGCATGCCTCACGAATTGTTTTGTGGGCAAATCTGTCACTCGGCCTGTCAAGCTGCCAGAGGCAGCAACTGAGCCGAACAATGGACCTGACAGCCGGACCAGGCCGGTTCAACTTTGGTCCGCCAGCCAAAAGAGATGCGTGGGTCGGCCCGAGTCGGATGATGAATACCGAGAACACGACTTCATTCGAGTGTAAATGCTCCCTCCAGTTGAGGGACTGCTCAGCCTGCCCAATTAAATATGAAATACGCGATGGCCGTCAAAGTGTTTTGTGACCAGCATTGGCATTGTAAGCGAAACCCCACTTGAGCTGAGAAATTACTACTCCTCCCGAGCATTGAGCTGGGAAACAACAACAACTCCCGATTGCCGATTGCCCACAAAGCCAATCGCAGTCGCCGGCCTCACGCTGATTTCAATTTTTCGAACGCCACGTGAAACGTTACAAAATTATTATAACGATGACGATTGCCAGGTCTGTGGGTCTGGCTCTGGCTTTGCGCATTTCTTGACTCGCTCAATGATACGAACTGGGGGCACTTTGTCGGCGGCTTTTCTTTATTGTTGTGTGCGCGAGAGGACCGCATGCGGTCCACGGCCGGAGTCCCACTGCATTCGGCTCTCCATTCATGATGCCCGCTCACTAATTCAACTCGAAATGTGTGAACAACATTTCGATTTCGATTTCGATTCCGATTCCGATTCCGATTCAGATGCAGCAACTGGACGCCAATGATTAATGTATGAACACTCTGAGTGAGTTATGTGCTCACATCTGTTATGTGTGCCTGGCTGTGTGTGTATTGTTTGAGTATTGAGAATTCAGTAGCCATGCGTCGCTGTCGATCGCGCCGCGTGTCATTAAAGTTGACTTAGGCACAGCTGGAAACGTCAGTCCCTGGGCCAGCCCAGAACTCAGCGGAGAAATGTCGAGTCCCATTTGCCGTCACGAAACACTCAATTGTCCCTGATAATTGCCGCAGCCAGCTTAGCGTCATATTAACGATCATCATCCGAGTCGTCAATGAAATTATCGCACAAGACATTTGCAAAAGCATTTGAAGCTGAAGGTATCATCCATAGAGTTGCCAGTTGGCAGAAGAGAACTTTTCCAGTTAGCACTCAAGTGACTCTATGGAGTGCAAATCTGGGGGAAATCCAACTGCAAACGGGTACAGGTATTGCAGAACCGAGTACTACGACAGATAACCAACTCTCCCTCCATAGAGACCTCAAGCTGCCTACTGAACCAGAGCAGATTGGTAGACATACGCAAGAGGTCTAATCCCTGCCAGGCCCCTAAGACGACTTAAACGGCAAGACTTTGCCAAAACGATGGAAATGCAGTAAACCATAGACTTAATTCCTCATGGCAAATTCATCTCGAAGCTGACAGACTCTTATAAGAGATACTTATAAGTATCATACATAATATATATGATCTTTCATATCTCAACTTATTTTACTCTCCTAGAGTCTGAGCTTGCCTGAACTTACTCTCACTATGATTTGAAGCCTTATTCATCTAACTATCAGCGCCCACCAATATGTATGTCTCAACTGTCGACCCCATTGCTGTAGGCCAACGTCAAGTGCTTAGCTTCCATTAACACTTCGAAAGGAATCAAGTCTTTTCCTTTATAAGATTTTTCCGATTTATGCAAAATTATAGCTTGCATACTTGAAGTAGCTAAAGTGTAAGCTGAAACAATGTAATATCTCAACAACTTTTTGTTCTGTTGCCACTGCTCTTATTTCTTTACTCTCTGTCAATATCCATGTTAATTCTAGAATATTTTTCAAAAAGTTTATAGATTTATTCCCCATTCATTCTCTTTACCAAATCAATCACAAATCATATTACATTTTCGGCTTCCAGGACTGGCCCCATTTTCATTTTCATTCAAATATATGATTATATAACCGCATTTCACCTTGGTGCTAACCTGTTTATTGAATTCTCTAGAGCAAGTCCCTGCACATATATTCACACCAGAGACACATAAATAACCCAAAGCGCAGACTGAGACGCAATCGCATAATAGAAAATGTCGCTAAATGGCAAACAGCCCGATGTGACGAGCCCACTGAGCATCCGCACTTGCTTTATTGTTGGCAATATTTCTGAATGCAGACGTCGAGGCAGCTGAAACTGGAGCTGGAGCTGGAACTGGAACAGGAGCTGGAGCTGGAGCTGGCACTGGGTCTGGGTGCCTCTCGACTCTGGTTGAGAGCGTCAAAAGACGTTAATCACGTTGAGTTATGTGACGTTCTTATATCTGAGCCACCAAGTGTCACGTACGCATTCGTTCCGAACGAGCGTGGGGCGAGGGGCGTGGCTGCTGCTGTTGCTGCCATTGCAATTTTGCAGTTATTTTTACTTTCCTCTGGCTGAGTCTGAGTTTATCGCTCAGCCACAGATGATCCGGAGTCGCAGCCAGCCCCCAGCTTGGGCCAAACAACAACATATGCCACACACTCCGAGTTCGGAGATTATTTTGAAAAGTTTTTGTGATTTTTTTGTTGTGCTGCTGTAGCCACAGCACAAAAGAGATTTTTCTTTGCTTTTGTCATGTGTGTGTGTGTGTGTGTGTTGTGCAACGTTCATTGTTTCTTTTGGCATTGTCAACACTCTTGTGTGTGCCTCGTGTTTTGTGTCTCGTTATTTAGCAGGCTACGCCGCACCACCTACACCTACCCAGCTGTCCCGTGCCCCGTGCCCCGTTGCGGCTGTGTTGGGCGCAAATTGCACTTTTGTAAAAACAAATGGAAGAAACAATGCCAGCAGCAAAAAACATTTTTCCATTTAGCTTCCTCTCTCCCAGTCGAAAGGGCTTTCGAATTTGTCTAACCTTTCTCTCTCCTCCCTCCTTCCACCGCTTCTTTCTGCCTTTGCTCAACTTTTCACTTCTGCGAGCAAAACTTTTGTTGTCGCCTCTTCGGCTGCCGTTGACAGTTTAACTTGTGCGACTTACGCAATTCTCGATTTGTTCCCTTTTATCATGTGCAATTCGTCGCTTCGACGAGATGAGGAATCAGACGCCAGTTTCCATTTGCTGCAGCTGCTGATTGGGAAACTTCGCCATGAATACGTTTTAGCTCTAAGCAAATATGTTTTGGTTTTCCACCGACTTTCAGTGCGACTTCGAGAATCTCGAGTGCTTTAAGTGAAATATTTCTAGTCAAAAGCTAGACAATATATAATATCAATCCTAAATGATTCTTTTCTTTGATCAGGCTTTTCTTAGGAAATGGTTCATTAAAATTCAGATCTTATTATGATAAACATTTTATTTAGTGTGAAAAAACATATATCAAGCATATTGTTCACCTTTGGCTGTTGAGTTCTAAGAGAGGTTTTGCATATATTTTTTTTAAGAAAAGATATTGCCAAGACGAGAGTCAACTTTAAGCTATGCTGCACAATTATATTGTATAGCTGAGCAATGAGCATCATAGCCTGCTCGCAGTGATCCTCGAATTACATGTTAGCTTTCACTCTATTCATATTGAAGACGACTCAGATAAGCACATAAGTGAAAGCGCAAAGGTTACAAAATATCCAGAATATCTAATCTGTTCCATTTAAAGATTTGTTGTTTAATGATTAATTTAATTTTAAATTGAAATTTTAATATTATTATAATTATTTTAAGTACATTTTATATATATTTATTTTAAATTTATTTTAATATATATATTTTTTAAAATTTATATCTAAGTCATCATATTTAAATGTCGCCATCGCAGGCCATTGGACTGCTTCGTTTTTGATAGAAAAGATCATGTGGAAGATATACTTTTGCTAAGGGACTTAGCTACTTATGTTTTACCATTTATATGAGTCTATGATTTTCATCTTGAGCTGCGGGTATAAAAAATATTTAAAAGTGATATTCATGAGATCTATGATCCTTTAAGCAAAGCTCTGCCAAGTATTGATTTATAAAGGACTCAGAAATTCAAATCAACTAATAATATTTGAGTTTTTCTAATTTAAGAGTGAGTGAGTTGCCGCATAGACTTTGCTTTGCAAGAGATTTGCGGTCATCCATTCCCTTTGCTCGCTCTTCTACTCAAGCTCGAGAGAGACTCTAACTATCGTTCGATTGAGTTTGAATTGGATATATATATATAAAATATATGGTAACAGACGCTTATGAAAACTCAAGTGAGCTTCAAGTGTCTTGAGTTGACTTAAAGGCACACGAGCAATCTCGCTCAACGATCTCTTTGCTTAAGCTTATCATATTCAATATAAATTACAGATTTCAATCAATGCATAAAGCATATTACATCAGAGAGCTGCCAGAAGTGGGGCACATCATTTGTCTGGGGCGCAGTGGGATAAGCGGCCGAAACAAGAATTCATTCAGAGTCGCAGGCGTCGGTCGAACTCATCAATTCGACGAAGGCGGCCCATAATCACATGTTGTAATTATGTATTATTTATTTTTATTTATCGTATATTGCTCACAGAGAGCTGAGAGCCGAGGTCTGAGGGCCGCAACTTCACTGATTTATCGTTGATAAATTTATGAAACTTTTTATCTCGACCCTTTCGGCCTGTCCAGCTGGCGGTGAGCGGTCAGTGGCCAATGGACAGGCTATGAGCCGTGAGCCATGGGCTGTGAGCTGGGACAGCCTGTGGAAACTCATCAATATCATTAATCATAAAATTAAGTATCATTTATATTAATTTATTATTGTGCGGCAGAAATTTCAGCGGCGCTCGCTGCAGCTCCACTGATTTATCACATAATGTTCATTATCATGATGATGTTGTGCTCATTTCGCTCTCTCTCGCTCTCGCTCTCGCTCTCACACTTATGCCTTGCCCATCATTAATCAGCAACGAGAGGGGCAGCGAGGAGAGAGCGTATTTCGACTTCGACTTGGACTTCGACTGTTGTTCGCTGTTCGTTTGTCATTAGCTGCCGTTGTTGTTGCCCTTCGGTTCGTGCTGCTCGGGGCGCTGTAATTAATTATGGGCCTTTGTGCCGCGCCGACGATTTCCAGTGCTTTATGCCTATGAAAAATTACACATAAATTGGAAACACTTAATCATTTCGATTTACATTTTAATTAAAATATTATACATCAAAACAAGACTGCAATGAGGCAGCCCATTAACATGATTCCGTCGAAGCTCGAACGGAGCACATTTCTCAGCCTCCTCAATGCAATGCATTTGAGGGCGTGTCCGTTGGGTGTCAAAGTGCAGAACAATGAAAAATAATAATGGAATCCTTTTCGTTCACAAACCAGGCCAAACGAGCTGGGACCAAAGGCCAGCCAAACAGAGACAGACAGAGAGAGAGAGAGAGAGAGAGAGAGAGAGAGAGGCGAACGACGTGCTGGCCAATTCACAATTTAACAAACTAATAAATATTTGTTGGCTTCCGGTGTGCGAGTCCGAAAATAGAGCGATTCCCTGGGCCACAGCAGCAGAGAACAACAGAGAGCAGGCTGGCGGAGGGAGCAAGGGCACAAATATAAATCAAAGGTTGTGCTAAACTTTTGGCCTGCTCGATGTCGTTGCCAGAATAACAAGGCTCGCGGACAGACGGCGTGAGGGGGATCAGCTGGGAGCGGGGGTAGGCGACTTTTGCCAGCTTGATAACTTGATAGGTGCTGCACACTCTTGTTGTTCTTGTCGTCGCTGTGTTGTGCAAGGACACTTCGGTGTTGGTTTAAGGAGCCAGGGTGCACTCTCTCTCTCTCTCTCTCTCTCTCTCTCTCTCTCTCTCTCTCTCTGTCTCTCTGTTGCTGCCAGGGCTCGCACATGGCTTGCAACTGCCAGGCTGTCGGATATGCACTGACATAAATTGCTTCAGCTGACAACGGCAGCTCGAGGGGCAGCAGAAGATACTGCAGCTACTGCAGGAACCTTGCCCCATGATTACTGCTTGCTTGGTGGCCTGCCCGCCAGACAGACAGCCAGCCAGCCTGCTAGCCTGCCAGCCTGCCAAGGCAATAACTTTTCGCCTGGCCTTCGCTTTCCTTTGCTATCCTGTTCTATCCTATCCCATGCACCGTCTGCGCTTTGGGGTAAAATTAATATTAAAATGGAAGCATCGGCTTCCATCGCCGGACGCATTGCAATGCAAGGACCCCATAGATAGACCCAATGGAGGCATGGGCATGGCTAACGCCAGTCAGTGCCAGGCCAAAGGACATTTCCAATTTATTTACGCTCAGAGGCACTTTGTCTGTACCTCTCTCCCCCACCCCCCCCCCTCTCTCTCTCTCCTCATCTACTCCTTCTGCCAATCTTTGGCGCTCTCTTTGCTGCTACGCTTTTTGCACTGCGTATGACAGTATTTGTGTAGTCTGTCAGCCGAAGAGCGAAGCGGGAGGGTCGTCAGAGTGCACAGTTCCGACTCTTTAGACTAGTGGCCTTTCGTTATTTTTTTTCCTTTTTTTTTTCTTTTGCCCACTTCACAGAGCTGCTCGTTCGCATTTTGACAGCAAAATGTTCCGTCTGCTTGTGTTAGTGTGAAAAGTGTTGAAAGGTGTGAAAATGAAAATTTACTACTTACCGCCAAGATTTATACTCTCCATTTTGTTCTTGTGTCCGCCTCGTGCTGGACAAGCCGGCGTACAAATGTGGAAAAGACTTTTATGACACGAGCTCACAGCGTCATGAAGATGTCGCCCTCTCTCTCTCTCTCTCTCTCTCTCTCTCTCTCGCTCTTGCTCTGTCCTGGTCAGTTTATTTGCCAGCCACAATTTATAGGAGCAGCCAGCCAAGGGGCTCTCTTTTGACTTATGCATTTCGCAATTACTTGAAACTGTAGGAAACCTAAGTTCAATATTTTTATTTGTATTTATTTTACAGATTTGAAATCGTCTACAGTTGGTCTCTGACATAACTGCAGCGGCCCAAGGAGTCTTTAGAATAGTTGAAATCGGTTGAGGAATTCAATTATAAAAGTCAGCTTGCTACGGATTAATGCCTACCAAAATCCAACTTAGTTTTATTTACTCTTCTTTTCGAGCTTTGAACCGATCAAGGAATATTATATATATCGGCTAAGTCTGCACGTGTACCCTCTGCCCTAGCGAGTCCATTGGACAGCTCTCACATCTGGCAACACCGTCAGAGCCTCGAGCTCTTTAGTAATATAATTTAACAGTGATATAATCATCGATAAGACACTCTATCATATTACTAATTTTATATAAGATATATATATAGATATATAATATATATCATTATCCCTAATACACACCGGAGTTAGCTGTTTACAGCTTAATAAATTTTCTCTCTTCAAAATGAAAGTTTCGTCAAGCTTTCATTAGTATTAACTGATTTTGTATATAGCCAAAAATCAATTATAAAATATAATTAAGATTTCTTTTAATCATTTCCAATACGCTGATCAACGAATCAGCTAGTTAATCATGGCATCTCTGAGGTAAGCTAATATTTAAATAGTGTTTCGAGCTCTAGTATCAAATGCAGCCAGAATCTAACTTTTTAGCTATTAAAAGAGCCAAAGTTTATTCTATTTTAAAACGAATAAAGAAGAACATGAAAGGGGCGATATCCAGATGAAGCGCAATGTATATCTGGCTCAGCTACCCAACTCAGTTCTATGTTAATATAATCTAAATATGTATTTATTTATTAAAATTTGAATTTTAAGCTGGAGTACGAGCCACCGACGACTTACAATCCACAGAGTTCTATAGTAGAGATGGGGCTGCTTACACTACTTCTCTCAAGAGTCATCTACTTAAATTTCTCTTCATTATCGAGTATTGCGCAGTCGGGTATAGCCATGTCTCTGCTCTCTGTTTACAGCTCAAGACCGAGCTGTCGCTCAGTGTCCGAGCTGCTGTCATCGATTGGCCTCGTCGTCGGACACATCCCACAACATGAAGGACATCGAGTCCTGCTTCCTGATACGCACATGATAAATTATTGTCTCCAGCATGTCGACACTAGAATGCGGCCACGGAGCTAGCTTCAATCGAGTCCACTGTGTGCCGACAGTTGGTGCACAATTTCCATTCAAGTGGCAAGGGAAATAAAGAACGGAAGGAAGGCGGAAGGGCAAGAAAAGAGTCGAACAGCTTTCAAGAGCGACGCGTAAGTGCAGTGGTAAACAAGTTGCTGCCCAGAAGTCAGGGCTGAATCGGCAGAGCGAGAGGGCGAACTCTCACTCCCCCCTGCCAGCTTGGCCACGCCCAGTTGGGCAAGATGTTTGTTGCAGCGACCGAGCTCAACGGGCGGCGCCATTTGCCAAGTGTCAAAAGCAAAGCTAAAGCCATTGTCGACATGACTTTGGACAACAACAACAGCAACAGCAACAGCGACTAGAACATACTAAAATAAACAACAACATCTGGCCAAAAGTGAAATGCTGCGTTGGCAATTGCTGAGGAGTTGCCAGAAACTTTGGGTCCTGGCCCTCGTCTGCCTGTCTGTCCGTCTGTCTGACTGGGGAACAGCATGTGTCAGCTTTGCTGGCGATTTTTCCTCTCTGCGCGCCAGCGGGGCAGCAGGAGTGAAACGCTGCAAAACTGGGTGACAAGTAACCGGAAAATGTATTTTATTGTTTGCATCCGGGCATTTCATTCAGCTCAACAACAGTAACAGCAGCACGCCCCGGCTCCGGCCACGGGTCCGCCTCTCGGCTGCCCACTGCCAAATCCAGCAAATGTCCCACTAAATTTGTCGTGTAATTGATAATATTGCACTTCTTTCGCATCGAATCGTTTGTAGGCGGACAAAAAGTCCCACCGAACAACAAGCAAAATAAACTAATTCGAGTTGGCTCTGGGGTTCCTTACCGGGATGAGGCAAGCTCTGTATGCTCTATCTGGTAAGGCTAGCTCTGCAAGCTCTATCTGCTGCATTATATCATTTATTCTACTTGATCAAGCGAACCTTGACTGAGGATCGGGAGAATATGTTAACTTAGAAACAACCTTGAGCTCTATTGGGTAATCGATAGCTAGCTGCTGATGAGATATCTGATTGTGGAGGATTCTCTCACCCTAGTTAGAAATCATTCCTGCCTTTATGGAGATCATTGAGATCTTTGACATCATTGAGATCATTGATATCATATTGTTCCCCAGTAAGCTGCCTCATGCCAACCCCATTGGATTTGTCGAATAGGAAGAAGCCCATAAAGAGAATTAGGAGTAGACGATAAATTGAAGAGAAGGAAGCTTTGTATGATTCTAAAGATAAGCCAATGCATTAACTGAAAAGAGAACGCATCATGCTTGACCTTTGACCCGCTTCACATGAAGAAACCCATCAACCAACCTATTAACATTAAAAAGGATCTCAAACCTAAGTATTAATAATCACAATAATTTTCTATATTACATTTGAAGAATAAACTATTTAAATGAGATATAAAGTCGATAGCAAAAATGTTTTTTTTTTTAATTTAATCATTTATTTATAGTCTCCAATGCACATCTACTCCACACAGAGCTTGGAGTGCCTTGGCTCTCTGAGGAGATTTGCAGACTTAACCCATATGGATCGTCGCCAAGAAGTTAAATAGCAACAGCCCAGCAACCCAGAATAATGAGCATCCACACGTTCCTTACTCTTTAACTGCTTGGCATATTCCGAAATAAATGCCTGGAATGTCATCATAAATAATGAACTTCAATCCTTTATAGGGTATCTACTAGTCGCGCATATCCGAATAATGTGGCACAGAATAGTTGATTTGCACACTACAGAGATTCTCGTACACCTCTTGAGCTGAATGCCATGTTGATAGATTGTCCAAATGTGCTGCGTATGAGCGAAGGAATGAGCGAATGAATGAATGAACGAAGAAATGGACGAGCCACGTGATGTGCCAGCCGTTTGCCTGATGCTGCCTGCTCGGCGCTCCAGAGATTGATGGTCAAAATGGCTGTTACCAGAGAGAGAGAGAGAGAGAGAGAGAGAGAGAGAGAGATAGTCAGAGAGGGAGAGGGGTAAAGAAAGTGCCAGCAACAGCAGCAGCAGCAGCGACTGATGGCTGCTGCTCAGCTTCGAGTTCAATGAAGAAAAATAATCACCCAACATCATTTACTCTCCGTTTTGCCTGCCGCCGCTGTACAACGCCCATCAATCTTTGCTGTTGGCCAAAGTGGGCAGCAACAGAGACTGTAGAGAAGCAACAACTATCGACCATGACCATGCCGGCTGCTGATGTATATATACTCGTATACTTTGCGACTTGACAGCTACTGACATGGACGCCAAAGCTTTGGCTTGGCTTTGGCCTGGCGCAGCTGACAGACGACGACTTTTGACGTTTGCCTGCAATTAACGGATGTGCCCCCTGTCAGCCAGACCCCGCCAGCCACCGCCAGCCAGCCAGCCGATCCCACTCTGGGCAGTGTTGAAAAATGGCTGCAGCTGCAGGTGAAAATGGGCACAGCGAATGCTGCCTAATGTCTTGACAGCCGTCGAGCTGAGTCGCCCATCTTCCATCTATCAGGCCATTTTAATCATTAATTTCATGGCCCACACAGAAAGAGATGGAGAGTGAGAAGAGAGTGTGTGTGTGTGTGTGTGTGTAAAACGCAGATTCTGTTCGTGTCCTTGTTTGCCAAGACTAATTTGTTGGCCGGGTCGCCAACTATTTCTTGTTGGCAAGATTTGATCCTTGCAGCGTTGCCTCATTTTGTTGCAAGTCACTTGTAAAGTCGTTTATCATTTACTTTTTGCTTAGCGGATGAGCAAAGACCCATGTCTCGCACACATGGCGAATGGCTCCTCCAACAGCCGCATCAATGTCAGCCTCAGACGGCACGTAAACGAGCACAGCGCTGAACGATACGCTTGCGGGTGTGGCAGATGCTGCGGCAGAAGCTGTGGCATTTGCAAATAGATGAGAAATGGAAAACTCAAAAAGTATCCGAACGATAAGAAACTTATGGCTGGGATAACAGTTGAAAAATCTACGGATATATTCGATTATATAGAAAGAAATTTGACCAAAAGCTAACAATACTACATACATATTTATTTTAAGATTGGAAAGAAAATCGCATTAACAGAATGTTAAGCAGAGAGAGAGATGGGAGAGAGAGAGATATGATCTAAGGGATATACTTCTAAAAAATACTAAATAATAATAATAATAATAATAATAATAATAGTAACAATATATAATATATAATAATAAGTATAAATAATAAATAATAAATACAAAATACTAAATAATAATAATAAATAATAAATATTAATAATACTAAAAGCAAATATTATATTTGATATATTTGATAATCTACTTTCTGCTAAGAGAAACCGCTAAAAAACTAAAGTAATATGAATAATAAATTAGGCTGAAAAAGTGAGCGATGACTTAGAAGATGTAAGTATTAAGTACATACATACATAAAAGATATCCTTCTTTGGCCATTAAAGTTTCATACAACTTAAGCAAATTGAAAAATATGTGCTATAAACTTATGACTACGACTCCTATCATATATTTAAAGATAAATTAATATTAATTAGCTTGTTGAATTAGTCCAAATAGAAGAACTTGAAAAAAAAATCAATATCCAACTGGAAAATTTGAGACTATAAATAATAATAATAATAATAATAAAAACACATATTTTTTAAAACTCTTAAAAACATTTTAAACACGCCTTTCCGATAGATTTAATCTTAAATATATTATTATATAAATATCATTATTTAATTAATGAGCCACCAACAACTTTTCTTAGTATATATATTCATTTTTAAATCTTGAACGCCGAGGCCAAGCTCATGTCAGACAATGTTTTGCGCGCAGCCAACTTCAACTTGCGCAGATTTAATTGAAAATGGGAAATCCCACTTACACGTACAGCTGTAGCGCGTGAAGTTGGCTGCTGTTGGAGCTCTTTAGCTTAGATACCAACCAGCTTGGTCATTTTAGCACAGACACGCACCCTGAGGGTTTTTACGTTCCACATCAATTTGCACTGAATGTGAAGAATACTGAGTGCAAATGCGCCAAGATGTACCATTTAGGTACAACAGCTTAGGTACAGCAGAGAGAGTTGAGCGCAGAAGACAGGGGAATATTCTACTGCTAATAGAAAGAGTAGGCAGATGGGACAATGCCCTGTTAACAGCGCTGTTTACTTAACATAAATCTGTTAAATAAATTGATTAGGTACCTATATAAGCTGTTACTCAATTGGCTTCTACAGTTAAGGTACCCTTTTGTGGTACATGTGTATCTTAAGCGTATTTAAATATGATTATATATTGATTATATATATTACTTTGATGAATTCATATAATATTATCATATTGAACTCAGCATGGCCTAGTCAAAGGTTTACCACCAATATGAGTGAAGTGATGTGATTCGGGCTCAGCTTAGTTTACTTTTCTCTCTCTCTCTCTCTCTCTCTCTCTCTCTCTCTATTGCTCCATTGTTATCAAGCTTAGATCATTCCAAATTCATATTCATTTTACAAACCACACTTTTTATTGCCGATTTTATAAATAACTGTTGTAGTCCCATGTCTGTGGAGGAAAGCGAATGAGCCCAGTCATAGTCGAGGCTCATCCAATCTTATCCTTATCTTATTGCTCCCAAGTGGTATTTGTCTATTTGTCCTGTACCTTCAGCTGCTCTGTTCGCCTAATCAGTTTCGTCCTCGTCCTCGTTGGGCCGCTGCATGTAGTGGACCAGCTGGTCGGCCATGTGCCAGTACCAGTGGAGCTTGACCAGCTCCAGCCCGCCCTTGTCCGCTATCCAAATCTGCCCGTTCTCGCCGCACTCGATCGCCTTGACAATGTTCCTGGCGCAGACGACGGGCGACTGGCACGGGGCCGTGCGCAGGCGATCGGCAAAGGACTGGCCATAGCTGAGGAAGGCGGTCAGCTCCCGATCCACGAACAGCTTGGTGGGTCCACAGCACACGGCCAGCACAGCGACTCCATTCTGCGAGTAGTACAAGGGATCCTGTGAAGCACAAAAACCTATTATATTCGGTACAGGGAGGCTCAGCGTGGCAGGACTTGCCGCTAGGCTTCGGGTGAAGCCGATGACGCCGAACTTGGATGCGCTGTAGGCGCAGAAGACGGGCGACGGGTCCAGTCCGACGACGGAGGTCACGTTCACGATCATCCCGCCCTTGCCCAGCTGCTGCTTGTCCATGTAGGGCAGGACCGTGGCACAGGTGTTCATCATGCCCGTCAGGTTGGTGCTGATCGTGGCGTCGATGTCCTGCTCGTCGCAGAGCGTTGCCCCATTGATGAGGACGTCGATGTAGTCCATCTGCACCATGACCTCGTCGAAGTACTGCTTCATGTCCTCGCGCGCCATCGTCACGTCGTAGGTCCAGAAGAAGATCTGCGTGCTGTGCTGGATCGACTGCAGCTGGGCAATGGCCTGCGGGTTCTCCACGCTGTGCAGAATGGCGAGTTTCTGTACGGGTTTTCCATCTCACTACAGAAACGATATACGAATCACAGATACCCTGATACTCACGGCAATGTTCTTGCTCATCAGCACTTTGCAGGCCTCGAGCGAGATGCCCCCGCAGTCGGCCACATAGCAGATGTGTTTCCCTGCCAAATCGAACATATTTACTTAGCGCTCCGACCTCCGTTTTATCACTGGCCTGTCGAATTGTGCATTCGCCTAGCCCACTTCAAGAAGTATTTCTTTTTTGTTTTTATCTATTTAATTAACTGGACAGCTTATCTGCTCTTTGTTGTGTCCATTGCTCCGATTCTGCTGGCGTTTATTAATAAAAACTTATTTTTGACCACACAACACGAAAGCAGAAGCCAACACGCATAAAGAACACTCAAGATGGTGTTATATCCCGCAGAACTCCCAACTATCGGCCAGCGAGCGCAAGTTTGAGTGGGAGTTTCCAACTAGAAGATACTCCAACTAGTACCATCAATAATTGTAATACCTAATGTTATCTCTAGCAAGACTCTGTATTGTGTGTCATATCTCTCTAGAGATATTCAAAGAATTCTCTTTAGTTTGTTTCCCTACTTATTTTAATATATTTTTTAAAAATATTGCATACTTTTAAGCTGAGCGCTCAACCACTTTCTTAGCAGCCAGCTTCTGTGCGCAGTCACTGCTGGGCATTTTGTGCTCGCGTGATGTTAGCTGCACATTTGCTGTTAACTTTAGCTAAGACACAAACCCATGTTGGGGACCATTTGGATCCACTAATTAAGAGATTGAAGTGAATATTAGAATTAATAGGAAAAAATCATTAAAAAAATATATGTATATATAAATATATATAAACTAGAGCAATTTTATTCAATTTTATTTACTTTATAATTAATTTATGTGACTTTAGCCGGAGAGTACTTTATTTCTAAACTAAACCTTCCACATATTGACACAGTATTTTCAGCGACAAATGTTTCATTATTTTTACAAATCATTATTAGCTCCTCGGACACTCGAATACCTGTCATTCAGAAGCAGCTTAATATTGATATCCAAAAGTTCGTATAACTCCTCGACTCAGTTTTGCTCTGTGATCGCGGCAAGTGAATGCCGTTAAATGGCGACTAACTCAATTGGTAACTGCAGCGGCAGCGCAACAAGTTCTGCGGCTGCAGCGTCCTCGCTGATGCTTCCTGTTTGATAAATTCAAAAATCAATTGAAAATGCCTGAAAGGCCGACGCGCCAGGCAGCCAAATAGACAGATTCGCGGAAAAGCAGCTGGAAGCAAGCGCGAATTTTGCCCACTGCCAGCGCTGCTCAAAAATATCACGAGATGCCAGTCACAGCTTGGCGAATAAACAGTGATTGAGGAGCTGTGGGGAGTGCGGCTATAGTGTGGCAATAGAAACTGATCTTGCGTGAATTTTGGGACAACCTTCGCTTCATAGGAAAGTAAGAGATATAATGGCAATATTTGATATCAACTAAATCATACATATATACGACAATCCTAAACTTCAGTAGTTCAAGTCTCTCGATAGTTGAGTCTCGCTTGGGACAGCATCTCTGGCTGTGGCTTGGCACTCTCGATGCCCCGCTCGATTTCGGATGTGCCCCGCGCGCGCGCTCTTGCGCCGTCGATGCGATGGCCATGCAAATAAATCACAGTAGAAAATGCATTCGATGAAAAAAAGCGACGCATAAGTGCTGCCAAATAAATTCTGCAATTTATTTATTGCACTGCCCGGCCGGCCGGCTGCTGTGCGAGAGTCGAGAGTCCAGTTGGAGAGTCCGAGTACGGGTATGGGGCTGAGGCTGGCTATCGGCAAAGTGCGCATACAAAGTATTTTATTTCATTGGCAGCAAATTGGCAATAAGTGAAATTTGCTCGCCACCTGAACAGGTGTTTGCCATCGTGGGCAGCCGGGGAATTGGGTTAGCCGCAAAGGGGCGTGCCACTGGCCAGGGCCACGGCTCGCCGCGCCTGACCCATATTCGTCATCAATAGTCGCGCAGGGTCCGCGCGCTTATGTTTCCGCGTAAATAAATCAATTGTCGCGAGCCAAAGTGCAAATGAATTAGCATTTGTACTCGACACCGGCGTCAAGTGCAATTTGGGCGCTAACAAAGGCCCATTGTGAGTGAGAGGAAAGTCTTTCGCTGCCAGACTCTTGAAAGATACGCAAATTGATTGAGCCTGCGGTGTCCCGCCGGCCTCTCCAGCCTCCACTGTGAAAAAGAACTTGGCTAATGACTGCAAATTAACACCGACAGGCAGCTGGGGACGCGAGTGTCATTAAGCCGACTGTTTGCCTGCAAAAGACCCAGGCTAAACTGAAGCACGGCTCGGCTAGGGAACGAGGCATCGAGGCAGCTCAAGTGCTCACTGGGCTTTTAGCATATCTTCTGATAGATCGCCAGCAAGTGGCTAACTGGCAACGTGCCAACTCGACGTACTTCACTTACGAGCACCAACAACACAGCTTGGCTAACTGCAGTCTGTGCCCCCTCTACTGGCCCCAGCCCTTGCCCCGGCCCCATCAAGCGAGTCGCGCATGCGCCTCTTCTACAGACCATTTAGAGCTGAACTGAGCTGAGTGATTGAGGAAATACCTCGTTTGGAGCCTTCATAAATTAAGTTTATCACACTTTCGGAAGTCGCTTATTAGACGAACCAAGTCTCGGACTTTCATAGACAGCGGCTATTTGGGCATTGTATCATCTGAACTTCATTCTTCATGCCTAACACCAGCAAACTTGCATCGAGGCGTGCTGCAGGAGGCTCTCTAGCGATGCCTTATGCCATATTTTGAAACCCATTATCAGTATGGACTTACGCATTGCAGCTCTTCAAAATTTATTTTTAAATTTCGTCGAGGATCAAAGTTAGCTTCAATCTTTGACTTTTCCACCAAAGAGTAAACTACATATATTTTTTAAATAATATTTTTCTTAAAGAATATCTATTTTGTGGTCTACATACAAAATTTGGTAACTGTGGTGGCCAAATTGAGCAAGATATCAACTATTGAAGTGAACTGCGCTACCCTGATGACGCTACTTGAGCAACCGTTTTTTGTAAGCTTTTTTCAACAAATTTTTAAAAATACTTCATGAACTACTATAGAGCCCAAACTTGTTTTATTTGAAGAAGAATAAATCGGAGTTTCATAAAAAACAAATTCTAAAACTCTAGCTCAAATGACATAGAAAATATTCAACATTTACAGTAAGTGTGAAGGGGTGATGCGCAGAGTATCTACTTCTTCTCTTTGAAAATCTGTAAATTAATTCGACAATAATCAAATAAATGCTGTAAGCCTTAAAGTTAGCACTCAGAGCTATCGTCAGGTTTAGATTAAGGACTACTAACCTAAACGTATATTTACAATAGGCTTATTTCTAGTTAATGGGCGAGAGGGAAAGCACACTTGGCGTCTTCTGAGCCAGTGAATGGGTATACAAACGACTACGGAAATTCTAATTTATCAATTTAGAAAGAATCGAATCGTCTTCTACAGTCTTTTATTTTCAAAACGTCTTATCTGTCGGGAAAATACTGAAAATTGGCAACATTGCATATGCCGCAGACTATGATAGATTAAAAATACTAGACTGTTATTCGCACACATTTAATCAGAGATAACGTGGATTAGTCATACATATTATTGCTGACATTTACGCATACATTTAGATTTCTTCGAGTTCTGTTATCAGCTGATTTCATTTGCCATTTCTATTAAAGTTTAAATTTGTATGTGCTATAGAGAAAGAACGAGAGAGAGAGAGAGAGAGAGAGAGAGAGAGAAAGCAAATCTGAGCAACATTCCATTGAACATAGTTAGCTTAATCCATTCGATATCATTTACATTTACATTTAGCTGCCTTAGTTCACCTGTTTAATATACACAATTTAAAAGTGGGTCGAATGGGATAATGGGAGTAGAGGAATACCTTGAGATGTCGACTGTGCTCGACTTTCCTTGTGTAGTTTCAATTGGCAGCCACCTGGCAGGGGAGCGCCTAGAGAAATGGAAATTGTTTTGCAGTGGCGGCTGGCAGTATGCAAATTGCATGGTCAAATGGTCAAGTGGTTCAGTGGGCCTTCGGCTGGTTGGCTGCATGAGTGCAGTCGCCGGTGGAGAGATTGAAGTAAGTGCTCCAGTTTTGTTCTTTCGCTGGGAGCAGCTCACGCACCCAGCGATTGATCCACTGATCCGGTCATGCAAATCCCCGCCACTGCGGGGATGCGGCCAAGCGTGAGCCTCAGACCTGCCACGCTTGGCTGCCGTGCGGAGTGGGCCGCGGCGCCAGCAGCCTAGCGGCCCAGCGCGAATCTTGGGCTGCTGGAAAAGCGCAGTCGCTGTTGCCATCTGACCCTAATCGATTGTCACTCCGCTGGCTACCGCCACAGCTAGGTGGATCTAATGAATGTGGGCTCATCAGAGCCGCGGCCCCCATGGAAAGCCTTTGAAATGCAGCTTGACTTTTACTTCGAAGACAAAAAAGAAAAGAAAGAAGAAGAAGAAGAAGAAGAAGAAGAAGAGAGAACCTGCCAAGTCATTTCTTATTGACCCACATAATGTCTCTCATGGTGCCATGATTGATGTCATTCTCGTTCGCCCTTTTTGCTCGTGTGGGCACCCTCCCGTCGATTGGGTCGGCCACTGCTGCGTTCAATCGCTTTTCGTTTTTCCCAATTCCCATATTGTGCCAGAGCCGGTGCCTGCGCCCCGGGAACTGTGTCAAGTGCTTGCGCCTGCGGTCGGTCTCTCAGTTTTCCAGCCATGCAAATTACGAGTGCATCTAAGCAAAGTTAACCAGTTTTTCGCAATATCTCTCAGATTGCTCAGAACGCACTGCGCACAGATAACGACGCCATTGAGCCGAGCCGGCGACCACAGCACTCTAATGCCTGCCATCATTCACACCTGTTGCCGTTTGGCGATTTGCAGCTTTGTCGTACAGTGGCTGGCCCACAGCTCCAAGATCGAGCATTAACCTCATTCACAGCGTCTTAGCTTACTTTTGCGACCCAAAACTGACTGCAACACTAATATGATGACGATGTGGGCCCATCTAAATGTGCCATGGGCTGTCAGCTTAACGAATGTAAAGCTCTGAGGCCCAACAGACGTCAAGATCTATTGACATATTTTCTTCAAAAATCAAACCCCCCCCCCCACCACACAAAAAAAAAAAAAAAAAAAAAAAAAAAAAAACACTCCCCCTAATAATACATAAAAAAAAAAAAAAAAAAAAACACAATAAACAACCCCCCCCCCCCCACCACCCACACCCCCCCCCCACCCCCCCCCCCAAACAAAAAAAAAAAAACCCACTCCTTTTTTTTAACCCCCCCTCCCCACTTCTTACCCCCCCCTTTTTTTTTTCATTTTCCCCCCCCACCAGAAAAACCACCACCACCACAACCGTCTAGAATCAAGTAAAACCAGCTAGCTGGAAGCACAATTTGACGATGACATAAATACTCCAGATAACGAGCAGGTGAACAGGCCAGCCAGAACAGGCGAGCCAGTGAGCAGGCTCCACTTGGCCCCACCCAAGTGCAGGACACGCAGAGGCTCACATTTAGCATCGAGAAACTCCTCAGCACTGGCCAAAACAATGATTCGAACTGAAAAAGAAAACACAATTTAAAATATTATCAAGAGTCTTATGTACTTATAAGTTCAAGTTTTATGTTCATAATAAATTTCTAAATTTCCATATGAGCTCCAAATTAGGCTGGTCTCATGGCAGGGCAGGGCTAAGACTTAACTCGAGCATAGAGAATTTTAGACATAATTATGAGAGTCTCAAAATCACCTGAGCTTGGTATTTTAAGCTTTGCTTTTCATTTTAAAAGATCATAAAAAAAACTCCGTCTAACAATTACTAAATCAATCAACGGATCCATTAACTGCCCCATCGAAATATTCGCATTTAAGCTGCTAGACAGAAGTAGTCCTGCAGCCATTAGTCTTAGTTCATTCAAATGGAGTTTTAAGTGAGCAGAAGCAATAAAATACTTATTTTTATAGATTAATTTGAAATAAAAACACTTTATTTTTAAGATTATATATTAATAACATAAATTATATATTATATGCCACTTTTTTAAATTTATTTGAAATAAAAACATTGTCTTTGAAAGATTAAATATTATATAATATATATAATATTATATGTATTTATTAAGTATTATCTTAAAAAAAATATATATATTAAATATTATATATATTAAGTATTATCTTAAAAATAAAATAAAATTATAAAATAAATATTATATGTATTAAATATTATTTAAAAATTTAAATTAAAATTATATAATAAATATTATATATATATATAATATTATTTTAAAAATAAAATAAAATTATACAATAAATAAAATTATATAAAAATAAATTTATATAGTAAATATTATATATGTTAAGTATTATCTTAAAAATAAAATAAATTTATATAATAAATATTATATATATTAAGTATTATTTTAAAAATAAAATAAAATTATACAATAAATAAAATTATATAAAAATAAAATTATATAGTAAATATTATATATATAAAAAATAATCTTAAAAATAAAGTGCTTTTCTAAAAAATAGATTTATTCTGAATTTATATAGTATTTAATATATTAAAAATAATCCTAAAAATAAAATGTTTTTTTTTTCAATAAACTTAAAAGGAAATGTTTTATTAGTAATAAGAATTACTTCTGTTAGTTATACTTTAATATACACAATGTGACAGAAATCACTGGTAACTGGAGCAATAATCATGCAGAGCCCACAGTTAGCAGTGCAAAATAATAGATTGTGGAGAAACTAACAGAGGATAGCTGTTGGGCAGGTGCCCTACGCACGAAGTAGTGCTATACTACCCATAGGAACTATACCAACTATAAATCTGTAAATATTATACTGTAAGCACTCATTGCAGGGCATACAAAAGCTAGCGAATTGGAAAAACTGAAGCCCGCTCACTTGTGGATGAAAGACTTTCTGTGGAAATGATGTTTTACAATTTTGTGTAAATTCCTAAGAATTAAGTTAGCTTTAATCATTGGGTGCATGCAACGGCAAATTGTGCAGCAAGAACGGCAACAGTTGTTTTCGCTGCTGCACACACGAGTGGGCAGCCCCACATGCCACATGCCACATGCCGCATGCAACTGCAACTGGGTGGTTTTTGGGTGTTGCTGGTTATTATCTCGTTCGACAGCTCGAGCAGAGAAAACGACAGAAGGCAGCAGATAGTTAGAAAGCGATCAACACAAAGAGTGAGAGAGAGAGAGAGTGGGAGAGCAGCAGATGCTGAAGATGCATGCCAAACAGAGCGAAAAGAATGTATTGAATGCCCTTACCCACGTTTTCTATTCTCTCAGCTTCTCGGTCTCTAGGAAAATAATTGCAATTCGCATTGGCATTTGTTCGCATGGATCTCGCTGTCAGCGTCCTTTCAATGGTCTTCGATTGCTAATCTTAAGTTAACTAGATTTTGATTTATTGCATTTCAATAATTCAAAAAACATAATGAAAATTTGCACTGTCGCCGCGAGTCAGCAGTTCTATGAAGATTTATGGCTGCCAATTGACACACGCCTGCGCTCCCCAGCTCTCAGTGGGCGTGGGGAAATTGAAATTGAGTTCCCTTGCGAAACGCTGAATACTATAGATACTGTCGGGCATTAGGAATGCTAATGGAAATTGCGCTCGTTGAGTAGTCTTAAGTACTTTAAGAGGATGTCCCAATAGTCACGCAAGAAGTAATTTTGATAGAAAAAAACAAGTTTATAATTAAAAATTGTAAATTTTGTTATTGGCTTATGTAGTATACACTGTTCATTTGTAGTTTCTTAGTTAGAATAGCACTTTAAGTAATAATTTCCAAGAATTTGTATAGCCTGAACCCATTGTTATATCTTATCATCAGCTCAGTTCTCAGACAGCATATGTTTGTGATACAGACATGCTCAAGAGATATATTTATATATCAAAGCTAGACATCTACTAGTTGTAGATCACCAGAAAAAAACATGGAGAGTATTGTGAAAATGAAAGTAGTTGCTGGCAATTCGACGAGATCAGTGGAAAATGCTTATGGGCCTGCGACATGGACGACAATAACTATAGAGCGAATCCCTCCTGCGGCAGCTGAAAGTGTTTATCGCCAACAAATTGGAGCTGGCCAGAGACAGGTCTACAAATGCTAAAAATGCAATTAAAAATCGAAATGGAAAAGCAGAAAAACTGAAAAGCTGAAAAAAAGCTGCAAGCCAATGCTCAGCAGACAAAGAAAAAAAAAATATATATATATATATGTATATATATATATGTATATGTATATGTATATGTATATGTATATAATATATATAAAGTCATGACAACACTTTCGCTCGTTAGAAGCGAGCGGCTAGCCGTTCGTATGACGAACAGTGCAGCTCGAAAGTCAACGCCTCTCATCGGCAAACGCCCAAACACCTGAAGAGCTAATGCGCTTTTCGCTTTGCCCGCTATGTTTACTCTAAGTGTCCCATAAGCCGATGGCATTGTCGAACCCTTTGATTTTCAGCGACCCACAAAAGTGAAACTTAACACAATGTGACAGGCACACAGGGCAGCTGTGATTAACTGAAGTTTCCTCTATATGCCAAAAGTCTCCTTTCTGTGTGTGAAAGAGCTGAGAATGGAAGAGACGTCTGCAAAAAACATAACCATCTAGACTTTTTGTATTAGATAAGAAATGATCTTAGTCACAGAGTTAGCTCATAAGCTATTTCCAATGCTTTGCTCACTTTTTAAAGTAATTTGATTGTTTCTTAACTACTTAGCTATACGATAGGCTTATCTTATCAATAATAAATCAAACAAGAATGAAAGTTAAAATCAAGTCCACATAGGGAAACATGCGATTCTTCGAATATGCTAGAAAACAATAATTTCAATCATGCACACGGGCTGCCACTTGCTGTTGCGCTCTCCTTTTAAATACACTACAATGAAAGTTTCGGTATATGTTTATACTATTCATATTGAATATTGGAAATTTTATAGAAAATGCAAACCAATGTGAAGAAATTTAAAAAATTTATAAAATTTGAATACGAAATTGGACAAAAATCAAAATTGTATAAAAAACAGCTGAAACTAGATGCACAATCTGGGGTTTATGGCTCCAAAGGTGTGTGAGTATATAGTTAAAGAATTGAATTTCGATAGTTGTACTAATCGATAGCAATAAAACGGGTATAGTTATCGATTTTGAAACATAAAATTTAATCAAACTCGATCTGCACTTGATATACAGAGACCTACAAAAGATATAGTTGGACGGACTAAGCTGTATCACCTCAGTTCATCGAGCTGATCCAGACCATATATACTCTATGAGGTCTTCCACTCCTCTTGCATCTTAACAAATCTGGATGTTTAGCCAACTTCTTCAGTGCATTCTGCTTGTGAGCAAAAAGTAGTTCCTCTTTATTTGATCATTCCTTTCCAAGCTCTGCTTGCAAATGTAGATTGAGAGCTTTTCCACAGCTCAGACAGACTTGAGGTGCCCTGTTCGAAAAGACAATGCCTGGCCAACTGCAGTTCATGTCTCCCGGAGCAGAGCGGGACTTTAGCCTCTAATCTCACGTCACGTCCAAGGCGCGGCTCTTCAAGCGCTTGCGACCATTTCCATTTTCCATAGGAAGCCCCGCTTAAGCCCCTTCCACACACACATGCTTAGGCATACGCACTGGCATGTGGTCAATGGCTGTGCTGGTGTCTCTCTGTCTCTCTTACGCCCTCTCTCGCGCTCCCTCTCTCTCTCTCTCTTCATTGAAAATTGGGTGCGTTTATGCAAAAAGCGACAAACATCATATGCAGAGGCCTCTCTGACTCTGCGGCTCTGTTTGGTAGGTGAAATCGCTTGGCGCACGCCTCGGGCATATTTTCATGCGTTTATTATGGCTATGTGTTGCCTTTTGCCAAGCCCTGCCCCTGCCTCTCAACTGCATTTGAAACATGTTTTAAATTTATGTTCAAGACACGTGCATTGGCATTTCTTATTGGGCTCGAATTCTGTTTTCTATTTGCTTAAATGTGAACCATTTGTGAGTATTTGTTGTATTTATAGTACCTAATAGACCCATATGGCCCAGGAATGGGGTCGGCTACGTGCAGCCAGTGGGTCGAACAAGTTTCTTTAATTGCCTAGCACACGAATATAAATAAATGAACTTGAGACAGGTCTCAAATGCAGCAAACACTTTAACCTTTTCACTTTCAGAGAACACCTCGAAAACCGAAAGTCAGAAGCCTGCATTGGCTCGCTCTCCCCTATTGCCTCGCCCATAAGACTCCATTCTAAAACTAATCTAAATTAGGTGAAGATCTTGAACAGATCAGCCTTAGGCCATACCCCTCTATGTGTAGACTGACTCAAGCTTAGCATTGTAAAAATAAAAATCGATAAGTATCGATAGATTTCTATATTAAACATTGAGAGACTACAGACGTATTTGATATTTGCATATATAGTACCAGGCTGGCTCAGCGTATGAACTCTATAAGCTCGAAGTCTTCAATATCTTTAGGCATTTCGAGCTGTACATAAAGTGGCCAAAGTACCTGCTTATGCATATCAAAATCATATGAATCGTTCCATATCTACAATAGAAATGAAAAAACAAAGGCGATATGTTTTCTAATCAAAAGATCTGTGGCCATAAAACTTGTCACGCTCGCATTTTGAATGCAGCTAACTCGGCTTTATTTCATATGTGCCCAGCTTATGCTGTGAATAAATAATTGAGTTGCTGCTTTGAGGCCTGGGTGTGGCTGTTCGTAAATATGTATATTTTGATTCTTGACTCACGCCGGCGACAGGTGTCGAAAGCGGCGATCAGAGCCTAAGCAGTCAGCCAAGTGTCATACCGAATCGTTAGTGGATTTCCGCTAAAAACCTTTTCCACAGCTGTCAACGGGCCGCGTTAACGTGTGAAATGCAAACGAGCCAGAGGCTGAGGGAAAATGCCGAAAAAATGACACAACAACAAGCACACACACACATCCATACACACATCCACACACACATCCACACACACATCCACACACACACACATTGCAGTTAATTAAAGAGAGCTCAAGTTTCGACACACCCGTTTCCTCGCCACACGTCACCCAATTTCAATGCAATTCCAACTCAACTGCACACAACATACACCCACCTACGGACGCACACACACATATACACACACACACACACAGAGTCGTCAACAAATTCAGTCTTGTGACAGCTCACGGACGTTCCACTGTCAAAATCAAAGCATGCAAATATGCGGCGAAACTCTTCAGAAACGAAACCTCTTCGCGACTTTCGCTCCAATGCGAAAAACTCATGTTCAAATTAGATTTAATATTAATTCATTTAATTAACAAACCAATTAAGTTTTAGTGAGTGCCAAATTTTATTCTCATTGACATTTAAAATTTGCAGTGAAACCCCGATATAACGAATTGATCTTTAAGTCCCTTGACTTAACCACGGGTTTACTAATAAGGACCTATTGTGAATCAGCAGACTCGTTATATCGAGGTTTCACTGTACTTTGGTGCTAGCGTGCACTGCACTTATTCGTCATCGTCCATGCCTAGAAGTGGAAAATGAATTAGCCTTTAGCAAAGCTGAGCAAAATTTGCACTTCTTACTCTCTAAGTATGGAAGTCTAATAGAGGCACCGACTCTTAGCCCCAGCACTCTGAATCCCACACTCAGCGTAGTCCCGTCGTCGCAGTTGAACTTATGGCCCATTTCAAGTCCGACGCAGTCCGCCACATCCACTTTTACAGAACCCGAGACGCTCCCATCCTGATCCATACTCCCAGAAGCCGAGATCCAACGATCCATAGCGATAAGTTTTGCTTCAGTTGTTGAAAAATTGAAATATTCTGAAATTTACAAAATTAATCAAATTAATCATAAAATAATAATATAAAAATTAGTAAAAAATTTAGAAGCCTCCTTGAGGCTCGTTTGCTGGCCTAAGAATTGCAAAACATTGAAAAAAGAATAAACTACATCAAAACTAAGCGAGAGAAACTCATTAAAGGAGTCTCGGCTGGGGATCACTGACGACTTGAGCGTGTTTCGGATATGCAGAAAAGTCTCTCTCGGAAATCTATTTTCAACAGAAATATTCATTCATGATCCAATCCACTCTTCAGAGGTCAAAAAGGCATATTTTTCGAGTGGCCGGCGATCAGATCTGACTCGATCACATTCGAGGGCCTCTAGCTTATCCTTTTAGCCGAATTCATAAAAGTGGCAGGCAGTTCGACGCATGTAAGAATGGAAGCGTGGATGGAATGCATTTGCTAAATAATTTATAAAAAAAACTTTATTTTTTTTAAATATTGAAAGCAATTCTTAGATGCAACTGGCTCGAGTTCACATATCACACAAAGTTATTGCACTATACAAAAAACACTATAAAGAACTTTTGAAATATGTTTTATTTCATTTTATTTAATAATTTTCTTTTACCTATCCAGCTGCTTTCGCTAGAAATGTTCGACTAAGGTCTATGAAATTTTGCAAAACTTATAGCTGAACATTTACGTACGATTTCGAAATCAAAAAGATTAGATAAGATTTGATAACTATAGCTAGATAAGTATTTCCAATATATATATATAAAGGCTATTTAGCTATTTAGAATGAATATGAACGCTGCTGTTGACGTGTGAAATTGGCTTCGTCACAGGTGAAATGAGTAAGTCTATTGGAAATGCGCTCTGACCACGAAGTCCGTTTCGAGTTTAGCGAATTTCACTACATCAATCAATGCCACACGGCCACGATGGCGGGTCCAAGCTTGTCTGTAAGCTTGAAAACAATTAGAATAATTAAGCATTGAATCGTGTCTGTGTCTGTGTCTGTGACTGTGTGCCTGTGCGCGTGTCTGTCTGCGTGTGTGTGGGCCAACCACAACAGGTCTTCCAGTCTTCCAGTCTTCCAGTCGTACAAGCCGCCGCGTCTCGAACTCTGCCTCTGTTGGTCCATTGGACAAGGTCAGCGCTGGCGTCAGGCGACGAATGGCAATAGTTACACGAACACAACTTCAAGTCAAAGTTATGCTGTTGTACCTTTTTACAAGTTCGTGTTAATTAAGTCGAGAAAAACATTTGCCATTGTTCATGTCCAATACAGAAGTCACAAGAAGCTGACCGACTGCGCCATACTCTATACCCATTTTCTGCTAAAAACCATTGCCAGGCGAAAATGGCATACGATTTTTCAAATGAAAATGTTTTGAGCTGAATACTGCAATATATTTATATACAGAGTAAAGTAATACACCTAGCTACTGATATGAATTGCTTACAGAGAAATGTATTTTACGCTAAATAAAAAGGCCTGGTTTGACAGCACTAGACCAATTGTGTTTTTAAAGTAAGCCGACGTACGACAACAGTCACTCATTATTGATTAGTTGAATTTGAATGATTGCTTTGATAAATTTTAATATTGAAAATGTAAGATTTTCGCAACCCTGGTACCTATCTTCGATCTTTATATGGTTTGCTATAGAACATCTTAGTTCCCCTTTGCCTCGTATTTTCTTGGAACGTATTCCCGACGCAAAGCGAGGTCTAGGTGTATAGATAAGCTCGAATATCCCTTCTTCATCGGCTTAAATTGTTTCATTTTCCCAACAAGCCCTCTTTAAATTTATATATTAAATTTGTGATTATCAAATTTATTTCTCAAATTTATTTCTTAAATTTATTTATAATATTTATTTGTTAAATTTATTTCTTAAATTTATTTCTAAAATTTATTTCTACTTTGTAAATGTATATATTAAATTTGTGATTATCAAATTTATTTCTAACATTTATTTCTTAAATTTGTTTACAATATTTATTTGTTAAATTTATTTCTTACTTTTATTTGTCAAATTTATTTTTAAAATTTATTTCTAATATTTATTTCTGAAATTTATTTATAATATTTATTTCTTAAATTTATTTATAATATTTATTTGTTAGATTTAATTCTTATTTTTATTTGTCAAATTTATTTTTAAATTTATTTATCAAATATATTTCTTAAATTTATTTATAATATTTATTTATTACATTTTTTTAAAATTTTTTTAGCAGATATATAAACTCAATTTGTTAATCAGAATTATTTATCAAATTTATGTATCAAATTTATATATTAAGTTTATATATTTAAATTATTCATTCAATTTATAAATTAATTTGTTAAATTTTTTCTTGTGCATATTAAATAAATGCTGTTCTAATTTAATTTGAGCTGATTTTGAAAATGATGTTAAAGTTGTATATTGATGATATTAAACTGCGTGAGCTACATTTAAGGCGACTCTTAGATAAATATGGATAGATTTCCTTGAGTCTCTTGCGACTTCTTCTGTAACAATGTGTTCTGGCAAATGTGTTAGGTTGGGACTGCAGTTGGTAGTGTTGATTGCTTTTTTATGCACACATCTCCAAATACCAGATAATATACAGAGACTTACCTAGAGATTGTGAATTAGTAATAATATTTATCCTTCTACATTTAATTGTAAAGTAAATTATAAAGTGAATATAAATTCTGTAAAGCGTTTCTCGCCCTTCTTTGATTTACATTTAAAGTCAATTTGTTTGGCTTAATCCAATGCCCAAAGCCGATATACTCCATTTGTCGTGTTGAGCAGGGTATGGCAAAAACGAAACAAAAAGAAAAACTAAATGGCTGTAGACTCAAAGAATTTCAATGCCCTCCAGACAACCGTACACAATTCCCAAGTTTGTTTTCTGTGTCTTACTTTGAACTTGAAGCTGACGTCGCAACTTCTTCTGATTGTTGTTGTTGTTGTTGTTGTAAATGTTGCTGGTGTTATACTTGCTGTGTTGCGGTTGTTGCTGTTGGGTTCAAGCAGCACGCGATTAAGTCGTAATTTGTAAACATTTCTAAGTGAGGTGTTTGGGTCAAGTTGATGTAGACAACGTTGATGGAAGTCTTCGAGGAAGGCTCTCCGAATGCACCAGCAATTGTTGTCTCCAGCGCTCTTGAGGCCATACAGCGATCCAGCAGCACTCCCGATGCGGTCGAGGTGTCATTTGTCTATCCATTGTTGTGATAGGAAAGGCGCCGACAACTCGATAACAATAATAATAATAGAGAAAGTTACGCCGATAATCGACTTCCGCCTGAATGAGTTCAGTTATGACTTATGCCTATAAAATGCATACCTTATTTAATTCTATGCATGGGATTATTAATTATGATGAATTCGGCAATTACTGACTGCATTCTTTATCTTCTTTGCAGAACAAAACTTGCTGTTTATTCCGGGCTATCTGCCAGAGCACTTCTACCTTAATGGGAACTTGGCATAAAAACTAGCAAAGTAATTAGCTAATTCAAAGACGCTAAACCAAAACTGAGACTAATCAAATTTTTAAATGCACATAAAACTATCGATATATTTTAGCTGCAGTTTTGATCAGATCAACGAATGAAAAAAGCCAGAAATGGCTTGAGAACAATATGAAAACTTCTGAAAACAAGCTAGCATGGCTGTAATATTATTCAGATATCCCAAGAGGACAATAAAGAGAAGAAAGTAGAATGGCATACCGATTCACTGATACCAACATACTTATATACCATATATACTACTCAACTTAACAGTCTTAAGAATAGTATGAAAATAAATACTGCAGCAACCTAGACGGCGATCTATAAATATAAATGCCCTACATATATGTTTACATTAATATTCAGATCGTAATAATAATCGCCTCTAAGCCAAAGACAAAATAAATAAAATATTCCAAATAATTCATAAATTTCTTTTAGTTTTTCTATTCCACCTGCAATTTTAGTGATACGAGATGAGAGATGAAGATTAGAGCTGAGTTGGAGTGTGCAGCTAACAGCGCCATCTATGGGTCAGAGCTTGTTAAGCAGTCTGCTCGGCATTAGCCATAATATCAAATTTGATTTTAAATTTCTTGCAACTTCTCGGCACATGACGTTTCATGAGTTTTCATTTGGAGTTTTTGGGCAATTGGCCACCTTTGGCTTGATTGTTGCAACTCGCATGGCGATTGGCTGCACATTAACTTTTTTTTGGCTGTTTGCCCTTTTTCTCAACATGTGCACAGCTGTTGTTGTTGTTGTTGTTGTTGCTGTCGTTTTGCAATCGAAAATGATTGGAGCTGAGCTGAGCTGTTTGGCCGGTCTTATGAAATTACCATGTCGAGCCCGTTCGGCCGTTCGGCCCATCCAGCATTGCAGGCAATCATCACAGCCAAAGTTAGACACACGTGTCCGTTGGCCATTGCACCCATGATTTGGCCCATTGTTGCTGTTGCTGTTGTTGTTGTGTAATGGGCTCGCCTGTAATGTTAAGAAAAAGTGAAAATCATAACTGCTAATTGTATTTAAATGCAATTGCTCCACTGCGCACTCTGCTTACGTCACTTGAGAAGGAGCTGGGAGCTGTGGGGAACTGTGGAGCTGGGGAGTTGTTGTTGTCACTTTCCCAATATCGAATGAAATGAAAATGCAATTAGAAACACACACACACGAAACGCATTTGGCATGGGCATTTCGCTGTTGGCTTTTACTCGACACTTAATTGAATTTGGTTTCAGCTTTTTAGTGGGCCTCGCTCGCTGTCCGGATGACGCTCTCTGGGCGGCTTTACGATGGCTTTCAATTTAGCTATCCATGACTAAGCCGCCATAACCAGCTAGACCGTCCACGCGCTCCCAAGAATCTCAGTCTCAGATCTCAATGCGAATCTGAGTCAGCCTGTTGCTGTTGCTGTTGCAGCATCCCGCTGAGTTCTCTTTCTTTAATGATTTATTTGCAGCTGCCTTAGTCGCAGCTGTTCCTCGCACTCGCACTCGCTCTCGCTCTCGGACTTTGCCTTTATTTAGAAAGAGAGTGGGTCAAGTGCAGCCAAAAGTGAAATTAATATTTAATTCCCTTCCATAAATCGAGCCTGCTCACTTCTTAATGAACGACTTGAGTCTTATCTAGTTTATGCATCGTTTAGATTTTTGATTGCCTTCTGAACACTGAGAGTTCCCAAAGCAAACCCGACTCAAAGATACTCATCACGGCGATGACAATTATGATTACTATATTATTTATATTATATTATTATTTCGAGTATAACCTCGCCAGAGAGCTGCTTCTATACTATTCATTAATCGACAAGCCCTTCCATTCCTCAGTGCGCATGCGTCCAGATCTCAGTCTAGACTCCTTTCAAATCACTGAATAGTTATATTCATTTTATTTTTTATAAAAACTACAAAAATTAATAAATATAAAATGTGCAAATAAAATAAATAATATTAATCGTTTACTAAATGATTAGTAACACAACTATTTCAGATATTAATTAAATAAAATTATAATAAATATATAAAAAATTAATTATATTACTAACCAGATAAATTATTATTAAAAGTATTTCTCTTTGTCTTTAATTTAATTTAATAAAAACAAACAACAAAATATTAATATTTTATGCCATATAGATTAAGATAAATGAAACAACAATCTTTGATTTGATTAAAAAAAAAAAAAATATATATATATATATATATATATATATATATATATATATATATATATATATATATATATATAGAATTGTATTATTAACCATATTAACTATTATTAATTAAACGAATAAGTTAAATATTTTCAAAACATTTAAAATATTAATAATATATTAATAATTATTATTTATCTCTATTTTATAGATTAATCGTATGCGATTTGAGTTTGAAACGAAATTCCTATCAGACGTAAGCTGTGGCCGCATTACAGGGTATCTCGAAGTGAGCTGTAGTGAAGAGCTTGAGTGCTTTTGGCTTTGCATGTTGGTCTGTTGCTTTTCGATTTGAAATTGCTCGAACGATTTATAATTAATTTTTGCTTTTGCCAGCAGGTGCACAAATTGGAGCTGCACCACAGCAACCCACATACGAGCGGCATTCGACATTCGAGTGGAGAGCACTAGATACTTTATAATGGCAACTGTGGTTGGACTGGGCGAGTGGTTGGACTGGGCGGCAATTGCGTGTCGCTGTCTGTGTCTCAATCTTCGTCTGGCTGTTCGATTTGAAATGCCCCGCGCTGAACAGAAAATCATTAAAAATGCGCCAATGGCAAATAAATCCCTGTTCACTTGACTGTCACGTCAAATAAATCATAAGACACGCCAAATACCCAAACAAACAAAAAATATTGTAGTTCACTAGGAAACGAGCACGCGGACTCGCATTTGCGTGCGGGGCTCATGAGCTTTTCCAGCGTTGCCTTGATGAAGAGTTAACGGTAAATTATGCTGTTGTCGCCTTGACCAAAAAGTATCCCCTCTCTCTCTCTCTCTCTGTCTCTCTCGCTTCTGATTCGCTGCACTTTCCCAAAAAAATCGAACAACCGGTCATGTCAATTGGCCAGCAGATAAGCTACAGGCCCCAGTTCCCATTCACCCCCTCTCTGGCTGGGACTACGCTACGTATACGCAATGTTAAGTAGCCAAAAGTTGCTTAAGTTGCCAAAGTGGCTGCCAGCGCACGTCACATGTCAGGCGCCGTCGTTTCATTTTTCATATATATACATACAATATATATACATATATATTTTTCTTTTTGGCCAACATTTTGTGCAACATTTTCCAATTTCAATTTTCCATTTTCTATTTTCAATTTTCGTTTTTCGTTTTTCATGTTAATGAAACGCTATTTCCTAACTGAACGCTGTTTGTTATTATTCACGCGCTTGGAGTCCATTATCAAAGCGGCACTTGGCACAAATCGACGCGCGGCTAGTCGACTAGCAGATGCCCTAACAATATTTGCCTGAAGCAAATGTCAATTGACAATTGGAGCTCATAGCAAGGTTTGATTAGATTATTTCGACACGTTGCTTAGATGATCTCTCAGCTTAAAATATAGTCTAAGCAGCTTTGGCAATTGCATTCACTACTCAACTTTATTATGTAATGTCTTTTGGTAGTTGACTGACCAACTCGATAAATATATCAGAATCTATTTGAATTCTAATTACATACGACTCAATGTTTTGCATATAGAAACTCTTACAATTAGAGCTTGTTCTTCGAGTGAATACCTAGCATTCGACCTACACTTAAGCCAATAATAATATATATCTTTTGTATGATATATTACTTAAGCCATTATATTTCCAAACATCCTAGGAAGTATTTATATAAGGGTATCCCATAATCAAATTAGACACGCGAAGGAGTTCATTATAAAAGAGGCTCAGTTGCACTTCCTAAGATGATCTTCCTCATCGGAGCCGGAAAGCTTTAAGTCTTTATTTAGGTAGGGTATTCAGTAGTCCATCACACTGCTTAAGTTGCTCAATCTCTGCTAAATCTTCTTCTTCTTCTTTACATAAATGGGGCTTATGTTTAGTCTCATTTGAGAAGAGAGGGCATTTCCTATTCGATATACTGGAAAAGTAGAATTACTTCAAATGTCTTGATAATTCTCATCCACTCTTATTATTTCCTTGAATTTTCCTGCAAGTATTTCATTTGGCAAGGTCGATGAGGCTATAGGTGGAAGTCGCTCTTTAACTCAGTATTATATGATATCTACAAATCCAATCAATTGCTCCTATTGAAACCGGGAACTGTTTACAGTCTGAGGTGGATTTCGATAGGGTATTCAATAGTCGTCAATTTTCAAAATCGAGGGAAACAAAGTAGCATTCGTTTGCCGTTGCCGCACACACATTTTGCAAAAATTTTCACTTTCACAAAGGTCTATGGACGACTCCCCGATTTCCTCGACTTGGCCACTCTCTCTCTCTCTCGCTCTCTCTCGCTCTCTCTCGCTCTCTGCTTGCAACTCGCGAATCGACGGCAAATTGGTACCAGCCATAGACTGTCAGCCGTCGATTTGCGGCGTTTTTCACGAGTTTTTTAAGTCTTATGGGAAATTGTTCGCAGGTGGCTGCCGTCGGACAGGCAAATGGTCAGAGATCGGTCGCTTGGCTGGTTTGCTGGCTTACATGGCGCGGCATGCCTGCTCCAGCCCATGGCTGGCTAGGCTTACGCCCATATCTGGCTTTTTTTTTGGTTTATTTGGCAGCGCTTCCTCATTGTGGATGAGTTTTTGATGACTGAGTTTTGGAACTGATTTCTTAATCGACTACCGCATGAAACGGAAGCCGAGTGCTCAACACTTGTGGAGGATCGACTGCCTTTGTCAAGATCATATCGAGTGGAGAATTAGTCGTTGCAGAGAGGATATAGCTTTATATGAAGGGATCTGAATTGGATTGGGTAAAAAGAGCGATCTCCTTGGCCTGGAAGTTCTCTAGCCTCCAGGCTAGCCTTGATTGTTTTAAATCTTTACGCTTAAAGACAACGATATTCGTTATTTGTGGAAGGTGGAAATTGAATTTGAGAGATCAAAGTTAGTCAACTGACTGAAGGCATCATAAGAGTCTGCAATACATTGATTGTGATGCCTAAGCGACTCTGACTCTAGGTCAGATTATCGAAAGTCTTTAGTTACTCAAGTTCTCTAAAAGGGAAATACCTGAATAAAGGCTAACCGGATGCTCTATGCTACTTCTGCTGTCTTAGGCAAAGTTTATTCCTAATAAATAAAATATTAATAAATATGTGCGTGACTGTCTCCTGAGCTAAAATCAATGCGAGTCTTCACTAAAATACCATTTTAATATTTTCATGTGAAATGTATCTAAAAACAAAAATATTTAAAAATATTTGGAAGTACTTAACTTCATTTTAAGGTACTTAAGGCATGGGCCGACTTGCAGCTACCCTATTATTTAGCCTATAACTCAGCTGTCGTTTCGAGCATTAATTATTTTACTGAAATTTGAAAGTTTATTGAAGTATGCATTTTCATATAAAAGAAGAAATATTGAAATACAGAAAGCTGAAAGTGAAACGCAGCCAGAACACATCTCCCACTCTAAGACGCTCGTTATCTCTGTTCATCTCTGCTTATTGCAAATGATGAAAAGTCGATGACATATCAAATATTTTCTGCAAAACTTAAGAAGGATTTTTTTATATTCCTTAATTACTTACAATATCTCTATCAAGTGTTATGACTTTATCTGAATACCGATAACCGAGTGAGAGAGAGAGAGAGAGAGAATCGTATATAGTCGAGATTCTGTCTTCAATACCCATCTAACCCTGGCCACCTTCAGGGCTGAAGATAGTTTTCTCTGTCGGGTATACCCTGTCCCAGCCAATTCACTTTCTGTACAGGGTATTTGTATACCGCCCCTTCGACATCATAATTCATTTCATGTAGCTAACGGCTGCCCGGCTGCCGTTTAATAAACACGAGACGCAATTCGAACATAAATCTTCTGTTTTCCAGCATATTTTATAAGTTCTCGCTGCCTGCGAGCTTCTTCTAAGCGAAGTCTGAGAAATGCCGACGCTTTCAGCTATTTCCGCGCCTAGACAAATATTTTGATTAGATTCTCCCTGGCGCGGCATTAAAATTAAAAATAAATTAATCAAGCGAACGCCAAACGTGACAAAGAAGAAAATACCGAAACGCCACCAAAAGGGGGGGGCCTTGCCACGCCCAGCATAAACCGAATTGGTATGAGGCGAGAAGTCAATGCACCCAAGAAACTGTAAAAGGACAATTGGGAAAACGGCGCACAAATTTTGCAACATTTTTGCATTTTTTTTTTCTAATTTTATTTTTAATTTTTTCTTTTTTTTTGCTTTTATAAATTAGCATAGAAAAGTGAAAGTGTGATTCGGTTCGGTGTTTGGCGGCGGTTTTTTACTTTTTTGTCTGCTGTCTGCAGCTGCAATCAATTTAATATGTAGCAACAACAACAACAACAACAGTAACACTAACTGCGACAACAAGTTTGACTGTGGCATGCGGCATGTGCTATGCGGCATGCGGCATGTGCAGCATTTCAGCCTCGCCCGTTTTAGTTTTCCAACTTTGAGAAATTTCGCTGTCGAAAAAGGGCGCTAAAAATTGCAACTTTTTGAAAATTGTGCAGAAAAAAGAAAAAGGAAATTTTTGAATATCAAATTAATAATAATAAGTGAAAATTAATTAACAATCTAAATATATATAGTGGGCTGGAGATAGACAGAGAATAGCTAGAAAATCATTTTATATATGTTTTTATTTTCATACAATTAATTTTAACCCCCCCTCCCCCCCCCACACCCCCCCAAACAACCCCACACCAACACCAATAAACAACAAAACAACAACCCCCAACACATCCCATTAAACTATAACACAATTACAAACCTACAAAATACAATTATACACCAATAAAACAACAACCTACCACATATAAAATTTTCCCCATCACAAACACCACCCCACTCCCAAAAACCACTTCCCCCCACACCCCACCTTACCCCAACCCCCACACCCCCCACCCCCCCCCCACCCACCCCCTCCATCCCAATCCCCACCCCCCCCACTCTTCCCACCATCCCCCCCTCTCCACCCTATTCCCCATCCACAACAACCACTCCAACACCCACACCCCCAATCTCCCTCCCCTACCCATCCCCACTTCTTCAATAACCTCCCCCCCACCAACACTCCCCTCTCCCCCCCCCCACCCCACCCCCCCCCCACTCCCTCCTTCCTCCCTCCCCCCCACCCAACCCCCCTCTCCTACCCCCCCCCCACACTCCCAACCCCCCCACCCCCCCCCCCCCCTCCCCCCCCACCCCCATTCACCTTCTACCCCCCCCCTCCCCCCCTCTCCCCCACCTCCCCCCCCCCCCTCCCTCCACCCTACTATACTCCCATCCCTTCATCCCTACCAACTTTACCATACAATTTTTCCTTCTCCTCCACTTCTTCCTATAATTTCCCAACCCACCCAAAACACAACCCCCGACCGTCCTCCCCTTCATTCCCGATTCCCCCTCCCACCCCCCCTTCCCATCTATATCACCCGTGCTCCTCCCCCCCCAATTCCCCCCATCCACTCCCCCACTAATCTACCCGATCAAATTTTCACACTTATTTAGTCTCCCCCACCCCCTCCTCCTCCCCCCTCCTCTCACTTTCTTTTTTCTTCCCCCTCCCCCTCTTTTTCCCCCCCCCCCCCTCCCCCCCCCCTTCTTCCTCCCTTCCCCCCTCTTTTCCCCCCTCCCCCTCTCCTTCTTCCCCCTTTTCTTTTCCCCCCTTTTTTTTTTTCCCTCCTATCACTAATTTCTAAATTATTTTTCTTTACAATATATCCTTATTTATTATTTGGGTATAAAAAATATTTTGGCCTATTCTCTCCTCCCACTCTAACAATTCTTATAATCTCCCGTTCGAGTAGTTTGTCCAACACCACCCCCAAAAATTTTATATAAATATATTTTTTTTCTTAACTATCAAATACACCATCACATTTCTCATTCACTTAAACCAATTCGTTCTATCCCACCACACCCCCAACTACAACATCTCCCTCTCTAACTACGATCTCTCCCCATCCCCCCACCCCCCCCCCCCCCGCCCCCCCCCCCCCCCCCCCCCCCCCCCCCCGCCCCCTCCCCCCCCCCCCCCTACATTCATTATCGCCTTCCCCCCCCCTCCCCCCTCTCCCACCCCCCCCCCCCCCCCTCCTACCCACTTCCCCTCCCTCCCCCGCATAGGTCCTTCCCCCCCAACCCCCCCCCCCCCACCTCCTCCCCCCCCCCCCACATCCCCCTCCCTTTTTATTTTCACATCTGCCCCCCTCACCACACACCCCCCCCCCCCCCCACACCCCCCACCCCCCCTCTCCCCCCCCCCCCCCCCCCCCCCCCCAAATACAATTTAATTCTATTATCTTTTCTATCCCCTTTTATCCTTTTTTTTCCGCCCTCCCTCTCTTTTTTGTCTGCCCCCCCCCCATCCTTTCCAACATCCCTATTCTCCCGCCCGGTTGCGGGGGCCCGCTTAACAACCCCGAACCAACCACGCTCACACAACCCACACTACCCCCAAGACTAAAACACTCTAAATAAAAGAATAAAAAAATAATTTTACACTTAAAAAAAAAATTTTTTTTTCAATCATAACCTAAAACATATATAATATCATATATATAATACTCACCCCATCCAATCTCCTCCACCCCCCCCCCCAAAAATTTGAACTCTCTCTTCTCATCCTCTCCCTCCCCGCCCCCCCACCCACCCCCCCCCCCCCACCCCCCGCCCGCCCCCCCCCCCCCCCCCCCCCACCCGCCCGGCCACGGCAACGCCCCGCCTCCCCCCCCCCCCCCCCCATCTACCTATATGGGGTCTCCCCCCCTCCTTCTCCCTGTTACATACATTTTCACCACACCACTATCCCTTTTTTCCCATTTTCAATGGGTTCAGGGTATACAAATTATTTAAAATAACTCGATTTATTTTCTATATTTTTATTTATTTTTTAGAGTAATTTTTAATGCTAAAAAAATATTTGTAGCAGTTTATATAATGCGCAGTGCTGATGGAGGTAGGCAGAGAATAGTTAGAAAATCATTTTATATGTTTTTATTTTAATTGAAAAATTGTGAATTAATGTTTAAAAATATTTCAAAAGCCCCAATTTGTTTTTTAACAGTTCTACAATACATTGACAGATGAATAAATTGTTTTATTTATTATAAATACGATAAGAAAACAAAAACAAAATCTTAAAAGAAAAAATAAATTGTTTTCTTCATTTTTTTCTTTGCAATATTTTGATTTATATAAAAAAATAACATGTTATATTATAATACATATTGATATTTTACTAAAATTTAAAAATATTTTTATTTAGATATAAATTTTAAATAAAAATAAATTTCAATTAAATGTTGGATAATCGATTTATAATCTTACCTTAATTAATAAATATTTTAAGCAATATCAAAATGAATTCAATAGAAAAATGGAATGTCTTCAAGACATTTCGTCTCTTTTCACGCTTCTATTTACCCACGATGCTTATATAACTTGGATTCTGACTCCGTGATGAATTTACTATCAGTCAGATTCATTCATTCGTTTGGCCAATTGGCATTCGCAGCGAACTTACCAATTTCCGCACTTAACTTTCGTTCACCTAGTTCGTAATGTTTTTTTTTCTCTATTCTTTTTTCTAGATTTTTTTTGTAACTGTTCCGCATTCTCGGCGAAGCAATTAAAACTCCCTCAGCGCAAGTGTATAAAAATATCTGGGGAATTGGGTTTTACATTGTCTCCAATTTTTGTTGTTTTTGTGTGTGGCGCTGAGACGCGCGTGACTCGATTGACATTTGAATGCGAGTGCTAAATGGGGAAAAAACCGATCGTCAGCCAACAACAACAACCACAACAACAACAACAACAACAAAAGTAGCAGCAACATTAGAAAATTCAATATGTTGTAATGCATTTCGCAGGTATTTCAACAAGCTTTGACCAGAGATAAACTAATGAACTGGCAAATCATGCAATATACCTAATATATTAGTATTACTATAATACTTCAGTGTCGTATAAAGGGATTTCTTCATTAAAATTTTTCACAATTTTATACTTTTTCAAGCATATCAAAACAATTTATATAAGATTATAAATATCCAATTGTAAAAAAAGTAAATATATAAATAGATATAGGTTTGGATGGCATACATATATTAGTATTACTTTAATATAAAGAGAATTTTCCCCATTTTCGTACTTTTCAAAACTGAAAAAAATATGAGAAAAATGTAACTTATCCTAGTATAAAAGATAATAGAGACTGAGCTCCAATAAATAAATCTAGTTTTGTTTAGTATACATATTTTAGTATTAGTATTTAGTATTAGTAAACATATTTTAGTATTATTATTTAGTATTAGTATACATATTTTAGTATTACTATGTAGACTTACGAGTTTATAGATCGAAAGAATATCGTAAGAGTAATGTTAAATAAATATACGAAAAATAAATGTTATTCAGTAAGATAAATATTTTATTTTCAATCAGATTTTTCCCCCAAAACTTCGAAACTCCGAAACTACGATGAGGCTACATCCTTTTCAGTTTTAAGGGTAGAATCTGGTGGATTAGCATTAGCTTAATCGACTTATGAATTTGATGTTTCAACTGAAAAGTGATTGATAGGAAAGTCTCCGATTTTGAGTTGGTTCAGAGGCATATTGTGATATTATATCCAGAAGAAGTCATCTCCAATCTGTAATCCTTCAATATTCAGCATCGAGAGAGTTTTCAATCCCTGAAAGAGAAAATTAAAGAAAATTTGATCATTTTTGCTGAGAATTTATATATATTTACAGATATATATTCTCAGCAAATATGGCTAAATTTTCTTTAATTTTCTCTTCTCTCGATCGTATGTCAATTTCAAATCGATTCTTGAATTCCATGAAATTCTGGGCATTCGACGATTCCGATCTTTAAACTCTTATAAAATAAACAAATATTCAATATTTATATAAACCAGAGGGAATAATGAATTGCGATTCCGTGAAACGAGACACCCTGTAAAACAAAACTTTACCACAGAATTGAATTTTGTTTATGAACAATAAAAGTTTTCATTGATTGACTTTATCATATACAGTGAAACCTTGACATAACGAACTTCGTTATAACGAAAAACTCAGCATAACGAATTTTTCTTTAAGACTAGACTAGACTTTACCAAGATTTTACAAATAAGTTCCTATAGAGCGAATCAACAGATATGACGAGAAGTTTTCTGGTTCGCATCAGATTCGTTATATCGAGGTTTCACTCTATTCCACCTGAAATCGCATTTCAAGAGTCATAAGAATATGCCATAGACAGAGTCTTGTTACTAATATTATATAGATCTATATATATATATATATGTATATATAGAATATGTATATATAGATAGATACTATATCATATAGTTCTATAGATGAAATCACGAAAAAGTGAGTTTTGCAACCAAATTTATATTTTTTAGATCAAATCAATGGAATATATATATAAATATATATTATACATATAATTTTAAGCTAAGATTTCCTCATATTCTCCAGCTACTTTTAAGCCTGTCCTGCCCTTCGGTGGGGCATTCAAGGCGTCAGTCAAAATATTTGATCGTGTGTTTCGCTGCCCTTGCCAGACGCCCTTCCCCTTCCTCCTTCCCATTCCCATGCCCACTGCCCCTTTCCCCTCTCCTCTACGACTTTTCCTTACCACGCCCCTAATCGAGCGCAATTAATCAACTGTTTTTTGTTATTCTCTGCTTTCTTTGTAGCTTGAAGATGCGTAAAAAGGGTTCGTCTCGCTCACTCCCTCTCGCTCACTCCCTCTCTCTCTCTTCTTCACTTCCTCTCTTGCTATCTCGTTCGCTCTAATACAAGTGCTGCTGCGGCTGCGGCGCACTTGAAAATTTGTTGTCTGAGGCTCTTAATGAACCGTAGAGTAAATTGTTATGTTAATTATAGGTTGTTGTTGCTGCGGCTGTTGTAAACAAATCGTTTTGGGATACTTTTCCCGGCACCGATTTTCCACAACATTTTCGATTCGATACAAATGATAGGAAAGGTCAAAAGACTCATTAGTTGAATGTAAGAACAGATTTTCGTGTATGCGGGCATTGATTAAAGTCAACTTAGGCTGCTATTGACAAAGTATATATATTATTAATTCTAACTTTTTTAATATTTAATTTTCCTATTCAAACGGTTCGATTTCAGCGGGCTGAATCAAATTTGGCTGTTTTATAGCTAAACTCAGCAGTTTCGCTGTCAAACCAAGTTTGAAGCAACCGAAACAGCTGATTGCATCGATCGGATGAGCGAGCTCGTATAAGAGAGCGCTGCTGTGATGTCAGAGCGCTGCGTTTGCGTACGCAGCAGCAGCCAGAGGTACGCACATATGCACAGGTTGTATAAGTGCATGCGACTTATACTCAGCGACTCAATATGCTTACAATTTGTATTAACTTATAAATTTGTATTGAGTTTGTTTTACTTCACATTCATAATGTTTAAGAATCTCATACAGAGAGAGCCTCCAACGTTGCGTTACCTACCCACACACACACTTGCCAGTGGCAAGTTGCCACAACATTAGGCGCTCTCCCGGTTTCGTCTTTGGTTCGCGCGCTCTCTCTCTCCCTCTCCCACTCAGTCTCTCTGCAGCGTGTTTGGTTTTGGCGCTCGACTGGTTGCGGCTCGACTTGTTGGGGCTGGCGCGTCAGTGTCGTGTATGCATTCGAACCGATTCGTTGTGCCGAGCGAGAGCAGCATTTACAAAGCGCGCGACAGCGTCCAGCAACACTTCCAGCCCGTGTGTATTTTGTTGGTGTCGTCCGCTGGCTGAAGAAGCCAAGTGCAAAGCAAAATTGAATAATTTTTTAGTGAGTGTGTGTGTGCGTGCGTGTGTGAGAGTGTGTGTGAGTGTGTGTTGTTATTCGCATTCGTATTTATTTGCTTGCTATGCCAAAAAATATAAAGTTTGATATGAAAATCTGAACGGCAGCGGAGCGAAGTAAATATTGTGAATTGTAACGGGAACGGTGAGCTGATTCAGCTGAATGCTCTCTGCTGCTATTTTTAGAGCAATTAGGAAAGAAAAACAACAACATCGACGGCAGCAGCAGCAACAACAACGTTAAAGCCGGCTGCTGCGCCGCAGCGTCTGTTAAACAAGAACAGCAACAACAACAACAGCGGCAGCAACAACTGCGCAGCTCTTCGCTCTCATTTGCATAAATATGTAAGGCTGTCCCGGTCTCTGCCCCGCCTCCCCGCTACGCTACTCACACCGTTATCAAGTGTCGAAAAATAAATAAAAGTAAAAAGCAAAAAAAAAGAAAAAGAAGTAGTAAATTGTGCAAAATTGCTCAAATTGGCTCAGCGCGTGTGTGTGTGTGAGCGAGAGAGCCCAAACAGTGTGTGTGTGTGCGTGTTTGTGTGTGTAAACGCAATGGCGCTCAGCGCTGAGCATCAATTTGGCTGCTGAGCAAAGATTCTAAGTTGTAAAGCGTGAAGCAGCTGAGCGAATATACCCCGAAAATGTCAACGACAACAATAACAGCAACAACAACAACAACAGCAGCAGCAGCGGCAGCCGCAGCATCGACTTCAGCTGCGTCGCCCCCGCCAAATGCGAGCGGCGGACGCATCGCTGACTGTCGTAAATTCTCACCAAATATATTCAACAAGAGCAAATGCAGCCATTGTTTTCGTCAGCGCGAGGAGCACAGCGCCGCCGCCTTGGAATGCAATAGGGTGAGTGATCGCAATAGCTGAATATGTATGAGAGAGAGAGTGTGTGTGTGTGTGTGTGTGTTTGCGTGCGGGGGGAAGAAGAGTTCAGCTAGTTGCGCAGATTAATATATAAATTTGGAACTCCCACTTGCACTCTCTCTGCCTCTCCCTCTCCCCCCTCTCTCTCCCTCTCTCTGTGTATAAATTTATTGTTAGGTGCAGTTTGTATATCTTGTGGCTTGTTTTTTATAGACTTGTAGCATGGGCCATAATGCTTTTCCCTTGTAGCTGTTTACGTATGTACTCCAATTCCTCTAATCTGCTCAGATATCTATATATATAGATCTATATGGGTCTCTATGAAAGATCTTCTGATGGATCGATCGACCGATTTTCTTTTGAAAAGCTTTTCCCATTCGTCGACTTTCACAAAAGAGTTTAAGATCTGCGCTTGGACATTATTCATTTGGAGTCATAAAATCTTTTGATGCGATCAGCTCTTTTGAGTCTCTTATTAAATACAAATTCCAGCATTAAATAATAAACGAATCGCCGTATAAAATACGGATTTGGATTCGTCTTGGGTTTGTGTCGTTAACGTGAAACGATTTTCACTTTTTCCAGGGGGCCCTCGCCCAAAAATCTCTGTTTAGCATTGTCGACTTTATGTTTTCTGTGCTTTGATTGCTTTTTGTTATTTTAATTAGTTTTCAGTGGCACATTCCGAATGCCCGTTTATTCTAAGAAACGAGACGAGATGAGACCCGCCGAGAAAGGGAGAGTTTTCTCCTCTTCTTCTTCTTCTTTCTTTCTTTCTTTTGTACCGCCGCTCACCTTTCCGCAGGTTGCCCTCTAAAGAGCTCAATCTGAGCCGATTTCAATTTCAGAATTTCACTATTGAGCCGAAACAAGTAATATACGTAGTATGCACTCTCGAGAGACATCTATTCGAAATTTAGAGAAATGTCTATTTGGACCTCATTTGACGCGATGTTTAACATAAATGTAATTACATTGACATGTTTTAGTATGAAACTATGCAAAAGGTATTTAAACTATATATTTTCAATAGGAATACTTAACATAATTTCTTATTTTTAATAAGATTTCAAAATAGTTATTATAATCTTTATAACTGAACACATATATATATGGATCGCCAGATGGATATGAATCCATAGGTATTTGGCAGACTAAAAACAGATGTTTAAATGAAAATTTTCAATTTCTTTTTCCATGGATTAGTCAGACTGAGTTGAAAGGGAAATATGATCAAGTTTCTTTATAATCTATATATGTAATATCAGTCACTTGGTCTTTACTTTTGCTCCTGGCTAGTGCTTGACGATCTTTTTTGTTTATAGATCTATTGTATTTAGGTATGCAGATTTATTAGACTTAAGTCTATTTATCTATCTATACGAAAGAGCAGCAAAATTAAGTGAAGATCTTGACATTGATCTTCGATCAGAGTTGGGATCTTTTCGCTTCTCAGCTACTCAGTTTGAATATAGGAAATTATTTGTGAAATAACTTTGGGTCAAAATAGATTTTTGAAAAAGTATTTTTAGAGCGTAAGAGTGACATTCATATTTAACTATTTCTTAAAGACCAAACTTATTTGGGAAAGCATTTTATTTTTTTTTAGAGAAGTCTAAATTTTAAGTTTTTAATTTAGCAACTTAACTAACGCTTCAAAAATGAATTCAAATATTCCATTAATTACTGAATAAAATATAAAGAATGAAAATTTGCCATAACTAATTAATTTTTTGTATTTTTGAAAAACAAAAAAAAAACTGGATGGGTACTTAAAGAACGCAATCTGACAATACGATGCATGCCAAAAAAAATTTTATATTTCCCCTCAATTTATAGGAATCTTAATTCATTGAAATGAGCCTGCTTTATTTTGGTGTACTTATTGTCATCATGCGTGTACATATATTTACATGTTATGTATTTAAAGTTTCTAATAATAAATATATATTTTCTATTAGATTGGCTTTGCCACACCTCTTACCACATGCCTACCTACATTTTCACAAAACTAAATTCCCATTTGCAATGGGTTCACTGTACAATGACATGTTTCAAATGAATATACACTTATCTAGTTAGTAATGCCCTTTGATGTATGTAAGTGATGACTGGCCATCCATCTTATCGCATGATTGATGAGAAAGTTTAAGCTTCGATGTTGTCACATGAATATTTTAAAATCAAAACAAATTAAGTGTATTTTTGGCAAGCTTTCAGATAAAGGTTCAATATCGAGGTTGCAATTTGACATTATGTTCATTAAATTAATAAAAATATGTAATAAAAATAAGTTAACAAAATATTGTAATTATAAATACGTAAATCCTAACTTTAAGATAAATAAATATAATAATAATGATCTAAATACATAAAGTAATTAAAGGAAATAAATTAATATAAGCAAAATAAAGTAATATGCATAATAATGATCTAAGGCATGTAAAGAAGCTGAAGAATTCGCGTTTTCGGATTAGTAATCTGATAGCATAATCGAAGTAAAAGATTCTTGAGTCATATAAGATGTATAAGATACGATTATGTGAGCTCCAGAAGTATATCAGATTTCGCTAATCATAACTAACAGCAGAACTAAGTTCTCGATCAATTGTGATCTGTTTATAGAAACGCAAATAGCTTCTACCGGTTTAATGTTTCTCAAGACTCATATTTATACAGTTGGTGGTAAACAAGTTCCGTTTGTTGACTCAAATGAGTTTCTATTTTAACGGGCTCTGTATCAGCTTACGCCGCACGCATGTAAATAAATATCTGGGGAGCAGCTGCGTGGCTCCGTCGTCTGTCTGTTGTAAACAGATCGAGATATTCGGTAATTTTTGATAGAGCCAACGTCTCAGTGCCTCGGGGTCTACGACTTCCTCAATGAGAGGCCACAGACTTCAGGTGCTGCTGTGCTAATTTGTGGGGGTCATTCGACTATATCGATTCTGTTCGACTCGAATTCGGAAAGAGAGACGGCGATGGCGATGGAGTCGATGTACTACTCTCGCGCGTCAAGTGTTCTACTCATGGACACGTTTAAAGCGTTTGGCTAACAGCTTTTTATGTCGGCGGCAAAATTGATTTCTACACTTAGCCCACAAAGAGCATTTCGCTTCGCCTCGAGGCGTTTGCTTCTTATAAACTGTAGTTCACATCAATTAAAATTATGCCATTTGCCACGAGAGACAAGCGAGACGGCCAAATTTACACAGCTCTTCACAGAATTAATTGCGCTGCCCCAAAGCCACGTAAAAGTGACAACAAGTTCTCAGTCTCAATGAAATCGGTAAATAAAAAAAAAAAACTTTTCACGTTTCCCCACCGAAACGATAAGCCTCACAGAATCTTTGAGAAAACGAGAAAAGCAAACGGAACATAATTCGGGTCAAATGCTAAAAATAAATTTAGAGAATATTAAAAGCAGCAACTTGACATGGCGCAGAGGTAAAACCAAAATGAAAATGCAATAAAAAATATGAAAATTAAAATTTAGAATGAGAATGCATTTATGAACAATTTTATTTGATCGTCAAATTTTAGTTTCTCATATGTCAAATTTTAATTAACTCAAATTCATTTTGGGATTCTAGAAAGAAATTCATTTCGTAATTTTGAATTATTTTTCAAAGGAAAATAACACATAAAATAGAACTGGATTTTTATAATAAATTTTTGATTTTTTTACTGGAGAAGAAACAGTAATGTTTGAGACTTCTTTGAAGACTTTTTTTTATGACATGTAAAAAAAGAAAAAAAAGTATTATTAGAAAAATATTTAGAAAAATATTAATACAATATTATTTTCTAAATTCAAATTTCTATTTAGTTTTGCATTTGAAAAATTCAAAAAGCATACCGAATAAATACTAATAATTAATACTCAATATGCATTAGTATTTATGTGATGATGAAAATATTGAAATTGAAATCAAATTATTCGAAAATATATATTTAGCAAGCTCAAATTATTATTACGAGAGTGTCCACCCGACTGGCATATACCCTGTAGGCAATGAACTCAATCAAATTCATAGATGAATCTCTGAGTTATTTTAGATTTTATAGAGCTAGAGTATATCAAGATATATATAGAGCTATCTCAAAGATACTTTAACAAATCTTTCATAATCTTCTGCAAGTCTCTAGCGCATATAATTATTATTCCCCATCAGAATGCTTGACAATGATAACTATAACTATATATAATAACTACTAGGAATGTAGGATAATATCTGAGTGCCAGTGCAAGCATTAGTGCATAACCCACATAGCCTTTGCCACGCACTTTCTTTGGCTGCAGGGTATAAATAGATGTCGCTTGCACCGGGCTGCAATTAGACGTTGCGTTGTCCCGAAGCAGAGTCAACGTCGGCCACAGCTCGTGCAGAGGGGAAGAGGAGGCTGGTGCTGGTGCTGGTGCTGGGGACTTGTGCGGTTAATCACCTAGAGCTGCGACCCCAGATGGATGCTGGGTCTGGGAGCATATCGCCGGTCCCCCTAGGCGTTTCTTCTAAATTTAGAATCGCCTCGCATTTGGTTTCCCTTCGCCCTTGTTGTCTTCGGCTGTCGCTGTGCATAATGTGTGAGCATAATTGTTGCAGTGCACCTGCATCCAAATGCGAAGACTTCAAAGTGGGCCCCAGCCAAGCACTGCTCGGGTTACCTAAGCGGACCACCTATAGCCGGAGCAGCTCAAGAGCTGCCTGCGCTAAGGGTGTCCACAGGCTTCAGCCTTAGCTTTAGCTTTCACGCTTCTTAACCATTGTCCCTTTGAGGCATGCCAATTGCCTTTCATATTGCTACATGAAAGCTTCATTATTGAAGCTGCCGCCAAGCAGCGCAGATTGCAGAACGTAGAGCTCGCACAGCTGGCTAAAGGTCATCCGCGTTGTCTTCGTGACTCGACCAGGCTCCAATAGCAATTGAAACTGGGTGAGATATTCAAGGAAAACTTTAATGAAATATGTGAAAATATCAAAGGAAATATAATTTTATATAAATATAATAATAATAAAATATATTTTAAATTTATATATAATATAATACTGAAATATATGCATATAATCATATATATATAATCATGCTCATAGCTAAATTATAAAGAGAATTTCCAGAGTTGCCGCTGCAAGTTCAAGTTAGTTTGTCGCTCTCTGTTTGCTGTTGCCAGGCGTTGGCTTGCCTTGCCCTGGCTATTCCTCTAAAGAGATCTCAATTGATCCCCGGGGTGTTATTGTGCTCTTGGCAGCACGCCAGCTTCAGCTGAAGTTCTAGCTGCTGCCTGCCCTTTGAGCTGCTTGAGTCTATATATATTTACACTTATATATATAGATATGTATGTATATATGTTTATATATTGTCCTTAGCTGTGCTCCTAGGGGGAACGTGACCAAGTGAACTTTGTTGTTGCTGCCACGTTGATTGATTGCTTTGCTTAGAAGTTGTTTTTGTTCCTTGAAGTGGGCGTGCTGCGTGTGGATATTTGCATGTTTCTGGGTTAATTAGCTGTCCAGGTGCGTTGAACTTTAACAGGTAGCCCACCCAGCCACAGCCACAGACACGCTGTGCCCCTTCATAAACATATGTGTATATATGCATGTACATATATAGACATATATGATGCACGATAAAGCAATGCCAAAACAAACAACTTTGGGAGATAAACTTTGCCCAAGTCCAAGCTGTGTGCATTTGTGCAAGTGGAACTAACTTAAAAGCAGATACGCAGATAAACGAAATACAAAACAGACAGCCAACAGCTAAGAGCCAACAGACAACAGCCAACAGGTAACAGCCAACAGCCAACAGCCAACAGGTAACAGGTAACAGCCAAGAGGCAGCAGTCGCTATCGCTGCAACTACTTGGGGCGTTCAATTCTAAGCGCTGTCTTCAGATAAGATACAGCTTTTGTCTTGCGCTTTTGTTTGCTTATCGCCGAGTTATGTTGCTTTGTATCTGATGGATACGTTTCCATGCTGCAATTAGCAGCGGCCTCAGCGGTCTGCACTGCCAGCAACTTCATCTTTGAATTTGGCTTTGGCTTTGGCTTTGGCTTTGACGTTGGCTTCTCTCTTCTGTTTCTGCTTCTGCTTCTTCTTCTTCTTGTTTTTGCGCTTTGCATGCCGCAATTATCAGCACGAAGCTCTCTGTCACTCAACCTGAGCAGGGTTGCCCCACACAATGGCCAGGGTTGCCAACTTTGTGCAACTGCGCTGCCCGCTTGCCTCCAGCACTTGGCCTTATCGCATCGCACAAACAACAAATCATCAATCAAAACAGCAGCCGACACGGCCAACACAGCGCTACGAACAAGCCAGGTTAAATCAACTTCTTAACGCCAACAGCCTCATCTCTGCTTCGCCTCTCCACTGGCTCTTAGATCTCTTCATAAACCGTAGACGAAACCCAAGCTGGGACTTAGGTTCAGGGCATGTTCTCTAAATCATTTCGAATTGCTTTCATAATCTCCTGCCGCATCTCTCGCAAACAAAAGTCAGACCTTAGGCATGGCGTTTGATATGAGCATTGACACTAGCCAAGACAGACTAATAGACAAGATGACAGCATTTATAAAGATAGAAAACCTATCTGCAGATAAGAAAACTTAATCGAATAGTGGAAATAAAGTAGAAGGAGAATATAGAGCAGACTGACTAATAACTTCCATCATTGATCTCTGATTACTTCTGCAGATAAGAGAGAGATAAGGTAAAATGATTAGAGTGGACTTAAGTGAATAGAGAAAGGATTGAATATAGGATAAGTTGAATATAGCCCAAGGATCTACGATATCTGCTAAGCTGTGGTAAGGCGAAGGCAAACTTTAAGAAAAGATGAAAGGATTTATATAAAATTATTTAAGAAAAGATTAGAGAGTTGAAGAAAATATATCTCAGAGTGATTGAGGAACTGAATAGTAGAATAGTTCAAATAAAGAACTTGAATATAAAACAGATTTAATCCGAGATCTTCAATCTTCGATCATCCATCTTAAATCTCAGCTTATTTCTGCTGAGGAGAAAACAGACTTAGACAGATAAATATATTATGAATGATTAAATCAGATAAAAATACTAAATCGAATAGTCAAAATATTATTATATTAGATATTATTGATATTATAATATAAAATATTGGAACGTAGAATAAGTCTAGGAACTTCAATCTGCGATCTTCGATTTCTTCCAACCTCTGCTTAGGTGTCAAAGTCAATTACCTGTGCATTTGAAAACTTTTATTATATTTACAGTAAGCGCATTTATCTGCAATTACTTAAGATTTCTTTATTTTCTTGGCCGCTCCTTGCCACCTGTTGCAAGCACTTTGCCACTTCATAGATCATCGCGAGAGCAAAAACACTTTTGGCTTCGTCCAACGTCATTCTTCTGCCGTTCGCAGCGGCTTTTCCGGGTTCTGTGACATTCCACTGCATAATAGAGTATCTATTCTTAAGAGAGTCCCCCCTACTAAGTTCCGCTGAGTTATGGCAGCATTTAAACCTGCACCTGAACTGGCCTTAACTGCAAGGGGAAGACGGTTAGATAGATAGATAGCTAGATAGTCGGCCGGAGATTGCGAGGCAGGGCATTGCTTGAAGTAATGGCGTGTTGAGAAGGGCATCCAGATGCCGCGATGATTAATTGATGATAATCAGCAGCGTTTGCCATTAAGAGCTCAAGAAGCGTTTAATTGAAAAGCGATAATTGCTAATGATGGCCGCTGCCTGAAAGAATATCAACTTGGAGAAACTCAGCGTTCACTCTGAGCTTGTGTACTGTGCCATCTGTGGCTCACACTCTATGTAAATTTTCAAGCTGCGGTCAAGGTGAACGAGCAGCGAGCCACGAGCTGCGAGCTGCGAGGGAGCTGGTAAGAGAATCGAGAGAACGAGGCTCGAGACTCGAGACCTGAGGCAGGTGACAGGCCAAGCTCTATACACGGATCGAACACTTCCAGGAAGAAGTCTCGTTTCTCGTCGTTTGGTATTCACAGACAGCACAGATAAATCATCTGAGAAGCAGCGCGTTTTTTTTTGGCTGTCTAGCATTTGAATGCGATTATGATTTTGTGTTGCTTGAAATGCGTAAAATGTTTCGCGATTGGGGTTTTTGTTTTGTTATTTGTTTGTGCTCGGCGAGTTCTTGGAAGACATTTGGCATATCGAATGAATGAAGCTAAAGATTTGCTAATCTGATTGGGACGTGCCCAGTGCAGAGCAAGAAATATTTTGCGACGACATTCCAGTTGCTGTTCGTAGGGAGTGCCCAACTGGCGAATACCCTAACCCCAAGTCTCAGTCAACTTAACTTGACTTGAGTTCTATATATAACAAGATCTTGACATCATATTTACTTAATAATGTTGATGTTTTTGACAAATTGTGCTTAATGAACTCTGAATCATAGTTTGCAATGTCTTTTTTATTGAAATTTAAAGACTTCCCTCCGTCTAGGCGCATTTCAACTTTTGGAAAACAGAACTGAACGACAGTTATTAATGCGCATATATGAATTTTGCTATTTAATTTGCCAATTACCGTCCCGAAATAGTCAAAACGAACGACAGAGCTGAGTGTAGGGAGGGAGGAAGGGGGCAGCGCGTTTGTTTACAACCAATAATTTAGGCAGTCGCCGCAGCACAGGCAACAACACATGCTAAATTATGTGGGTGGACACGATAATTTCGCTTTGCAGACATCGACACTCCGCCGCACCGAGACCGAGTGCCAGGGAGCCCCCAAGGTTCCTCCAGCTCCGCCGACGCCGACGCCGTCGCCTGAACCAGACGAATCAAAAACAGATTTCCAAGTCGCGCCCAAAAATAGCTGCAGAAACGTCAACGTCCCGCCCGAACTACAATCCGGATCCCTGCCTGCCGCTGCCCGCGCAGCAGTCGTTGCCCTTAGGCGCATTTTATTTAAATAAAATAAATTTGTTGCCTGCTGCCTAAAAACAGCACAAGCTGCAATTACTGTAAATTTGCACAGACAAACAAAATGATGGACGGGCTAAGCAGGGGGTAGGGTGGAGGCAGAGGGTGGGAGCGGGAGTGGGAGCGGGAGTGTTTACGGCTGAGCAGACATTTTAGACTTTAGACCAACGAAAGCAAAACTAGCCAGAGAAAGAATAAACTTATTTCATGCATCGAAATTGAATTTTACAATATGCAATAATAATAATAATAATAATAATAAAATAAAAATAAAATATATTAAATTTTAATATTAATAATAAAATATTTTATTATTATTTAATGAATATATTTCACATATAATATACATATATGCTATACCATTGAAAATAAATTTTGATAATGGCGCATAAATATATTTCCCATTTCTTGGAGAGATCCTAGAAAGTGGACTACTTATCTATTTAAGTTTTGGAAGAATTGTTTTGATATATATTTAATTTAATTTTATTTTTTAATGTATGAAATATGTTCGAAACCCTCTTTCTTAATATAGATTCTAATTCATATATTATACTCGAAAGTAGTTTGATTTACCTAGATGTTAACGGTCAGTTCTTATAGACTTCAATATTGATGGAAACAGAAATGCACAGAGACATCGACAGGGCTAGACTGAATTTGCTCTTGATATGCATATTTAATATATTTAGAATTGTAATTATAATTAATTATAATATATATAGAATTTACAATTTCACAGGATTGAGTACATCATAGATTGAATACGAATTTTTCATAAAAATGTATTTCTTTTTTATATATTTTCTGAGTAAATGTTTTCTTAATATATATTATACATATTATCTTTTATAATTAAACTTCGTTTTTATATATTTTGTCAACAAGAGTATATAATTTTAGTCAGTTTTTTTTTTATAGATAAGCAAATTAAATTTGCGATTTAAAACATTCAGAAACTGCAAAGTTTTCCAGCGTTACATTTTAATATGATATAGTAATATAAGAGCCTAAAAGTGAGGGTATTAAGTAGTTGGCACTACTATCACTTCTTTTTTTTTAACACATTTATAGCTTGGATCAAGTAAATATATCATGTTGTTTTAGAGTGAGGGTATTAAATAGTCAGTTAGATTTTCACTTAACTCTTTTAGTTAAATTTAATAGATTTACCTATATCATAAAGCTTTTAAGTGAGGGTGTTAAATAGTCAGTTGGACCTTCACTTCACTCTTTTAAATAGATTTCCAGCTTGGTTCAATTTAATATATTTACTTTTATCTCATAACTTTAAAGTGAGGGTATCAAATGCTCGGTTTGACTGTCTCTTCACTCTCCACTCATCACAGAGTTTCAACATGGATCAATTTAAGAGATTTGCCCATTCGCTGTTCGATATATTCTAGCGAAGATCCGCAAGATTGCAGTGGAAGCAAATACAATTTGGATGGTAGTTATTTGCGGCGGGTGGGTGGTGCGTCTGCAACTCCCCCAACGGCGCATTGGCGTTGCTTTTTTTTTGTCTTTTCTTAATCCACCTCCAGCTATGTTTAAGTTTGTCTCCGATTTGTTTGGCTCTTGTACGTGGGTCGACGTCAAATATGGCGAAGGCTGCTGCTGCTGCCGCTGCCGCTGCCGTTGCGAGCGACAAAAACAGCCATAAACAAATAACTATGCCACTGCCGATGGCTATAGCGTTGGCTGTGTCGGTGGTGGCGGTGGTGCTATCGTCTATGTGCTATGACTATGACTGTGTGTGGTGGTGGTGGCTGTGCTATGAGCGAGCTCTGAGCCCGCTGATCATGCACAGCTCAATGTGGTTCAGACAGACTATGTGGCACGCTAGACACACCCGAACTGAACCGAACCCATGCAAATGTGTGTGTGTGTGGCTGAAGTGGAGTGGAGGAATTTAGCGCATAAAATATTTAGGTGTTTGCCGTATTTGAGCACGTCTTGCATAATTTGTACGTTTGTACTTTTAATTAAAGATATCCGAGATACATATATTGGTGCAGCGGATCTCGGATCTCGGCTGCATTGCCTGCCACCTGACTTAATAGAGCCAGCACAAATTGTAGAATTTTCACAGGGTCAATTGGGGTCAATAGCGGGCAGACAAGCTCTGGCCATAATTAGCCTTTGTCAGAGAGTGCATGAAATGTGCCTTAAGCCGCATTGGCCAATTATTGGCTCGCCTGCAAGTTAACGGCCTGAAAATAGCTGAACTCTATTTTGCTTTTGATATATTTACTAATTTATATTATTTTCCATTTCTTTCAGGTATGTATCCGTACGTCAAATTGGGAGCTAAGCAAGTCGCTGAAGTGGTTAAATTGCTTAGATGTTTATCTATATGTTTGGAAATTAAATACTTTCTAACATTGTACCTGGAACTGAAATGCTGCTAAGATACAGTCTATACCCTGTAAATGTTTGTGAGTAATGTGAAAGGCTATGTTGGCGCTAAAAAGTGTTTAGGTACGATAGAGCCTAGATAGAGCACAGCTTAGTCAGTATGGTGATCAAATGAAAAATTATAAAAACTGATAAATAATATTAAATTATATAAAATCGTATAAACAATATATAAATTAGCTAAATCATTTAAAAATACATTAAGTTTCAGTCTAAGTCAATTTCAAGCTCTATTTCCCTATCTTGTTTCCATCTGCCATAAAAAATATACCCATATATGTGGAAGTAAATGTATTTCCATATATAAAATTTAGTTCAAATATGTCGAATGTCTGTAAGAAAAATGGCGATGGCTATCTGCGATATGTGATCATCGTGTCGGATGTCTCACCTCCTCAAGCTTGTAATTAACTTGACAAAATTAATTATTGACGAGCAAAAAAAAAAAAATAACTGAAGAGAAAAGGAAACCGAAATGTGGATTATAATTAATTTTAATTTGCTTGTCAATAAAAACTTAATTCAATTATGTTCCATGTCCAAAACAGAGCTGCAGATTAAATCTACGCCCACACACGCGAGCACGGCTGCTGTTGTTGTTGTTGTTGCTGTTGTTGTTGTTGTTGCCTGCTGAGTCTAAGCAACCCGCCCGATGAAGATGAAGTTTCGGGGGAAAATGGTGCCAAAGCTGTTCGCGTATGTTTTCGTTCTCTTTTGCGAACTGTTCTTCGAACACTTTTGGCCATTTAACTGTTTATCATTCGGCGGCGAATTTCACGTTCTGCTCGCCGTGTTTACATTTTCGCCGCGTTATCACTTATTAACCCACTTCCGGCAGCGGCAGCAGCAGCGGCAGAAATGAAATTAATTTGCAATGGCCAACGATAAAACGAGATGGCAGAGAAAGAGCGGAGAGAAGAAACAGTAAAAACAATTTACAGAACCTAGAAAAAATCATAAATCATCATAGCGAATTGGGCTAATGTTGCTTCGTGTGAAAGTCGCATCATCCAATCGTGTCTCTTGCGCTTTTCTCGCAAATTAAGTAATTTCCATTTAATTAATCAAATTACTGACGCATTACCCATGCACTGAGCGGGAGGCGTGACCAGTGCGACTCTTACTAGGTTACCTGTGTACCGCTTACCTGCCCAAATCGATTGATTGTTAATTAAACTGCACCACAATCAGCACTCGAATGCGTTTCTATTCAGTTTTCCTTTCAGTTGACAAATGCGACAGCAGCAGCAACAATGAGAGCTTAGATTGACCCACGTACGTATGTACATATGTATGCGTATGTGTATGTATGTATGTGTGGACGTACGTACGTGTGCGCATGTGTATTTATGTATTTGGCCTACTTTATTTCCATTCGTTTAGCTTGTGAAACGGGCCTGTTGAAGCAATGAGAAGAAAATGAAAATAACAAGAGACGGAGTATGATAGGCATTGAAATACCCTAACTGCACGAAATGCATAGGATAAAAGGGTTTTAGTAGATATTAAATTTAAGTAAACATTTATTTCAATATTTTTTAATAGATTTTTCTATAATTTCTTTCAAAATAAAAGAGAAGGCTAGACGAAAGAAGAGCTGTAAAAGAATATGAAGAGGTAAAGAGAAGAAAATGAAAGGAAGAAGAAACGTCAGGAATAGTGAGGACAAAAGAAAAGGAAATAAAAGAGAAGAGAAGAGAAGAGAAGAGAAGAGAAGAGAAGAGAAGAGAAGAGAAGAGAAGAGAAGAGAAGAGAAGAGAAGAGAAGAGAAGAGAAGAGAAGAGAAGAGAAGAGAAGAGAAGAGAAGAGAAGAGAAGAGAAGAGAAGAGAAGAGAAGAGAAGAGAAGAGAAGAGAAGAGAAGAGAAGAGAAGAGAAGAGAAGAGAAGAGAAGAGAAGAGAAGAGAAGAGAAGAGAAGAGAAGAGAAGAGAAGAGAAGAGAAGAGAAGAGAAGAGAGAAGAAGAGAAGAGAAGAGAAGAGAAGAGAAGAGAAGAGAAGAGAAGAGAAGAGAAGAGAAGAGAAGAGAAGAGAAGAGAAGAGAAGAGAAGAGAAGAGAAGAGAAGAGAAGAGAAGAGAAGAGAAGAGAAGAGAAGAGAAGAGAAGAGAAGAGAAGAGAAGAGAAGAGAAGAGAGAAAAATGTCTTGGAAATAATATATATCAAAGTATAAATAAATAATTCTATATAAGCTATTTAAGCATTTTTGCATTTAGTATATAATAAACATAGATTTAAAAAATATTTGACAAATATTTATATTTAAATCCATTGATAATCATATAAAAATCTGATATTTACATGAGTCTATCACGCCTTCGAGTGCTCTTTGAGCCTAGCCCATTTGGTCGTAGGGTATATGAAATGTGTTATGTGCATTGGTAATTGTAACTTTTTAAAAATCAATTCTGATTGTTTTTCAGTGTTCATTAGAGTCGCATTTGAAGTCGCTTTTGACTACATTGACAAGGTCTAGGTGCAGCCAGCGCGCTGGGACAGAGACCCTCAAAAGCAAGCAGACAGCTCTGGAGCGCTGGACAATTGATTGCTTTACGGATTTCAAATTCAATTTGAATTTGTATTTGCTTTTGAGCTGTTTTGGCTGTCATTCAGATTTCTTTCATAGAGCGCACGCGCGCCAACTTCCATTGGCGACGTGAATATCCGAAATATGAGCGTGGTTCATGGCAACACACACACACACACACACACACACACACACACAGACACGCACGCACATGTAGGCGACTGCTAGAGTTAATATCTTTGTATAGTTAATGCAGTAGCAGCAAACAAAAGAAAGGCCTTTTACCGCGCTCTCGAGGTGTTTGGAGTGCGGCCGAAGAACAAACAGACAACTGACAACTTCCGCTGTATGTCCGCTGTCAAAATCGTATCGAACAGCATCTGCGAAGGCTACCGTAGTGCGACCCCAGCCAGAGACGAGTTCACCTACACTGGGGCTACGGAGTGTGCAAAGGCTGAAGAGTGTGCAAAAAGTCGGCAAAGTATCTGCAGTTTGCTGAGCATAGAAATCAATTTTTGCGGCGAGTAAATTACTTTGATTCGATTTGTAAAGTTGCCGCGACGAACACTTGAGAGGATGGGGGCTCAAGCTGTGAGAATAAGACTCGCACTCAGATTGAGAATGAGAATGAGAATAAGACTGAGACTGAGAACTCTACTTGAAGAATTCTTCATGTACCGTTGGCGCCCTTTTGCTGGCAATTCTCGCCCGTCGTCTTCATCGTGATCATCGAAATCGACATCGGCATCGACAGTCTTTGTCGAAGCTGTTGCTAACTTGCGTGTGTTCACGTGTGTGTGTGTGTGTGTGTGTGTGTGTGAGTATCTGTGTGAAGTAATCGGTAGTTGCGACTCAAGCCACAGAGCAGCAGCTCAGGCTGCTCTCTGGCTGGCCTCAAATGTTGTTGTAAGTATTCTTCTTCTCGTTCTCCGCGCCGCGAAAGGTTGTTGAACTTGTTGTACAACTTGGTTTCAATTTTGTTCCCTCAATCAGTTGCCTGTTCTTCGGCTTTTGTGCTCGTTTTGTGCCCATCCGAGCGTCGCCCCTCTCCCACCCCGCACATTGAGTTCTATTATAGAAAATTATATTATTATTATGTACTCCATTCGCTCTTGGGCTTTGTTTGCGCACACAGTTTTACTGTTATTTCACACAGAGCTCGCCTCCTCTTACAGATGCCCATATGCAAATTACTATATCCGCACTAGAATACACTCACGGACGGACGGACGGACGGACGGACGGACAAACAAGCGTGTAATTCGTGCGAGCATTCAAGTGTTTCATAAATTAAGAGTTTATTCGAAATGAGAATTCGGACTGAAAAGGGAATTGAGGCGTGGTCGACAATAGAAAGTATATGTAGTCTTGATCAGGATCAATAGCCCGCGATCCATCGCATGGAATTACAGAACATTTACGAACTCAAGCTTGAACATTAAGTTTACACGCCCTCCTGTAGTACTCGCATTTCAAGTTTGTTTCGTTGTCGACCCCACAAACTGTAATGAATCTGGATCATAACTCACAGCCCAGTCGATCTCTATATCTTCCTGTCATATGCCTGCCCGTCCAACTGTATGCATGAACCTTCAGAGCCATTAAGAACTGGAAATTGAAACTTAACACTTCCTCCTGGAGCACTTTCAGATCAAGTCGAAAGCTTAGCCATAGAGTCTAAATCCTTTCGAAGAGCTCTATGAAAAGAGTAATGGCAAGCTTCTATTTATGAGCACATTTATTGCGTCTTAGAACTGAATTAACTCCGTAAATTTTCTTTCAAATATTACCCTCAAATATATACAAATAGAAGGTCACCATATTTCCTTTATTCCCCCAAAAATTTGACAGAAAGAAAGGAAAGAATATTTTCCATTGTTTATATTCAGTACCGCAGCACAGCCAGGTATCCTCTAACCGAGCACTCCCCACTGGGACACCCTTATTCTAACCAAGCATAATTCTTGTATACATGATGTTTCTCAGAGATAAGCATAACAATAGCTTATCTTTCTTAACAGAGACTCTCAGAGATACCTTTTCTTTATCAGCTAGCATAAATGATACTGAACCTCAACTCTGAGACTTAACTAAAGTAAACCAAGTAATAATAAAGCCAAGTTAAACAGTTTCGAAACAGCTTTTCGACTCAGCTTGCCTCTCAGCTTAACAATATATATATTTTCATATCATTCTCAAATAGTAATGCTGTCCTTTGCTAGAGTATAAATTAAATCCTAGTCCCAACAGCTGAGCTAATCTCTGTCTCGCTCTTTTATTATTCGTCGCTGATTTAACACCTCGCGGTTTATTTTGTTGCTGTTGTTGTTGCTTTTCATTTAATTAATTCAGTTGCCCAAAGCAAAACATAAAATTCAAATAAATGTTCTCATGACCCTAATTAGAAGCAGCCTTAACCTTAGCTATTTAAGAGTCGGCAATTAAGTCTTATCAGCGCTTTCTTAGATGCCTTGCGGCATTATCTTTGTTTTGGGGTCTGCGGCGTCGTCTCCTTTTCGGGTTAGACTGAAACGTGACGCTTCTTGAACCTTTCGATTCATTTGCCATCATTTGAGATAATGTTAATTAAAAGTCTTAAGTCATAAAAACATTAGATAGGATAGTTCAATCGATTGGTTTATTACGTCGATTTCGTTGCCATCAATTTGTGTCTGTGGAGACTTTATGCCATGGAAATAACTTTTATACTCTGGCCATAAAGCGAAAGAGAGTTTTTGTGTTTTACTCAGTCAACTATGAATGCAAGTTTTTGAAGCTTAAATTGACTTGTATGGAAGAAATAGAAGTACATATAAATAGTGGAGTAGGGAATATATGATATAGTCATATAGCTTTTGTTGATTGCAAATAAAAGTATATTCGTTTATGACACTCACTGGTTAATGCTTGGAATCTCTTTTCAATATTTTATCACACTTTGATTTACCTAAAGCTAAGCTAAAATGGTAATAAAATTAAAAACAATTGCAACTCTTCGAGAAATTCTCAATATATACTAGATTACAGACAGGCTAATCTCTTGAATCCGCTTGTTAGGAGGGGAGTATGAATAATTATATTTTCTTCACTTTTAGCGTTGGCAAGAAGTGTTGGAATATATTAATGAAATATTTAATTTAATCATATGTAATAAATGCAGATAAAGTCATTTCGAATTCAAGAAAGCTTAGAAAAACTTTAAGTTAAATATATTTAATTTCATATAAATTCTCATAAAATATTCAGAAGTTTCTATAAAGTTTGACTGCATTTATGATGGAGGCATAGAACGACAATTTTACACAATTTATGAATATTAAATATTTAGCTTAAGTTTTGGATGTTGGTTATATGCTTTTTAAATATCACGCAGATCTGTCATATTATGAAAACTAAAAAAATATAAAAAATCTGATAAAAATTTAGAAAAATATGTGGACAAGTTCATTGCTAAATAATAATATTATTATGAATTTATTATTTTTATTACCACTAATATTATTAAGTCAAAGTGACTCTGAGCGATTGTGAATAATTGTGTTTGCATTGGCGCGTTTTGACCACGTGTCTGACCCGTGTGCATTCTTGCTGGACACATTTAGCAGATCGTGTTCATAAATCATCGAGCGAGTCGGGCTTGTTACGCGGCCACAGCCTCTCCGCCAGCTGAGTTTTTGTGTGGCAATAAATCAAATGTCTTGGGGCCGTCAATTGCTATTAATTTCATTGGCGTTGCGCAAAATATCATATAAAATGTTTATCAGTATGAATAAAATACGAAAATACGAATATACAAAATGCATAAGTAATTTATTGCTAAAAAGCAAATGTCATAAGAGTCCGCCATGTGGCACTGTGGGAATTGCCTCGATCGCCTGCCCCACTCAATTGTGTTGAAATGTGTGTCGTTTTCCCGTGTCAATTGGTCGAATACGTTGACCAGCTGACCAACCGACCAGCCAACCGGCCAGCCGACCAGCTGACCAGTTGTCCAGATGTCTTAGTCACGGTTTATGTTGGCGCATAAATCGCAAATGTGATGTATCGATAAGAGTGCACTTGGGTTGGCGTTCACAGCCTTAGCATTTTCTTATTTTCTTTTATTTTTATATATACTTTTTTATATAGACTTCAACTCAAGATTTCGATTCATTTTATAAGGTTTTTTTTATTATATTTTTTGAGTATTTCAAGGGATCTATAAAGGTTTATATAAAATATATTTTTTTAAATATTATTTTAACTATGCTGATATTATTAGCAACATAACATTCACGCCAAAAACAAATAGTTATCAGTAAAGCTCAAACAGAAAACTTAAAGCATTTCTGGTATCTATAGCTTTGGGTATCAGAAACTCTGGACATGCCAAACAGGTTCTGTTAAGAACCGACACATAAATCTTAAGGAGTATAAAATATAATCTTGATCAAAAATTCATAGAATTTAAATGAAAAGCATAAAGAACTAAAACTATTTCAAACTTGATCGCACTGGATCAAATACTTTCTACTTTGCTTAACGTTCTTAGTTCTAGCTTGGAGAAATCCCAAATTGAATGCCCTTGTAAGCTTGTAAAACCTTGCACACCTCAGAGCCAATCGAATGAAAACCTCTAGACATTTTGGCTCGCTGGCAAAAGCAAGCACAATCGCAATCGCAATTGGCATCGCAATCGCAGTCACAATCGTATTCCAAGGCCAGTTTAGCAATGCGCCAACTTTCTAGTTCAGCAGATCGAAACGCATTAACAAGTGTAACATTGCCAATTTGCTATACAATTGGCCAGAACAGCGAGCGTGAAAAGCCGCATCGTAGCATTGCGGGGGGCACTGACCAGAAACAAAGCGTCTGCTGAGGGTGGGGGTGGGATGGGGGTGAGTATGGGTGAGGCGAGGCGCCCTGAAGGCAAATGGCAAACGTCGTTGTTATGCAATGTTGGAAAAATTGTCGTTAACTCTTTTGACTAATTTCATTTTCCGCGCTGCTAACGACGCCGCGTCTCACCTGGGAAACAGACTGCGTGCCTCTCTCCCTCTTTCTCTCCCTCTCTGTCTCTGTGCCCGTCTGGCTCAGGTGTTTCCGTGGTGCGATGTGAGCATGATTATGTTTATTTTCCACTTCATTAAATCGCGCGCCCCATGCCACATCTTATGTAATTTCCTCGAAACTGTAACTACTCTATGTGTATTTTCATTCAGTACGTTGAGTATTTTAAGTATATTTTAAGTATTCCCCAGTTCGGTTTTGTCGTATTTCATTTTCGGTTTGGTGCCGTTTGTTTATTTGCCTGCTTTGCCATTATTTGGACTTTATTATCCAATCAAATGCATTGTGCACTCGCTGAGAGCGAGACAGCATTAGAGCGGGAGTAATGAAATTTCGTTTGAGGGCTCGTGTGTTTCATTGACTTTTACTTTGTTGCCAGTCATTTTGGGCACTTGAGCAGAGCCCCACTACGGCTTGAATGCCTTTGAACAGGAAGCCGCCGCAGATGGAAGATGGAGTTTTTACCAAATTTGATATCATCGTGATAAGGCAGACTCGTTAAACAATTAACAATCTATTCCAGAACTGTCAGCTATCAAAAGGAGGTCGAAGTGCAAGTTCGGGAATGGTTCAAGTAGGATCTGGTACTATTTCCGAATCCAATTAATATGTGTAATTACTGTCGATAGAGCGTAAAATGCTCGTTTAGGTCTTTCTTTTGTTTTATTTTGGCTCGATTCCAATTCGAGATTTCAGGCCGAGGTCACGATCTCAGCTCAGCGTTAAGTGTGTCAGGGCGGGTGTGATGAGTGCGTGGTCTTCTCTCTGGCCTGGCCTGGCCTGGTCTGGCTCCGACTTTAACTAGGTGCGATCTTTAGCCGAGCAAAGCCATTGTTGGGCTGCTTAGAGCAGCGCAAACGTTGCCCTGACCCATTTTGGGGAACACCCACTGATCATTTCGATGGTCGCAGCGCTTTTGAAATGACTTTTTGGGGCTTTTACTTTTTCTCCAAATTTGGCTGCAACGTGTACCTGCAGTTAAGTAGGTCTAATAAGACCATTTACCAGTGGCGTTCATGTTGATATGGTTCCCATTACCGTTAACTGTTCAATTGCTGTTGTTGCTACAGATACCGTTTAAACGGACTGTTAATGTTGATTGTTACAGTAAATGATATTCTCTTATTGTTTCTATTACTGATACTGTTACTATTACACTCAATGTATCTGATACTGTTACTGTTACTATTGTTCTTACTCTTACTGTTACTATTAATGTTACTGTTACTATTACTGTTACTGTTACTACTATTGTTTATTTTACTGTTACTGTTACTACTCTTACTGTTACTGTTATTTGTACTATTTATATTTCTGTTAGTCTTACTTTTCCTTTTACTCTTACTGTTACTGTTCCTACTTACTGTTACTTGCTCTCACTGTTACTATTAATGTTACCGTTACTTTTACAATCACTGTTACTTCTACTGTTACTGTTACTGTTAACATTACTGTTAGTGTAAATGTTATTGCTAATATTTCTGTTGCTCTTTCTGTTACGCTGACTGTTACTATTTCTATGTCTGTTAAAGGCATTACTAATTAGCTTCACGGCCTTTCGCCACAGTACTTTCACATGCATTGAATGAGTTATTGAATTACTGCCGCCGACTTTTGTAAATGCAATAAATAATAGAAAAGCATTCTCCATTGTTGAACATTGCATTTCCATATTTGTTCAGCCTCTGGCTCTGAATGTTACAATACATGCGAAATTTGCCTTTTTGCTTTTACCAGCTTAGGCTTAATAAAATGCACGTAATTATCTGATAATTCCCATTACTTCCACTCATTAAAATTAATATATATATATTTTTTTTTTTAAAAAAATACTAAAATGTTTTCGACTTACACGCGAAACACATTTTGTGATAAAATTGGAGACAAACGCCGGCTTCGTATTGTTTTTAGACATCGGTTTGCATAACCCCCACAATTGTTATTTAGTTTAAGATTCAATACACTTTCCGATGGCCTCATACACCTGAATGAATAACGAACCGACTCAAATTCAGATGAGCAAGCCAGTGAAGTGAGTGACTGGAGGGAGCATAACAATGCCATAAAGTATTGGCAAGTGTGAGTGTTGCAGCTGTAGATGTTGCTAAACACTCTTTGAAGAGTGCACGTGGATAGCGATAGAAAGAGCAGATTGTAAGTGTATGTTGATGATTGCCCATGCAAAGTTCGTCTAGAATAGTGAGTAGGATTATAAAGAATAGAATGGCAATACTTATGAGGGCTATATCTGACTGCATAGGTTAAGGACTCTCAAATAAAGTCTCCCGGCAAACAAACAGCAAGATAAACACTGCACAAACCTAATTATGTCTTCTTATATTGCGAGTGAGTAAACAAGAGAAGCTAATTCCCATTACTGAATAGCTTTCAGTTGGCAAAAAATGTTTGTATCATGCTGAAGATCAAAAAGTCAATTCTTGATATAGAAGTAAAATTATATAAATTGAATTTGAGTAAGCTACATATAGCTTCGATTGATAAAAACAATATATTAATAGTCCTTCTCTTTAATAAATAAATTTATGAAAAGTTTGTCATACTTCATAGGAATTGTTTTTATTGTTCCCTCCAATATATATATTTCTTATATGCAGATAGATCACACCATCATAGACCATTTCCATATTCGGCAACTGGCTTCACTTATAGATAGACATACTATATAGAGAGGATTGCAATCATCTCAGACTATGATAAATGTACATTTATTGCTGCTTACTACCTCACAGCATTGATGGTTTCATAACAATATCGTAATAGCCCAAAAAAAAGCGAATTGATCGATGATAATAATCACACCTCGATAATTGTTTTCTGCTGATGTTGGCTATGTTTTAAGTAGGCTGCACTTGCATTAGGCCACAGCCGAGCGTCTGTAAGTGTAACGAATTTTGAATGGCAATCAACAATATTTCGAATGCTTTTTTGGTTTATGATTTTTCGATACTACTTAAATCTTTGTTATTATTTTTGTAATATTGAGTTCAATGTGATTGGAAATTTGAACAACTTTCACTTCATTTTGTCGACTATAATTGACAAAGACCAAAGAAAAGCTGCCGCCTGTTATAAACAAAGTTTTGAATTCAAATCGAAAACAAAACGAAATTTGAGGCGAATTAATTAGTTACGAATGCATCGAGCGAAGGGGCGCCGATAACTTCTTTCCTGCTGGTGAATGCCTATAAAAATCAAATTTAAATAAATTAAAATTTTACCTACGCCTAAAGAGTTTGCAAAACCCACTCGACGGGTCTCTCCTGTCCTCTCTCTCTCTCGCAGCCTCTGTCTCTGTCTGCTGCTCTGGAATCCCCTTTCTCTATACACACTTCTATTTATCTCTCTGTACCTCTGGCCATCTTTTTCCAGTTTAATAGCGCTGTAAAAATATTTTAATTATAAATTATTCAAATCTCGTTTTTTTATGGCGTCCACTTACGTTGCGTTGCCCAGCTAGTTAGTGGTGGATGGTTAGAGGCTTTTAGTTCGGTAACAACGCGAGCTGCAACTAAAAATAAAGCCCACTCTTGGTTAACATAAACATAAAATAGTAATGGAAAACAACTATCAATAGTCCGATATGCCTGGAAGTCAAGTCAAGTGTTGACTGAGCTAATATAAAATATTTAAAGCTCTCATAGGGGCCAGCTTGTTATAGTAATATTTTGATAAAAGTGAACGGTTTTTTCCATCTATGGAAAATATTTTATTTTATTTAATATTTATATTTATCAATCTGTAGTACATAAAAGAAAAATACTTGAACAATCTAAACAACTGACTAATCTCAACAATTTATTTTTATGTATTCGTGTTAGAAAGAATATAATAATATACTGTTGTCAGTTAGTGAATGAGTTTTATGATAAGATTATATAAAATATGCATTCAAGAATATTTAATTATTCCACTTGCTCTGAGAGTATATATATGTTATATGAAGTTCTGGAATGCCTGTCTGGGTGGGTCAGCTTAAAGAGTCTTTAGAATATATGGGAGCGCAATAATTTATATCTACTAAATAGTGATCGACCTGTTAGCTTGGAAGATCCACGTCTTCAAATCGGGCAATGGCATATCGAAAAATATTAAAATAAAATTGCATTTTAACCTTAATCCATAAAGCGCATATGGCACAAGAAATTATTACCAACGCCAACAGCTTGACACAAGTGTAATGAAACTAGAATAATAAACATAACATAAATTCTTAAAATGGCTACATACAAATTATTTGTAAAACTGCTTAAAGAAAAAACTTCACATTAATCTCATATATTTTATTCTTCGATCAATTTAAAATAATCAACTGAAGTTCAGGGCTTAATGTAATTGTAAATAACTTTAAAAATATCTCGAAATAAGAAATTCTCATTCAAGAATTTGTTAAGAAATATAAATAAAGCAAAAATCACAAATTCTTTCTTTTGCCTTCTGCTCTTACTTAAAATCTACTATGCAATCATTGTAAGCCTCTTTCTGCATGTATTAAGTGCGCAGATACATAACATATATATGACATATTTGTATAATAACCCTTTAAGCACACACTCATATATAGTATATATATATGTATATCAGAAAACTTATGCAACATTTTCAGCAGCAGCAGCAGTAACAGCAACAACAACAGTAGCAATAACAAAAGATCTTGACATACTAGCAAAAAGTTTCTCACATTAGGAAAACAACAACAACAGCAGCAACAGCAGCAGCAAAGAGTCTATGAGAAAAATCACACATTATCTTTTTGGAAAAATCAATAAATCAGAGCCGCAAGCAGCAAAGTAGTTTTGAACAAAGCCTTCGAAAAACAACAGAGGTCGTTTAGAGTACGCCAATCTGGCAGCCAACATCTTAAATATTTCGCCATGAAAAATTGCACAAATATCATTGAAAGATGCTTCGCAGGCCGCTACCCCCAGCTGCCCCCCATCTATGCGCCATAAGCGCTGTTTCATTTCAGCTGCACAAGTAAAATGTCAAATATGCAATAAGAAACGACAACAAAAGCAAGAAAAAGAGAACCTCAACTCTTTGGCGATCCGAAGCTTGAATGCTCTAACTGAAATGAATTTTATTTTCTAATGAAATAAAATTTTAAATGATTTTTAGAATTGACAATAAAGAGTTGACTTCCTTCTATATGCCAACATGTCTAGTAGAACGATTATTTCTCTCTTCAGATAACTATATATGATTAATCAATTGATATATACAATCAAAGCTCTGACCTATGTCACATGTTCAATCAATATCCTGGCTCTTTCAACTCTGACAATTTCTATGTCTCCCACATGGCACCTATAACTTCCAAAATATCCTATCATAGGTCATGAAAATGAGAAGAGAAAAAAACCAAGCTTGCCAGAGTGTCGTTTGCATTTTACATTGTTTTTTCAGTGTTTTCTGAGGGGGCAATTGTATAATAACAACAATTACAAGCTGCAAAAAATAAATGCAGTAACAATTTAAAATACAAGCAAAAAATCACAGCCACTACATAAGCCAGCAGCCACCATGAACAACAACAACAACAACAGAAGCAGCAGCAGCAGCAAGAGCTAAAAAAACAATCGACTGAAGGTAGTCGTTACTAGCCCCAACTACATTTTGTCGAGCCCGACCTCACTTGACTCTTTTTCACATCGAAAACTAAAAAAAAAATAATAAAAAATAAAAAAAAAGCTGAAAATAAAATAATTCAGCTCTGCTAAAAAGTTGGCAGCTTAATACTTACTTAATAAGATAGCTCCATATGCATTGAGCAAATAATGCTTAAAATGCTTTGGGCTTGCATTTAACGGCTCCCCTCCCATGCGCCGAGTCGAATTGTAAATCGGAATTCGGATTGTGTAATCGGGATGCGCTTGCCCAGATAAATGCCGGCTGAGGCAATATATCTTACGAGATAGTTGGCTTATGGGAACTGCACAACTGTGAAGATGCGACCTGTCTCTCTCTCTCTCTCTCTCTCTCTCTCTCTCTCTCCCTCTCTTACTCTTTCTCTGTATTATTACAAATTGTCTATACCTGCAGGCATCTATATTTAAATTCTGGAAATATCTCACTTTTCATATAAAGCTCAGAAGATTTATGGGTATTATTTTAGATTGGTTTATAAATGATGAGATAGAGGATATCTTTCTCGTATTGTATTTACTACTCAATATAATATATTTGCATAAGTATAGGAATATAGAGAAGATATATATCTAGAATACGAGATGTCTCTCTCTTTCACTCCTTCATTTGTAATTTAATTTGTATCTATTTTAAAGCTATATAAGCTGGATATAGGGCATCCCTATTTATCTCTCTCTCTCTCTTTCTCTCTCTGTCTATCTGTATCTGTCTCTGTTTCCCTCTCTCTCTCTCTCGTTCTCTCTCTTTTTGTATATTTTTTTCTCTCTCACTCTCGGTGTTTTTGATTATCTGTCTCTTTGTCTTTCGCTCTTTTCCTCTACTTCTCTGTCCAGAGCTTTTTCCATATCTATCTCAATCTCTACCTCTATCTATATCTATTGCCCTCTCTACATCTCTTCATCGCTCTCTCTTTCTTCTTCTTCCTTCTTTTTCTTCTGCTCTTCTGCTTTTTCTTCTTCTACCCTCTTTATCTATTTGGCTATTAACACCGTTTATGCATAAGCTCATCGGTGGCAAAGAAACCGTTGAACGCGTGCGAAATGCAGTTGGCGAAAATGATCTAAAGACCTGAATTGTAGATAACGAGCGTACGATTTATGAATGACAATAATGATGCCATAAAAAGTCGAGATGCGGTCACGTCGCATGCGAAAATCAATTAGGCCGTCGACGTAGCGCGACGTATCTTATGGATAGCGTAACTCATATCTAAGGCGTTTATCTCGCTGGCTGACTGGCTGCCCGCCTGACGGACCCGTCCAAATTAAAGCCCCTAACGCGCAACAGGTTAAATTTACGTTGCGACGTCGTTTACGGTAAATGTCCGAAGTTATTACCAAAAGCTGACAAATTGCGATTCAGGTTCGCCATTCGATTCGATTACGCGACTTTGCGGAAATAGAAATCCAGATTTATGCAAGCCGATAAGCTGCCCGCCAAAGAGCGCCTACAGCTGGGCGCTAGCCAGTCAACGCCTAGATGTGGCCAGAGCCAGAGCCAGAGCCAGAGCTAGAGACGGAGCCAGAGCCTCGACTCGCCAATCATGTCACTGTCCCAAGTGTAGCGGTCCACTGTCAATTGATGAGGATCTGTTCAAAGCTGCTCAAGACATAGGTTAAGTCCATGTGGAATTCGCTTCGACTGGCCGATGCAGTGGTTGGACTTAACCCTTGTGTCAGCGCGGCCATCTATAGCCGACTTCAATAGCGTGGCACATTCCGCCATTTTCCCTGGGTCAGTTTGATGACTTTGATTAGAGCTGTCATAAGGGTTAATTGCGGCTGTCTTAAGGGTTAATTTATTACTCAACAATCGACTGACACCAACATAAGGCCAAATATAGCCAGACAGACAATGGTTCCACTTAGTCGCTGCCCACGGACAGCTTCCTCTGCACGGGCTCACTACCTACCGCCCGCCCTCTCTCTCTCTCTCTCTCTCTCTCTCTCTCACACACACTCTCCAGCAGCTTCATCTGCTGCGCCTGCTAACTGTTGATATCTTGGATCAACTTGGCTGCTTCAACGGCTTTCGGTCTTCGGCACGAACTGGACCTGCATTTGTTTATTTATTTGTTCTGGCCTTTTGTTTGCATTTTTTTTTTATTTTTCTCTTTCGAATGCCTCTGGCTGCCAAATTTGGTAATTTTGCTAAAATGTTGCCAGCCATAAGAAGCTGACACTTGTTTGTTGTTGTTGTTGTTGTTGCTGATGTTTTATTTTTATTCATATTACCTGGTTTACCTTTCCTTTAGACTCCGTCTGCCTGTCTTCCTTATCATCATGTGACATTTTAATATGCAGTTTGCTCTTATTTTATGAGCGGCAGCTGAAGAGTTAACAGTTTCTTTGAACTGGCCTCGGCGACACCTATTCAAATAATTAACATTGCTTTTTTGCTGAACTTTGATTGTGATCTTTGATAATGAAAATTCATATATTTTTTAGTCAAAGAAATATTTAAAATAAAAATATTTTCCATGGAATACTTAAAATTTAAAACTTAAAGTTTTTAAAGGAAATATACTCTTTTATGTATTTAACACTGTTCATGAAATATAAACAGAAATATTAAATGCAATAATGAGAAGAAAGTAACTCTTTTATGCTGTATAAAGAAATATTATTAAAATTTTTGAGCTTATTTGCTCAACAATTGACAATGAATCGAGTTGTTGAAAAATATTTTTTATATTTACCAAAAAGTTTTTATGAAATGAAATTCGCAAAGTCAAAATAAAATTTGTATTAGATAGATGTGATTATATAGAATTATTGAATTATTTCTGTCCATTAAATATTTTTAAAAATATGTGTAACATACCCAGCACAGCCAAATAATAAATAGTAAATAATTATTGAAAATATTATTACTATATAATTATTATTATTGAACGTTCGTGTTTAAATATTAATATCATATTTTGCGATCTTAACTTTAAATCTATTCCAATTTATATAAAATAGACTTTGTCATCATGTTACTCGAATCAAATATGTCAGAGGCAATTTTAATGCATTTACTGAATAGAATTTGATCGTTAGACAAACTCAAATATATTTTCAATTCAAAACTTAAATATTTTCATTTAATTATCCTAGTACATCTATCTCTACACCTTCTACTCCTTACGTTTGCCTTCTCTCAGAAGCCCAGCTCAGTGCATCTGTTTCGAGTTCTTTTCAACCACAAGTAGAGCATTGCGCAATCGGTTACGCTCGATCGTCCGCAAAAAATTCTCACTTGTTTAAGTTTTGTTGTCATTATTAAGTCTGGCATATTTCGACTGTCACTTTGAATTGTGGCGATTATTTTTGGCATCAGGCCTGGGCTCATCCCGTTGACACAGATGTAGGTGAAATGCGTTTTGTGGCCGGTGGTAATTAACCCACATGCGGTGTCCATCAACTCGCCAGAGCCAAATGTTATTATGTGCCACATTTCTGTATGTCTTTATACACATATCTCCTCAGTTGCATTTATCTTGCTTTCGGCCATTGCACAAGCTCATTTCATAAGTGAGACAGGCGGAGAGACAGACAGTCGGAGAGCCAGACAAAAAGATTTCCTAATTGTTGTGGCAGTTTTCCTTGTAATTTTCGTTGCGCATTTTTCTCACTTTTCCGTCGCGGTCCATTAGCTGCGTTTTATGCATGATTGTTTTTTTTTCAGTTTTTTTTTTCGTTGTTTCTACTTCAGTTCGCTTTTGTTTAAGTTTTCCCCTTCTTTTGGCTTTAATGTGATTTTGTTATTACACGAGTTGGCTTTGTTCAAATGTTTCGCTCCTCAATTGCAAAATATGCACAGAAATGGAAACGCTAGACTGCATTTTTCAGCTTCAGCTTCTGCCTCGAATTCCTTGCCTTTTCCCATAAATCTCTTGCATAGATATTTTTGGAATGTTTAGCATTGTCAAACAAAAGCGATAGTGACTGAAAATACTTGAAGCGGGCTCAAATACCTCTTTGCCATAACACATTAACAAATGCGCATATTTTAATCGGAATTCTCGCCACAAAAGGAACGTGTTACAGCATAGCAAATGTGTAGATAATTTAAATTCCGATTTAGTAAAATCGAATCTATATAAAATAATGCCTAGCACGGTTGTATTACGAATGTATACAGGACAGTCAAGTAACGTAGTAGTATTGTAGTAGTACGGTTATAGTACAGTAGTAGAACATTAGTAGTACGGTTGTAGTACAGTTGTAGCACAGTTGTAGTACGGTTGTAGTACAGTTGTAGTACAGTTGTAGTACAGTTGTAGTACAGTTGTAGTACAGTTTTAGTACAGTTGTAGTACAGTTGTAGTACAGTTGTAGAACAGTTGTAGTACAGTTGTAGTACAGTTGTAGCACGGTTAAGGTACAGTTGTAGTACAGTTGTAGTACAGTTATAGTACAGTAGTAGCAGAGTAGAAATAAAGTCGTAGTACAGTAGTAACACAGTTGTAGTACAGTTTTAGTACAGTTGTAGTACAGTTGTAGTATAGTTGTAGTACAGTTATAGTACAGTTGTAGTACAGTTGTAGTACAGTTGTAGTACGGTTGTAGTACAGTTGTAGTACAGTTTTAGTACAGTAGTAGCAGAGTAGAAATAAAGTCGTAGTACAGTTGTAATACAGTTATAGTACAGTTTTAGTACAGTTGTAGTACAGTTGTAGAACAGTTGTAGTATAATTGTAGTACATTTGTAGTACAGTTATAGTACAGTTGTAGTACAGTTGTAGTACAGTTGTAGTACAGTTGTAGTATAGCTGTAGTACAGTTATAGTACAGTTGTAGTACAGATGTAGTAAAGTTGTATTACAGTTAGTACAGGTATATCACAGTTGTAGAGCACCAATAGTATCACAGTTATATCACACTAGTATCACAGTTCAGATCACCAATAGCACCACAGTTGTAGAACAGATGTAGTAACAACTTTTTTCATCGCTAGGACCCTCCTATCTATCATTGAGACGGACATGCCAGACCCGATTTATGTGTCTACAGCTGGCATGCCGAGTCGATTCGCGCCTCGCCCAGTCCATCTGGCTGCCCTCGATTCGGTTGCTGTCATGCTCGAAGACAGTTCGTCTGCAAATGCAAAAATGAATATTTAATGCAGACGCAGACGATGCGTCATCGTTTTTCTTGGCCCATTGCCATTGCAGTAATTGCAATTACATTTGCAATTGCAATTGTAGTCGCTGATCAGGCAGTTAACACCCCGAACTGCTGTCCGAGTCCCACTCCCAGAGTGAGTCCCAGGCTCGGCTCCGGCTCCGGCTGGGCTATAACTTATGCAGCCACCATGCACTTGGTCATAAATTATTCGATCGTTGCTGCTGCTGTTGTTGTTGTTGCTGCTGCTGCTGTCCCGCTGGCTGTTACTGGCGGAGAGCGATTTTATAATGTTGACCCCGGTTCAACGGATCTGGCGACAGGCCATGTGCCGGCCCCCATGTCTCCCGTTGTCGCCGCTGCCCTCGACTGGCAAACTTGAAATTTTTATTGTACTTTATCGTCGGAGACCGCTGCTCGTCGTTCGTCTTTGGTCTCTGATTGTGTGTTAAAGTTCAAATGTGCCTTACCACATGCGTTGCCCGGTTGCCCGGTTGGTCGTTGGCCATTGCCCGTTGCCCGTTGCTCTTGGGTCTTGGGTCTGTCTTTCATCCTTTCTATATAAAGGTATCTCAATCTGTCTTGAGCTCTCGGCTCTGCACAAATTTATAGGCTGTACTCCACGAGCTCCGCAGCTCTAGCAATACTTTTACTTTTGTTTGCCTTGTCTGCCCCACAGTTGGGGCCACAAACTCAGTCCCCATACGAGGGAGGCACCACCAAATTGACCCCACATGCATAATTTATTTATGACTGAACGATGGATGAAGCAAATGAAATGCGGATTAAGAGACAAATGCGCTAAGCGATAAGAATTCTTTCAGTTGCATCACAGCATTCGCTCGTTGTATTTATATAATTTAAATATATTAATGTATATATATATAAATATGATGTAGATTAAATGGTATTGTTATTGTTATACAACGTTGTCAACTGTCATATAGGTATATTTAGACTTATCATGCATGCATTGCATGCGAAACTAACTTTGTGCATATTATAGAAAGCAATTACTAACTGACTCTTGATGGCATTACTTTATTGTTACACAATTAGCTTCCAGTCGAAAGGTCAGATTGGACATGAATATAACTTGAATTTATAGATCCCTATGGGAGGGAGATTATTTAATTTATCAAATAAAATATATCGGGATAAATATAAATATATACATATTTATGCCCAAGGCTCAACTGCTATTAACAGACCCCCCAACTTGAGATTGGTATAGATATTTTATATATATTATTTATATACTTGTTTTATACTACTAAGCTTCGAGCTTTTCTCGCAGTGTGCTCTCAATGTAATTAGTTGGAAGCACTGCGATTGGTAGCTAACGCAGAGTCCAAAGTCTTTTGCCGTGAGGACTTAGATAAAAATAGAAAAAATAGTTTAGCCAGACGGAGACTCGGCCCTGCGTCTGTGATCGGCAGTCATTGTCATTTAAAGTGCTCGGTACAATATGGTGTGCGGAATTTCCATTTTAACCAAATTAGGCAAAGGAATATTTTTTTTGCTTGAAACCAAGAAATGCCATGTACAAGCCGACTGTTTTAGGATTGGACATGGCCATTGGCTGCTCTGGGCCTTGCCTAGTATGAGGCGAAGACTTTGCCGCAGGACGGCCATGGGAGGGCAGCAGGCAGGGACGGGTACTTGGATCGGAACGGCAACGGCAACGGCGACGGCAACTGCAAATGCTACTGCGACTGCGACTGTGACTAAGACCTGGCTACTTGGCCTGGGCAAGCGGAGATATCATCATCGTTTGGTGAGCGACTGCATCGAGATTGTCTTTGGATTTTGTGGAAAAGTCAATCGCTTGATTGACAAGTCGGTTCGTCAACATCGTCGCTGGATACGCAGCAAAATTCAGCAGCCATTTACTGTTTTGATAATGTATATATGGCAAAAAGCGATCTTGTCTATGCTGGGCAGTTGCTTCACTTCCTGGTTGGGCAGGAGCTCTGCGAACTTCTGACTGAGGTAGATGTGTGGATGATTCTTGTAAAGGTTTAGTTTTATTAGTGCAACTGACCCACTTGGATGCTAGAAAACATATGTTTCGGCTCGAAACCCAAACTTTATATGATTATTGATAACTAGCTCAACTCAATATGCATATCTGTTTTCGTTTTCTATGCACCAAATTCCATAAAGCAAATTTGTTGTTTCAGAAAGTGCATTGAAAGAGTTTGTTTTTTTTTTTTTTTGTTATTTTTCGTTTGATTAATTTCCAAGTGTGAAACGAGAAAGTGTGAAAGTTGCCAGCAGGCCCCTAATTAAAGTTGATATATTTGATTTGATACTCCAGTTTTTATTTTGGTTGGACAAATAGAACATAAAACTCGTCTCATTAAGCGCGGCGAGAGACAGACGGATTTTTAGTGGTTGTTGAATGGCTGAAAATCAGCGAAATATTAGATGATTTATTTTTATGACTGACCGGCTACCGCTATACGCCAGAGACATATTGCTGGTCTAACTCTGAGTCCAAGTCCAAGTCCGAGCAAGAGTCACAGTCAGAGTCGGAGTCGGAGTCGGAGTCTAACTCATAAATATTTACGGCCAACACATTCGCAACTTGCTGACCAAACAAGTTTTCCCAGCTGTAAATGGCCACGGCTCGGACCTCTTCTTTGTTGCTCAGTGGCTGTTGGGTAAAGGCTGTGCTAAAAGTGCAATTAGAATGAGCTCCAACACTCGGTGAGAAGCGGGCGGACGAGGGCGTAGGGCAGCTCACGTACTCGCACTCGCCGTCTAAGTCTCAGTCGCAGTCGCAGTCGCACTTTGCCGACACTCCGCAATCTCTTGGATCAGAGTTTTCCACTGAAACCAGTCGACTCGACTGGCAGCGCAAGCCAGTAATTCTAAGCTGCAAGTTGTTTTCCAAATGCCATGCAAGAATATTTTATACTTGATGAACGTGCAGCAGGCAGCAACTAGCGACTCGCATCGAGCATCGAGCAACTTGCAACTTGCAACCGGTAACCGGTAACCAGCATTTGCGGCAACAGTAATGCCAATAAAACAACAAACAACAAACGGCAAGAGCAACAACAATGTCAGCAGCAGCCGCTAGAACAACAGCAACAATTACGAGCAAAGCAGCAACAACTTTTGACCTAAATTTCAACTTAAATGCATTTTAAATTCATTGAATCGATCTGCAGCAGCGACCACAGAAGCAGCAGCAGCCGTGGCAACAGCAGCAACATTTTTTATTCAATTTCAAATTAAAAAAAAACTCGAACTAAATTGAACCACGAAAAGAAGTACTCGCAACTCCGACACTTTGATACACTACAAAAGCTGTTCCGAAATAATTAACTAGGAAAGCTAGCTAGGAAAACTAGCTAGGAAATTGTCACAAGTTTTTAACTTAATGTTCAATTAGGGCTCAAATAAGGCTCTTTTTTCAAAAGAAAATTAATTTTTAAATATATTTATAAATTTTTATTAATTTAATTAAAATTGTATAAAAAGGGAATCAAATTACAAAAAAAAAAATTTTAAATATAAAATATAAAATTTCAAATATAAAATATAAAATATAAAATATAAAATATAAAATATAAAATATAAAATATAAAATATAAAATATAAAATATAAAATATAAAATATAAAATATAAAATATAAAATATAAAATATAAAATATAAAATATAAAATATAAAATATAAAATATAAAATATAAAATATAAAATATAAAATATAAAATATAAAATATAAAATATAAAATATAAAATATAAAATATAAAATATAAAATATAAAATATAAAATATAAAATATAAAATATAAAATATAAAATATAAAATATAAAATATAAAATATAAAATATAAAATATAAAATATAAAATATAAAATATAAAATATAAAATATAAAATATAAAATATAAAATATAAAATGTAAAATATAAAATGTAAAATATAAAATATAAAATATAGAATATAAAATATAAAATATAAAATATAAAATTTTAAATTTAAAATATAAAATATAAAATATAAAATATAAAATATAAAATATAAAATATAAAATATAAAATATAAAATATAAAATATAAAATATAAAATATAAAATATAAAATATAAAATATAAAATATAAAATATGAAATATAAAAAATAAAATATAAAATATATAATATAAAACAAAATAAATAAAATATTGTACATTCGGAATAAAAGCTTCTTATAAAGAATAGTTCTTCAAGATTATCTTATTGCTCTCCGAATTTCTATTGATATTTCTAGCATTTCTATTGCAAAATAAACTCTAAAACAAGAACAAGATTTCATTGATTTAAAAATCTTTGGCACTCAGATAAAATTTGATGCTTCTGATTTAATATTTTTATGGGATTTTTGAAATTTGATACAAATATTTTGCAAGCCAGTTCGGAAATCTTTGAGATACCCATCGAGCGCTTCGCACATTGCCAACGGTATGAAAAATTGTGTGGCATTCATTATGGGAACAAGTTTGGTAATAGAAAAATAGAATTAACTATACAACTTGCAGCAAAAGTGGAGGTTTGTTGTTTTACGCGTCACGTTGGTGTTTGTCTGACTTGTTTTTGTTTGCTAGCTAGATTGCTGTTGCTGTTGTTGTTTTCGTTGTTGTTGCAATTGTGAGTGCAGCCATCGGCTTTGATAGTTGCTGGCTGGCATGTCGTCAGCATCAGCGTCGACGTCGCCGTCGCCGTCGCCGTCGCTGTCTCACTCTCTGTCTCCTACAGCAACAATGCCCAGGTCGTCTGTTTTTTTAGACGTCGCCGTTGCCGCACACACAAATTGAGCAATTCCAGTCAACAACTCCTACTTCTAGTTGAAAAGTAGCCAAGTAGTTTTACTTGGTCTAAACCAGCAGCAACAACAACAATGCCCAACAACCATTAGTCAATATCAAATACGGTCATACGCCATGGTAGCAGGTTCTTTTTCTTGCTTTTGGTAATTTCGACTTGAAGTTTCAGCTTGTTCTTTTCACGTATTTTTTCAGCTGCTTAACAGTTGCATTTGCAGACCCAAAGTTAATTTTTGTTTTGTCCCAAATAGCACAGAACGCAATACAGGTCACAGCCAAATTAGCAAGAGAAGATGGTCTAATCGGGCAGACAAAACTCAGCTGTGGATAATCCTAGAAATACTATATATAAACAATTTTATTATTATATTTTAAGAATAAAAAATACATTTTAATGAAAATATGTTTATTAAAATGGGCATTGGAAATTGTTTGTAAATTTCCTGACTGGCTGACGACCTCAGAGATTGCTGCCTGACCTTAATTATGCAAGTTACGAAAATTAACTTTAAGTTAATTTTATGTAAAATATGTGCAAGTAACTTCCACACGTAGGTGTGAAATTTACGTGGAAAACAAGCACCTGAAGCTGTTTTGTTTAACTTTCGTTTGTAAATATTTATTTGTAAAAATAGTAAAATATCTTATGCTGTACATGAATAAGAATTGTATTGAAGAAAGTATAATAGTTAGATCAAAAATTGTTTTAGGGAACTTTAAAAACTATTCTAAAATACTTTTTTAGAAAACCAAGCACATGGAACGATAATGCCCGTTATTAGATATATTTTGCTTAAGCTCAGCTAGCTCTACTATAAACTTGTATGTGAATATCATATCATAGTACATGAGAGTCTTGTGGACAAACTCCATAACTACCTCTACCTCTCAGATATTTTGTAAACATCTTATAGAAATGTCTGTCTATGAAACTCAACTGAACTACAGTCGCATAAGGACACTCTATAATTCTTCTAAACATCTGCTAGTCTTTTTCTGAACTTTGCTGATATACATACATATATATATTTAATAGAAATATCAGTCCACAAACCTCAACTGAACTATCATCTCACAAGAACATTCTGCAATTAATCGCAAGAGTATCTGCTAGTCGTTTATGTCACTTGTCTTATCTACTTGAGTCACTCCAGATATCTTCGAATATCGAATTTCATTTGACTTTGGCCGTTAATGGAGTTCGCGTTGGTTTTTGACATATTCGTTAATTGACATTGGAGCAGAAGTTTGGCGCGCCGAGAGCAGCCATGAAGCTGCATCCAGAATGAGCCGACCGGTTGGGCATTAGATGATCATGATCATCATCATCAGCAGCAGCTTAAAATCATTATGGCATAAAAGCAAAATCAGCTATTGTAACACTTAACGGTTTCCTGCTGTCTGTGCAGAGCTTCGCGCTTCGAGCTTCAAGCTCAAGTGAAGTTTTTTCTTTTCAGCGATAAACGTTTCATGTTCCGCGCCTCGAACCCAACCCGGGACATGTACCAATCCTGTTGATCTCGCACATTTTGCGTGGCCGCACGTACACATACACACATGCATTTGCATATGGTTGTATGTATGTGTCGTTGTTGTCGTTTCGGATGTGATCTCTGGTGCTGGCATTTGTTTTGACAGTGGTAGGTTCTATGGCATATCGCTGACAGAAGTCAACTGTCATGTTGTATGTTTCATGTATGCAAATGACGGAAGTCAACTCCTGATACCCTGTCTTATCACAATGCATTGCAAGTGAATGTAACTCGGACTGGCAAAAGATAACGATATCTACGATCTGTATATATTTTGTATTAATCATGAATAATAATCATGAATATGAAAATGAATCAAGTCTTGCGCTTTGAAGTTTTTAATTAGGTCTTTCGATTGAGCTTATGCTATTAAAGCTGCAAAGCATACTTTGTACGTTTAACTAATACCAAACTATAATAACACGAACTTGGGTAACTGTATAAAGTATATTTTTAATCAGCTCATCGGCTTTACATTTAGTTGAGTGTCGAAAGTTTTGTCGTTGTCGGCCTCAACGATTGAACACGCACAACAATCGCATCAAGTTTTCTACCTTAACAATAATTCGTAGTGTAATACTATTATCAGATCTAGGGAAGTAGGTTAACAAAATGTTTACTTTTGGAAGAAAATAAACTCAGAGTGGTTATCTAGTGCATAGAAGCCGTCCAAATTTTCAGAGTATGAGTGATCTTTGTTATGTATGTACTAAAGAAACGTCGAATGATGGGAATTGAGCGTATCTGCCAGTAGGAGAGAAGAGTTTAAACACTATTCTAGTATTCAAATCAATTATTATTTAATAGACCTAATCTAATAGGTGTAAAGATATTTCAAGCTCAAAGTTATTTAACAGCCAACAGACAACTAAATCAGCTAAGGCTAATCTATGATTATGAAAGCCATTCGCTATAAACACTTCCCTACTTTATGCCAATTTGTAAATCACTTTTAACGTTCAGAGTTAACATTGTTCTGGCCTATTCACATCTTATTGAGCAAACTCTTGTTTCACAATCGCAACGATTGCGAACAGAACAGGTAATGTTACAGCTATGCCCAGATTGGCGACCTGCTTGTTGCTCTCCCTCTCTCTGTCTCTCTCTCTCTCTCTCTCTCTAACTCTTCGCAATCTTGCCAAAGAATAGAGTTCAAAAGGCATACTTTTTATGATTATGAGTGCACTTAAAGTTTGTGAGGCCATTTCGAGGCAATTATTTAGGCAAGAGCCGAGACGATTGTAGTTGTAGTTGTAGTCATGGCAGCAGTCGACACGGGCCGAGCGAGTGAGCGCTGTTCCACTTTTCGATTCTCACTAATTGATCAATCGATTTTATAGTGAATGAAATGTGAAATCCTATCCGAACCGATATAGTCATGCCGCATCCATAAATAGACTCGGTGCATTTGGTTTCATTCATAAAAATTGTAAGAATGGCGGCGGGCCGGCCGCCGGCAGGGAAGGCTTAGCTTTCGTTGTGGCAGCGGCTGCGGCAGCCAATTTTGTAATTGCAACAACAAAGCCAGCCGGGCCATGTTTGTGCGGGTATTAGGCGGCCGAAACGAACCTTTTTGGGCTGTGCTTCAAATAAAGACATTTGTGCCAGTTTTTCAATATGGTCGAACGATCCGTTGGCCGCCTATTTCGAGCGCCAGTCGATACTCTCCATTCATTCATTAAGGCCTGCAACTAATTTTGTTTTCTTCTCGTCTCTCTCTCTTGCAGGTAAGCTGGCTCTGTAACTGTAACTGCGAGCGTCCGGCAGTAGTAATGCCATTCATAACGCTTATCTATGTCGGCCCAAGCGATACACTTACTATCTCTAAGTAGCTGCAATTTGTGCCAAGGACGGTGAGACGATAACTGGGTGTTTGGTAACGGATAAGTTAGTTAAGCTGCATGGATTTGGCCAGTCAGTTAAATGAAAAGCTTACCCAAGAGTAATAAAATTAAGTGAAACCTGAAAATACACAAAAATAGCCAAAGATTGCTTAGAAATCAGACAAAACTGTTTCAACTGCGATTGACTTCCAGTTGCAGTTCCACACTAAACGCTTGCGCTGTGATTTAAGACTTCAAAACTCCTCGAAGCATTGACAGGGACAGCGACAACGATGACGATGTCGATGACAATGACTATGACTATGACGATGACGATGGCGATGATGCCGACATCAACATCGACATCGGCATCGGCATCGGCGACGTGGTCCCATCATGTTCACTTTCACTTAGTGTCAACAAGGCAGTTGCAGCTGCAGCTGACGTTGATAATCATTGATCTTCATCGCGGCGAGCGCACTGCATTTGAGCTTGGCTGTGGCCCCAGCTACCCCAGCTGCCCCGCCCGCGGACCACAGATCGATCGCTGCGAAATTTATGTGCAAGACTTGACTTTGCCTATCGAAGGTTCGTTGCCATTACTCGATTGTCGTACGAACGCAGTTTAGCCGCTTTTCCTGCTCCGTCCTTACGTTGAAAACGAAAGTAGCTATGGCTTTGACTGTCTCGCGAAAATTTATGCTGTCGCGCAATTATTTCTATACCCTGTTTGCATTGCAAATGCATAACTGGCAGAGGGCATACCGGTTTGTGTGCGAAGAATATTTGCTTTGAGTGTGGGTATAATTGAAGCAATGACAGATAAAATGATTAAATATTATTGCTTTTTATCCAAATAAATATATATATAAATATTACATTAGACAAAATATTATGAATATGATAAATAGCAGTATTTATTAATTAACAGACTTTAAGGAATTTAATTTAAACAAATTTAATCTTGAAATATTCATGGATAACAATACGAAATTTCTCTGTGTGTCTATAAATATGTATATTATCTATATATTTATTTGCAATTTAAAGGTTCTGTTTTAAATAATTATATATATATATATATTTATATATATATATATATATATATATATATATATATATATATATATATATATATATATATATATATATATATATATATATATTTATGTCTGCCGTTAAAAGCTACTCTTTAAGAGGAATGAATTATGGAAGAAAAGAACTAAACAATGTAGGAATGATTAGAATAAAGTAAGAGGATTTCTGATTGAAATTATTCATTCATGTATTCATTATAAAGTGAACATAAGAAGAGTTATGTATATTTATAAATACTGTGATAGTGGTTTCTTTCTCTATGACTTCGACTTGGATAATAAATTAATGAAGAAATATTTTTTATAATATTTATTTTTAGTTTTGGTAGAATAACGTTCATTTTTTATTCACTTTTAACTTTTTTACTTAAAAAAAAACAGGGTATCTCGTAGTCAAACCTTCCATTTCCATTTCGAGTTTCTTGTTGCGTGACTCTTTGTACTTTTTGACTCTTTGGCTTTTCCTCTGCACTGGCCACGCTATCTCTTGAATCATGTGTGTTTAGCAAAGACGTCACAAAGCAGATGCGAGTTGCTGATAACAGCGCCGAAATATTTATATATAGATGCGGCAAAGGCCTGCTGTTAAGCAGCCATATTTCATATTTTTGAGCATAAATAGAAATTTGTTCAAAGTTTTCCTTTAGCAGCGTTTAAATAAGTCTCAATTTGTGTTTGGAATGTGAAGTTTTTGCCTTGGTTCGCTCGCTGGCAGTCTTGTTATGTTATTTAATTGGCAGCGAGTTGTTGACCTTTCCCGATGAACCAGCTCGATTTTCCGTTTTCCAAAACTCATCCAACTTTCGCATGAGCCCCCCCGAAGCGTTGACATTTAATGATCGATTTGACACACAAGGGCAAGCAACAATTTTGCTGTTTATTTACGGACTTTGATTGTATGATGGCTTGTTGTCTTCTGGCCGTTGTCTGTTGTCTGCTGTCTGCTCTCCGCTGTCTCTTGGCTGTTTCGAAGTAAACATGATTAATTTGTACCACTTTTTTTGCGGGTGGTCCTTTTGCGGATAAACGTTGTGCAACAGCCATTAAAAATGCTGATTGATTTACAAACAAAGCGAATCATATTAATTCAGATTGAATTCAGGCAGAAAGCTTTTACGTGAATGATCGTATTTCAATGTGTCACGCAAAAGTAAAGAGTGGAAAACTAAACAGGTGTAGTGTGACGATATTTCCAGTTTGATTTGTAAGCAAACGCTTCAAATGAAATCTCATTTTCCCATTCGTTTTGAGTACAGCACATGATCATACTGAAACATTTTAGTTTTGTCTGATTATTATTTTATTATTTTACTTTCATTCTTAAAAAGTCTAGAGCAAACAGAATAAATAAAAATCCAACTGTTTATTAGACTGAAGTATGCAGTTTTTATATGAATATTGACTTGAATATATCTGAATAGTTTTAAGTATTTTTTATACATTTTCATATATTCAATTTCAAGCTAAACTGTTTGCAAGCTTTTAATGAAATATTTAATATTATCAACTGTCTACCCAATTGTGATCCATGCTCTGGTTAGTCTCTATAAACTATTCAGCTACAGTGTGGCTTTTAGCAAACAGTTTAGAGTGTCTGAATTTCGCATTAGTCACGCCTCACTGCACCTAATCAATGATAATAAATTTGTAATGTTAGTAACTGTCTGTCTGGGCAAATGGAAATCCATTTGGCAAGTTGGTCACACTTTGCGATTGCAAAACTTTCCTTTTCAGTTTGCATTTTGCATTTTACTCACTTTCGTTTTGTGCACTTGGAGCGCAACGCTGCCAAAGTATTTTATGTATTTTTAAATGCATTTCTAAATGAATTGTAATATGTGTGACTGTATGAGTCGTCGGTGCCGCCGTCGTTGCCAGGCACGACCTGCGATGCCTATCTGGCTATTCCAAGAGCCAAAACGCCAAAAACCAAAAGAGACTTTGACTCCGTCTCTGCCGCCGACTCCAGTGCTCACGTGGGTCTTTTGAAAATAAAAATCAAATGCAAACACAAAACACATGTGGCGCCCAAATTCAGAGAAACAATCCAACCAGTCAAACAATAAAACAGTTGAGGTGATTTTTACTTTTACTTGCCAAGGCTCATGTGCACGATTTTCCACCAGCCAGCTAGACTGTCAGCCAGCCAGCCAGCCAGCCACCAGCCAAAACGTCGATTCCAAATGCCAACTTTCAAATGGCATAAATGAAGAGACGACAGCGACAGACAATAACCGCAACAACAACAAAACAACAATCATGATTGTACAATATCTATACGCATAGAGCTACCTATGAAACCTATAAGCGAACAACAAAAATACCACCTCGAATCAGCTTTGGCTCTCTTTCGGTCTCTCGCATTTCGTCAAGTGTGAAATGCTGTCTGTTTTTTTCGTTATTTTCTGTTTTAGCTATTGTTTTTGTTATCATTGTCTGACTCCGACTCCGACTCCGTCTCTGACTCCACAATTTCCATTAGAAAATCAATTTTTGACAACTCTTCTATTGTAATAGCTCAGACAATGCCGAACGCATTTTCCATCCTTTGTGTGTGGCCGACCAGCAATGAGCTGTTTGCTCTATGCATTTTACATTTTTCAACGCAATCTTAACTAAAGTTTCATTTATTTTCCCCATTGTTGGGAAGCTTAGAAGAATATTACAATAGTCTCTGGGAGCTGGCAGACAGAATGTATCTCTGCTGACAGACACGTCTATACAGTCTAACCTCATCTTTAAAGGGCTGTGCACCCTTCTGTCATAACGAGCTTTACGATAATAGCACAACATCTGGTTGTTGCCTCATCGTCAGATGCAGTTGCTTCACAGCGCTAACGAAAGTGAAAATGCTGTGCGACCCGAGCTGCCAGTTGATGGTGCCTAAAGTCATGTTTTTTGTTGCTGGCGTTGCTCTTGCTGTTGTCTTGTTTCGCATGTTACACAATGGGCACGCCCTGTGCGATGGGACAATGCGTTGAAAGACAACAAAAAGCGCCGAAAAGTTGCAGCAAGTGCGCGCTGCTGAGGGACAATATTCTGGGCTGGCAGAAGAACTGGTCAAGCGATTTATCGATCGATCGGCAGCGGCAACGGCAGCGGCATCAGCCAAACGATCTTCAGCGCCACGCACCGCCCGGGGTACAAGGCAAGGCAAGGCTCTCTCGGTGCTCCGCATTTTATATTTCTTTAATGGAGCTTGAACTGTATCGCGCACTGCGGGGCAACGACCACGCAGAGCGAGCGCATTGCATCGACGACATTCGCTTTCATTTCGCGTCTGATGTTGGTCACTCGATTCACTCATTGCGACTAGCCGTGTCGTGCCGTGCAGTGCAGTGCAGTCGGTGCCATGGCGTGCCATTACTTTGCCACTTCGCTGTATATCCACATCCACATCGACACCCCAGCTCTCTGCCACTCTCCCGCCGTCTCCGTCTCCATCTCCGTCTTCCTGGGGCTTCCATCTGGCTGGCATGCACTTGCCGCGATCGCTGCTCATCGGTTCATTCGATTGTTGCACTTGATGTTTGGCTCGCATTCCCATTCCAATTCCCATTCGCTTTCGATTTCTTTTGAGCTTTCGATTCGAATACCCTTGAAACTGCAGCAGGGTATAACTGACAGCGCACTGCGCACTGCGAAAGTGTGAGACTAATGCGACGTTTATAATCGCTATTTTTATTAAATTTATATAATAAATATGGCTAAACTGTGCAGTGCTTTCTCCTTTCACACTTTTAAGTATTTCCATGTGAAAAATAATGTTTTCCGCCTTTAACGATTATATCAATATTGATATAAAAGTATAATACTTTATATATTATTCAATAAAAATTACTTTTCAGATTATTTTCTGTGTCTTCATTGGAAAAATAATTAATATTAATTATTTTGTATATCACACTACAATATATGAATAAATATATATATTTTATCCATTTCTGAATTCAGTCTGTTACTTGAGTTGAGATATTTATATATTTATTACTTGACTTATTCGAGCAACCTTTATGCATTTTCTGGTATTGATAATCGATATATAAATACTGTGTTCATCTTCATCACTTCATCTTTTACTCTAGCTAGTATAAGCAACTAAATTTTCATTAAAATGTATGTATAGGAAATTAGTAAAAATATCGATTATCGTCTATCGATAGTCAGTAAAAATCTTAAAAATTGAAGTGCTTAGCAGTTGTCTGGCGCATAGCCTTATAATCATGTTTTGATTGACTGAATGCTGATTAGGAATACACATGTATATACATAGTATATGTATATGTGCGTTATCTTGCTTGTCTACCGAATTCCCACATGTCCCATGTACTCGAGGCATTAAAGTAAATATTTGTGTGCAGCCAATGCGTAATTCTCATGTTGCACGGAGGGCGACCTCGAAATCGATGTCGATCAACCTGTTTGTTTATTGGTCGGTGGACCGTTTTGTCTGTTTAAAGATTTGTCAGATACCACTTTCTACGTGGCGCGGCGGGGCGCTCAATAAGTAAGCGTGCGAAACTTATTAATCATATGCCATCGCCATCAAAGCCGCGCATGCAGACGGTTCGGGTTACATGTGTGTGGTACTTATGAATGTGGCCAGATTAGCTGGCATTGGTTAAATCGCGGCTAATAACCGACAGTGGCCCTTGATCAACAGCTGGCGGGTCGAGCACTTTCATTTTTACTTCGAGTCATGGTCGGCTTCATGCCGGAGATGACGATCGCAGTCACAACGGCTGCCTCGTCATTGATCGTCGTTGGAAAGTTGTTCTCGCACATTAATTATAAGGCTGGTTTTTTTCTCATTTTTTTCTCCATTTTTTTATCGCCCGTTGCCAGAGCCGACGACCACACGTGCAGCAGCAAAAAAATTCGACTCCGAAATCGAAAAGTTTCATTCATGCATCAATTTCTGTTCGCATCGTGCGACCATGTCCGCGACGCACTTATTGCCGCATTTAAGGGCTTCCACTCGTAAACTTTTTGTAATGAATGTATAAACACTTTTCTGATACGAAAATAGTTAACGTTTTGGCAGCGGCGACTGACAGCTTATCGATGGCGAGTTGAGATTTCAATTACACACTACATTGATTGTGTTAAGACTGCCCTGAAAAGTTTGCACTTAATAAGTGAGGTCCATAGGTGCTCATGTAGAAGGAAACCAAATCGATATTAAGTTTTAGTTCGGGTTTATTTTAAAATTGAAAATTTCTATAATTACAACCAGCTGATCAATGAGGAATAAACTGAGGCGAAGCTTAAAGCAAGTTAAGTTCTCTGAAAATCTGCCTGCTAAGATCAACATTTTAAACCGAGTAGGAAAGAGATAATACTTAAGATAAGAGACTTACTTTACATGATAGATAGATCTTAGAAAATGCAAATTTTAGATATGTTGTAGATGCAATACTTCATGTTTAAGTTTACACTTACACTTTATGCCGCACACTTTCTTGCTCTGAAGAGTTTTTTTTTTTTTTTTCAATTTATGTATAAGAAAAAAATAATATAAATCATATAAGACATTTTACACACCTAAAAGCAGTCTGCATCATAATTGATAAATTTTTCTATATAACAAAATTAGTTTCAATCGAATTGGATTTTACTTTGATGAGATATAACTTTTAAAACTTTCAAAAAATGTCAAACCTATTCAGTTGAGCGGCATTGTATTATCAGTTATATCTATTGCCAATGGAAACTGTATGTAATCAGAGCAGAGCACATACACGAGTGTTTGACTTATCATTTCCCTATACTAGATGGTCTTAAATTCCTCCATACTCTGCCGCTGTCCACGTAAAGGCGTGAGAAAGTCGCCACTTCATGAATCTGCTTTTGTCATAAACAGTCTATTCTATCCTTACGTAGCTTGCTTGAACAGACAGAACCGTCACTTATTTGTGTATAAAATATTATAGATATAACGGTTTAGTTTAAAATATAGAGCTATTAGAGTCGACATTTGTTAAATGGCTGGTATTGATTTGATTGGTTTAAGAGTAACAATTTATTTGGCTTTAAATATATTTCTATTACTATAGTTAGACATTAATTCCTAGTACTTGACTCACTGGACAATAAAACGTTAAGTATAAATTTTGTACTTTTTGCTGTTTGTTGCATATCTATAAAATTCCGGGAAATCAATCAACGTTTTCCCCAGCTGTTTAATTGAAAGAAATAAGAAGTGAATTTGTGTACATTGTTATCAGTTTATGGCCCACATTCACTTTCAACGATAATGTTCAATATTATTTAACTCGACTAAAAATAAGAATCTTATCAAGAAATTAAAATTAAGCTTTGTAGCTACTTTTAAATTATATTCCGCGAGCTTAGAGAACTGTAAAGCAAAACACAAATTAATTTGCAGCATCTGTCTCCCTGAAGACTTCATTTGCTGTACTCGATGTACGTATTATTAGCAGTTTGTATACGTATGTATATCGGAATGTACATACAGATGTATGAGGAAACTTTCTGCGGTATTTGTGGTTAATAATGATTAAGTCTTTGCGTTTGTTGTACGAGTAGTTGCTGTTGGGCATCGCTTTGGCTGGCTGGTTGGCTGGCTGGCTGGGTTGGCTTGAAGCTTAACAACATTAAAAATACACACAGGTATAAACAAACAAAGCAGGCAAACAAACAGCGATTCCAGACTCAAATTGAGTTAAAAGAGACAACAACAACAACAACAACAAAAGCAAACAACTTTCCACAAGCAAGTCGCAAGTTTGGCTACAGATTTGATTTGGAGTTGGACACGTTCACGTGTGCGTGAGTCTCTCGTGAGTCGCTCGCACAGCCAAATCATATATCTATATAAATATATATAATACATATGGCATGTGTGTACTCCTCTTATGTATTAGTGTGCGTGTGTGTGTGCGTGTGTGTGTGCGTGTGTGCCGCAAATTGTTTATTTTTCAATCGGCATTAGCCGCAGCTGCTGCGCCGCACATGGAAAAGTGAAATTTTTCAGCAACGCCTCGAATTTATGAGCAGAGCCGAATCTCCGTTAATGACTAGGCCGACTTCAAAACGAAAACGTGATTTTCGTTTTTGATTTGACATTTTGCAGTCGCACAGAAAAACACAAAAAACCGAAGCCGAAGCTCGTTATCAAATTAATCGAAAACAAGTTGGCCGCAATTGAAATTTCTGTTTAGCTTGTTTGGCTCATCTCGCAATGCTCGACACTTGAATGTCATCGCTCGGTTGGCTTAATGTCATGCATCATGATTATCCACGACCAACCTTCCTCTCTTAATATATACACCAATATATACACACACAAATATATATATATATGGACATACTCCAATACTAATCGAATGCATTTTATATCTGTATCTGCACGCTTGCGCAACAGTTCGCGTCTCTGGCAGACTGTGTAAGTACTATACTTAAGCTTTTCGTGGTTGCTGTTGTTCGTATTTGACATATTCCATTATTTAGCTGCATGATAACATCAAACTTGTTGTTCGTTCATATTTAAGAAACCATTGCAAGAGCAGAGGTTATTTTATTTATTTTTAATTAAGTTAATAAGTTTACTTTTTAGCTATTATAATTCAAGAGATCTTAATGTGTATCAAATGTCTTAAAACTACTACTTAAGTTATCAATATACATTTTTAAAATCAAATTAAATAAAAATTTAAAATATGAATATTCAATATTTAATTGGAACAACGTGCACGAGTTGAAATTTCTATAGATTCTTAAAGAATGCTCAATGCCATTTCTTTAAATTGAAGAATTGTCGCCAACTCAAAAGAACTCTAATTGAATAAAAAGACAATATCAGAATGCAAAAGAGAACACAAAAGGCTTTCTTTTATAAAGGGGTTTTGTGATATAACACACTATTATTAAATATGCTCTATATTATGCATAACAATAAAATGAAAAGAAAAGTTTATTTTGTTCTTATTATTCTCCGTAGTAAGTAGGTTAATTATGCTTCAATTGTCAACATACAATGTATATTAAGAACAATTGAAATTCGTTTATTTAAACTGAAAATCGAAAACAATTGAATAAAGTTAAATTTCTGCTTGGAATATATGCCACATTGTCTTATATTACCTGATATGGCAACAAATTATTTTAAAGACTGAAAGTTTTTAATCATTACTTATATGATTTTTCTTAATTTTAATTTTTGGATTTTTTTTTATTTTCTATTCACTTATTTTAATTTTTGTATATTTGTTTATATTTCACTTCTAAATTATAAAGAAGCTCATTCAATTATTTCTTACTTACTTAGTTCCCCCTAAGATGATAAATTCATATATTCATCTACTCTTTTTAAATATCAGCTAGGCTAAAGTCACATAAGCCTAGAGTAACCTATGTACATCTCTCGCATACCCTTCAATGTCACCTTAACCATTTGAGTCGACAGTGTTATCGAGGCTTTTGCCTAACGTTTACTTGAGGAGTCAGCATACGCTTACGAGTGGCGCGACAAGCGATCAGTGATAAAGCTAGCTTAGGGCAGAGCAATTGTCGTTTATTGTTTGTTGGGGCGACGCGTGCAAATTACCAAGAGCTGTTAGCAGAGCCCAGAGACAACAAACAAAGGCGGCGAGTCAGAAGAATTTTTAGCTATTTGTCATAAATACGTTAATCGTGCGTGCTTTACGATAAATGATATTTGCCTGAGTCCGACAATGCTGAAACATTTCACACATAATTAACTCAGCTGCACTTTATTACCATTAGTCATTAGAATTACCCGAAAATATTCGACTCTTACCTTGACGACGAGTAGATTCAATGGCAACAAAGGATCATCAACTATACTCTTCAAGTTCGCAATTTTCTTCTTTTCTTTTGGCATGTGTGAGCTTATTGTGAATCATTTCATCATGATGTAAATTATATTCTTAATTCCAGTTGCAATAGTATACAAATTTATTGTTTATTGTATTTTATAACTAATGCTAATTCGTTTCCGTTTTCAGGCATCGCGCAAGGTGTCCAAATGTGGCTACTTGTTCGTGGCACCGGATTGGGACTTCTCGAATCCATTGTATAGAACTAAGGTGAGTTTGAGATTGATTCTAATGCCGATTACCTAAGAATATATTGTGAATGGCGAACAATAAATTTAGCAAGTCTTCAGATGACTAAAAACTGAATCTTTTGTGCTAGAATAAAACAATCTGACGAGCTGTGGCTGCCCGTTAAGGTCTATTACGAATGTTTTTCAGTCACGAAACTTCTAATGACTATATAAATATACATATATATCTATATATATATTTCTGAGAATCAATAGCCGCCGCGTGTTTATATTCTTCTATAAACACATTAGTAACTTAGCTCTTAAACAACAATAATCGGACTCTATTATAGAGCTTAATGACAGAATTGATTTAGTAATGAGATTTTGTATGGAGAAGTTTTGTTATTGGCGATGAGAATATCGTAACCAAAATCAAAACGGATTATCTAAGAACTGATAAAATATCAATGTTTCAAAATCATTTCTGTTCCGTGAAGTAACTAACAGAAAATACTTGACATCGTATATAGAAGGAATCTCATGCAAAACTATTATAAGTGCAGAAGATCGCACGCGCAACGAGATAGAGTAATCGTATAAAGTCTAGTCTTAATCAAAGCTATCAGCTAACAAAGCTGATCACTCTGAGAAAGTGTTCCCCTCGAGAGATCTCATTCTTATTAATTCAATTCCATTTCATTTCTATGTCAGTCAAATGCCATTCTATAGGATCCTTGAGTCGCAGTATGCATACGATTGATCGATTGGCTGCTCACTTTCCCAAAATTTCCAATTGTCTAACGTGCAGCAAAAGTTGCATAAAGCAAATTGTTCGCGTTGCCGGGACAAAGGCACTTGAGCGAATATTTGACAGCACGGAGCCCGGTCGATTAAAGAAAGTGCCACTGGCCCTGACACAGGCACTGGCACTGCACTGGCAGCCAAAACCCGTACCCGGTACTGCTGCAGCAATAGAAATAGCAATAGCAATAGCTGCAAGCAGCAGCAGCAGCTGCTGGTCTGGACCAGGCAACGCCTATTCCTCTCCAGCCGATTCGTATCTCGACCAATTAGCGAATGACGTAGCGACGTGACGGCACTCAGCGCATCGTTAAGGCCGCGAAATACTTGTATGCAAATGCCTGGCCAGAGCTGCCGGTTTGGGGCGGGCAGCGGGCAGAGAACTAGTGGGGGCTTTCTAGAAATGGACAAGTGTCCACTGAACGCCAAGCAACGACAACGTCAACGTCGACGTCGACGACGACGACGACGATGATAATAATAAAAGTGTGTTCATGCGCATTGCGCATTTCCTTGTTAACAACATAAATTTACGTATGTTTTTTAATGGCTGGACAGGTATTTAATTAACAATTGCTGCATAGATTCACATCCAGCGTATCAACCGGATGTGTGCCTCGCTCTCGCTCTCTTCCTCTCCCTCTCCTCTATCATAGGCAAACAAGTGATTTCGAGGGGTGTGGCTATAAATTTTCATGTGAGCAGTGAAATTGTTTTGAGAAATTCAACGAACAGCAACTCCGTTGAGTAGGAATCGTATCTCTCTCTCTTTCTGTCTCTATATATATATATATATATATATATATATATATATATATATATATATATATATATATATATTTGCCTACAATTTCTAATATGAGAATAGCTGCCAGCTCTGGGTGACCTACTAGATTTGGTTATGTTTGGCTTTGCTGATCCATTTCTTGATCTACTCGCCGAACCCTTCGAGCCATAATTTGCTGTCTGCACTAGTGAGCAATTATAGCATTTCACAGTTTACGGCTGTAGGTGCAGCCAATTTGTCTTTGCCCCGGCCTCTGCAGCAGTGGATATTATTTATGCAGTCAATGTGCCCGCACCTCAAAGCCGAACTGAACGTTTTGTGTTCGCAAAGGCCAGAAGCTATTTGTGTTTGCCAACTCGTTCAATATGCCCAGGGCTTTCTCTTTGGTGGCAAAAGTAATTAGATTTTCGAGCTCAAGCAACTGAGCGACGCTCAACTAACTAACTAATTTATATACCCGCCAATTAAAAATCGATAGAAAATGGATTTAGAATACAGAATGAATTAGTTAGGGACTTAGGCTGCTATAGTTCTGTGTCCTTTCTGGTGCATATTCAATTTCCTGTTTAATTTAGTAGCATTAAAATGAATAGCTTAACTGTGACTTGCTTATCGAAACTGGGTCTTAGGCCTCATATTGCCTTTTATGCAACTGAAAAGAAACACTTAAGAACTCCTTAAAAATATATATGTACAAGTGCATGTATTATGCATTGTGTTAAAAAAATAAAGTAAATTTATTTAGACATTATTATTTATGAAATCTATGTCCAAGTTTTAGGAGCAAACTGAGGCTCTCTAGAAAAAATTGATCTATTTACCTTTTCCTGAAAAGAGAAAATCTCCGATCGGGCTATCAAGTATATATGTACATAAAAAGCAAACTTAATTTGCATGTTATATTGGCAGCCCTGGCTCGCCTGGCAATGTTTTAAATCAGCATGAATCTCAGCTTACAGCAGCAAGAAAAAAGTCGCATTAGCAATAAGATAAATTGAGAGCTATATATTGTGCACTAAAAATTTCGCATGCATAATTCCTCATAATTTCCTTTGACAACTTAAATGGTGTAATTTGGTGCAGATAATTTATCATTTAACTTGATAATGATTACACTTTCGAGTGCAATGGAACCTTGTGGGCATGGCCCTTTACGGCTTTCAGTCCAACAGCAGCAGCAGCAGCAGCAGCAGCATCAGCATCAGCTGGCGGCAACAGGTTACAGAGATAGCCACAGCCACAGCTACACAGCTATACAGCCTTGCCTGCCTGCTGTCCGCTACCTCGTCTGCTGCATTTATTAACGCGCTAGGAAACGGCTATAAAACGTACAGCTCAGAATTATGTAGATTTTTATCGGCGCGCCAAGTTTTCTGCATACAAAGTGCACAATTTTCATTTGTGAAAACCTGCCGAGCAGGCCAGAGCGGAAGGACAGACGAACGGATAGACGAGCGGAGACACAACACGTGGGCAACATAAGCGCTGACTGAGCAGCAGCCGATAAGCCCATGTGGAGATGGCTAGGCCCGTAGCAATCTGCCTGCCGGCCGGCCTGCTGTGAAGGATAACCAAAGCCCAGCCCCTGAAGGAGTTCAACGGCCTGAGCTGAAAAAGACCGGCGAAACGGAAGTGTTTGCTAGGCAATCGGCTTGGCAGCAGCCGCGTGCGGTCGCCGTTTCGAGCAATGCAGCAGATGATAATCACAATCATCTTGGCCACTGTCCAGAAATGTTGTTGATTGACTAGCTGCAGAGCCCAGAGACAGAGAGAGAGAGAGAGAGAGAGAGAGAGAGAGAGCCGGGCATCGCTGCGCGAATATCTTATAATTAAACCAGGAAGCGTTTGTGCTGTCCGCACAGCTCCGTGGCTCGGGCCCCGGCCCAGCCAGAGTCTAGGCTGACCTGCAGCCGTTTCAAGATCTTGAAATATTTATTAAAAATTATGCACGCATTAGCGCAGCCTCTGCCCAGCCCAGCCGCTGTCTCTGGCAGGGAATGACTTACCTTTATTAAGGAAATGGTTTGCGTTACGAAAATTACACAAAATGTTGCGTATTATGTTGCCGTTGCCGTTGTTGCTGCTGTTGCAGTTGTTGTCGTGATTGCCGTTGTCCTCCTCGTGATTGCTGCCCACAGTTTATGGTCTTCTTGATGGCAGAATTCACTATAAAAAGCCTAACGATTGTGCGATGGGATCATTTCGGCTATTTAACGATACGCCCACAGTGAGTTGTCTTAATTTCCTGTTAAGTGATTGGAAAAACTAATTATACGCCAGACAGAGAGAGAGAGAGAGAGAGAGAGAGAGAGAGAGAGGGAGATGCAGATAGACCCTATCTATGCTCAACTTATGGATAATGCAACTAAAGCACGCTTTCAATCACCAAATAACGTAAACAAATTCATTAGACGCTAATAACTGTTGCAGCGTGACGTGACGGCAAAGACAGCGGGCAGCTGTATGGAAACAGTATGGAATTTCACGTTTCGCCAGAGTTCAGACTGACGATCGCACGTGGGCGTGCCAACTGGAACAGAACGGAACGAAATAAAATGTTGCTGCACGTGGGCGGAACATAGGAAATGCAATTAATGAATTGTTAATGAACTCAAATGCAACATTATTTGTTTAATGTATTCATTTTGACTTGCAACTGATATCTGTGTTAAGGTACGAGAATATTTGATAGAGAAACGGTGTAAGTTATCTAGATATTTATTTGTAGAAGTGAGTCTGAATGTGTTTGACGGCAGCTAAGGTATATGCTAGTCAGGCATTTCCTTCTAGAGCATAGGTATTTCTTGAATAAGATTGATCTAAAAAGCTAAGAGTTAAAAGCATTTCTCTAGCGTGTTTCTGTTAAGAAATTGTATGCCCTACACATTAGCGGAAAGTGAAAGGAGTATATTGGCATTGTGCAATTTTCGTTTTCTATTCTATATCTATTTAATAAGAAATTAAATAAAACTTTAATTTTATTTTTAGAAATTTTATTCTGTAAATGCAAGGTATAACTACTAGTTATATTTATGTATGAGATATTGGTAAATTATGGCTAGAAACTCTAAAACAGCAGCTCGGGTATATTATAGTCGGGTTCTGCCTTCTTTACCATACTTGTTTCTATTACAAGATAAAAACCACAAGACATTAATACAAGCGACTGCATGCTATTGCATACATCTGTCCAAAATGATATGCCCTATCAGAATATCTAACGGATCCATTAGCTTTGTACAATATCCATAAAATAGAATTCTACATCAATTTCTCATTAGAAAAATTCTGAAATTTATTAAAACTGTGTTTTTATTTTCAGAAATTTTATTCTTATGATATTCTGTATAAAATGATATAATATTCCAAATATATATATTGTGCATTTATTTCGATACCAGATCTCAGAGCTTGTAGACCGAAATTATGTTTAATAAATTGCCAAGGAAAGCCCTTCCTTAAATGAACTAGACCAAGATTTGAAATGGTTCTCAACATTTATTTCTATATATAGTTATGGTATTCAAGCCTATGATATATATATATGTAATATTCATATATATATTCAAACATGATTTTTTGCCGTTTGCAATTCAAAAGCCGCAAGTGGGTTAAGCACATACAACTAATTTGCATATAGAAGCTTTGACAGCATGACGCAGAGTGCTTGACTGATTGACTGTCTGTCTCTCTGTCTGTCCGCCTGTCTGTCTATCTATCTATAGTATGTTGCTCTCTCCCTCTCTCTCTCTCTTTCTGGCTGTCGCCCTCAGCTTGTCTGAGTATGTGGCTTTGTGCCCCGTTGCTAATAAATTGCAATTAGAATAACATGCGAATACATCTTGGCTGAACTCTTTGCAATAAACTGCAATGGCGGCGCTGCTACGAGTGGAATGGAACACGCAGCCGATGCATGAACCTGAACCGACCTTGGCTTAGGAAAGGCTGTGAATACACCTATGTGCATCTGTGCTAATCTCTATAGTTTCTCTCAGTTTTCATTCATAAATATAAACTGGAATTTATATGCAAATTCATGGCATGAAACGCGACTGCGAATTAGCCCACAGTTGGCTTGTTGTGCGCCAAATGGCGGCTGCTCGTGGGTGGACTCGGATATGTGTTAATTAATTGCTTTGCTGCTTAACGGTATTCGCTAATGTTTCTCTCTGGCAACCCACAAAAAAGAAGCATTGTCAGGAAAAAGCATTCGCTTGGCATTGAGACGAGTCGCGCCGCGTCGAGTCGAGTCGAGTTGAGTCCCGGCTGTCAGTCACATAGAGCACAACTCTATCCAGGGTCTGACGCAAGCATGCAGCGTCGTCGTATTGTTTATAGTCATATTTCAAGATGACAACAACGCGTCCAGTTCGCATGGGGCTGCCAGTTTTTCCTCTTCTGTTTTCCATTACATAAACGGAAGGCTGACGAAAAATTCCGCGTTTAGCGTGGATGACGCTGACTCGGAGCCACGTATTCGGTTTCCACGCCGTCATTGTTGTTGGCCAACGGGGCAAGGCGGCTACGGCCAGGTGCGTGGGGAAGCGGGCTAGATTAACTGAGAAGCTAACCGTTGTCACATTGACGAACTGTCACACAGACCATGAGAGAGGAAGAGAGACAGAGAGCGATTAACGTTGCCCAGGAACGAAGACTTCAAAGACGTGACCAACTGCAGTGTGCACTGAAAGGAACATATGGCTATTGCATGGGACTTCTGTTAATTACAGGGTATCTGAATACTAATATGCCTTGAAAACAAGTCTAAATTGATTGTAATTGGGCTTGCTACTGCAAGTTAATGCTTATTATTATTAAAATTCATATCTAATATACTCGAAGCTCTCACGACTTTCTTGATACTCTGCTATGGATATTGTTGGGAATAGAACAACTTGACTCTACAGAAACAATTTCGCATGCTTTTAATATTCTTATTTTCAACACAATTTATTATTTTCTCATTTAGCTACAATTATTTTCATATTTCTATAGCATTTGTTCTGCCTGTTTCTTTGTTTTTCCAATCTTTTGGGTGCAAATTGTTACCAAATACTAATGACATCCGGCTAGTTTGTATAGAGTACGTATTTGGACATGGTATTTAGCACATGGCAGAGCCGTAGAGGCGTACTCTATTGAGCTGTTGGTCATTTGGTCCGCTTGTCGTTGGACTGACTGTTGCAATAGCTGCACAAATGCCAAAATGCCCACTGACAAGTTAATAGTCGAGCGGAAGCTGTTTTGACAAATGCACTTCAGCCGACAGCGAGGGGCGAGTGGGTCTGCCGGGGATTATCAATTTGCGCAATCGGTGTACAAATCTACAGTGTTCTGCCGATGACATAATTCATATTTTCTGCTGATTGACAGCGCAATTGTGACTCGTACATATAATTACTATAACAAGACATTGAAACACTTGGCGTTTGCTCAAGCTAATGACAAGTTTTCGTAGAGCGAAAAGGGTATATTGGCTGGTTTAAGTTTCGGATTTCAATATTATATGGTATATATTATATTCAATATATATATAGAGTTCCGATTGCAAAGCTACATAAGTTCCAAAGGTGAGCCGAAGAACTATAGATAAGCTGAGCTAAAAATATATCAGAAATAATTGTACTTCATCAAGATTGTGGAACAATCACTGAAAGCGATATTAGAATTTTTATAATAAATTAAAATACTTAAACCAAGCTTCTCTCCCCTCCCTCTCTCTGTATCTTTCTCCGACCTCTTTTCACGTTAAAACAAATCTTTTGTTATCAAAAGTGTTATTAAATTTACTAAGCACCTGACCTCCACACACCACGCCCACTATTTCTCTAATACTCTTATTTAAATACCACTCGTCAAATCTCTTTCAACAGACGACAACGCGTTGAAGCTTACAGTTTTGTTGACACCATAGATCAAAAGGATTTAGCACGTCGTCAATCTTCAAAAAAAGCGTTTTATTCCTTGTTATAAATCTTATAGAACTATGCTACAATTAATCTCTTATATTATTCATATGTTTTTCTAAGAAAATCGTGTTTGTTTCAAGTAACCTATATAAAGCTGAGCAACTACGTACTGTACTATCTGTGCATATCAGCAACATCTTATCAGCATCAGAGTGCTATTTATGGCTAGACCAACATGACACAATCGCATGGCTCTTGAGAGCACAAAACGAGTGATGTTAATGACTGCACGATACACTGTTTAAATAACAATAATAAAAGAATATTAGACAAAGTGAAAGGTATATGTATAGTGAGGTTAGTCTTAGGTTTATAATTAAAATAAGACTTTGACACAGGCTTGGGCTAGTATGAAGACTAAGACAGCCAACGCAGTGATTTTATCTAAGTCTTTCAGACCACTCAAGATGCGTAATTGATACCTTGAAATCTATGTAAAAATATTGTAATATTTTGAACATGTCTAAAGTCTTCGATTTCATTCAATTCACTGCTCTTCCACAACCTCTCTAAGCCATCGAAATAAATTTCCCAACTTGATATTCCCATTCAGTGTTTGTTTTAGTTCAGACAAGTTCAATTTATGACGCCTAATTGTGGCATTCATCATTTTGGGGCTCGTTGGCTTGATGTCTGTTAAAAAGGCGCTGGCGCTATGTTTTATCGATATGCCGCAGAGAATTAAGGCTTAACCCGCTAACGCAGTCTGCGAAAGCTGAGGCTGCAGCTGATGCCGCTGCGGCTGTCTGTCTTATAAATGATGGTCTAACATTTCCTCGAGAACTGACATAGCGCCGCCTGCCACGGCAAAAGATCTAAAAAAAACGTATGCTCCGCGGCTCGGATGTATATCTGTGTTTCTGTCTAAATTTTGTGCTGCCCACGCACTACAGCTGCCACAGAGAACGGGCCCCAAAACAAAACAAAAACAAAAAGAAAAACAAAAACAAAAAGAAAAAGAAAAACCTGCTGCATCATTTTTTACTCGAAGATTACATAATGATTGACAATTCATTATGCCAGCGAGCTGTAGTCGGCCAGGGCATTGGAAAGGCGGCCCGAGGTCTCAAGCTCGAGCTCGGGCTCGGGCTCGGGCTCGGGCTCGGGCTCGGGATACTGTGCTTGTTTTTAATGGCTTGTAAGATTAGGCGGCTCTTGGCAATGAGGAAGTGTTCTGTTCTGTTTGGCTTTTGGGCCCACATCTTGCAGCAATATAAGTTATTAATGGCTCTTTTCATTTACCTTTTATTTTCAGGTGAGTAACTCGAGAGAGAGAGAGAGAGAGGGTTGCAGCTGCACGCGCATATATATACCATATCCCATAGCCCAATGCCCACAATTAAGTAAGTAAATATGCTGAGCTAAGATCCCCAAGGTCGCATCGGTCCATAGTCTAATTGACAGCCCAGTGGAGGTGTGACCGCAAATATCGTGAACTTTCAGAACAATAGTCAGCCGATCGAATAGAAATCGACTTCTGATTTGACTGACACATTGCACAACTCGGTTCGAGTTCGAGGCTTTGCACACCTGGTACTAATTGAGGCAATTAGTGTGCTCTCAAATGCTATTTTGTGTCTCTCTGTGTGTGTGTGTGTTTTTTCAATATTTCCACTCGACTCGATCAGTTTGTTTTGCAGCGAACAGGTGTCGGTGGACGGGGAGGCGGGACAGGGGAGCTTATAATTAGCCTAAACATCGACGGTTCAAGCGACTGGGGTAATGCGGCTCCAAAACAACGACAGCAAGAACAAAACATAAAGTGTGACCTTCGCTACGTTCATTTTTTGCTGCTGCACGAGTGGAAGATACTCTAGATAGAGCTTTAATTGAATTTAAAAACTTTTAATTGTCAATTAAATTAGGTAAGATTTTTATAGTGAGACGTGCAAAGATTGTGGCTTAAAGTTGCTATGAAAACTGTTTGAAATCTAGACAGGCATTCAAATAATTAAATTGAGTTGAATCCGTATGCTCCAAAAGATATATGTTTAGTGAAATATAGCTCTCTAAAGCAAGTAACTCGCGTATCAGCTATTCTGTAACTTAAAGATATAGATGGGAATAGTTTCATTATCTATTATAGATGCGAAGAGCTGATCTCAGCGGAGTGAGTTGCAGAGGTCCATGCTGAACTGCCAATGCTTGAGTTACTCTGAGTCAGAGTGGCCCTAAACACGATCTTTTCTGTGAGCAATTAACTAGAAGATACTTTGCAGCCTGAAGTACAACTTTTATATATTTTTAACTCTGCATCATAGGCTTGTATATGTGATTGTTAAAATTTCAATTAACGACTTCTTAGTTATTTTGCTTTTTTCACAACTATCGACTGCTGTTGGGAATTGAGTTGGGCAATGTATAGACAAGCCATAAAATGTCTTCACCTGCAGGTTTATTAACCTATTGAATACCGCAACATTTGAGCACCCATATTTTTGGCTCTTGGAATTCATAGCCAACCTGCTTTTGGGTAAAATCATATTTTAACATTTTCCGCTGCTCAAAACTTGTTGAAATTCCACAACAGCACAACATGCACATACACAACACACACAGGTGTGAGCAGGCCTTATAAATGGTAGCTTAAAGCAACGAGCTCTGTGGCGCAATGTCTGACTAGATTTCAGCTGAAGAGTGGAAACTGCTGTAGTCCGCGAGTAGGATGGACGAACGACCTTAAAGGCCATCTTTGCTATTGGGCAGCTTCCTTGTCTCGCTCTCTCTTGATAACTGAAAAGATATATATACAAGCTCTATATTTTATATTAATTTCTGATATATTCATGATGCTTCAGACTTCTCTTATGAGTTTTCATATATACATATGTATGTATATGTATCTAGAATAGTATCTAGTAAGCTTATAATTATTTAGTGTGTGTGTGTCAGCTGTTGGTTGGTGAAAGGCGCGAGCGACATCGTGTTGCCGTTTCAGGAAGTTATTCTGACACATCCTTTGCCTGGGCGATAGGCAGACATGGCATCGCATGGCTCATGGCTGGCATATGGACGGCAGTCGCCAGAGAGATCTGTGCGCCAGCCACCTGCCTCGCCCATCAGCTCCATCATTCAGCTTCAACATTTTGAGCGCCTCCTTCTCAGACAGGTCGACAGCTCGACTGTTCTGACTGTTCCGACTGAGATGCTAGCGAGAAAATTGTTGTTGCTAATTTTGTTGCTGCTGTTGCAACTGTGTTTGCGTGTGTGTGTGTGTGTCTGTGTGTGTGTGTGTTGTTCGCAACAAAGATGTTCTAAATGTTAAGTTATGTTGCTGTTGTTGTTAGCTATTGTGTGTGGCTGACGTTCTGCTTCTGCTACTTCCACAGATGCGCTTGAATTGGGTCTCTCTTAGCTTTGGGCGCTCAGTAGCTGTTGCAGTGGCTATGGCTGGCTGTGCCTGTTGTTGCTATTGTTGTTATGGCTGCTTTTATTGTGTAATCAGCAAACAACGGCACTTAATGACTGAATGAGTTTTTCTTGAGCAGAAGCCAAGCAAACGGTAGATGCATTTTGCGGTATACGCCATTTTCTAGCATTACTCACGAGGCACGAGACACGAACCATGAGCCATGAGGCTGAGGCTGAGGCATGAGTATAGGAGTCACAAAGCGTTACGCGTACGTATCTGGCGCATCGATAACTTTATTTTTGGGCCGCATTCTGTGGTCCCCTTTTATGGCCGTATATGTGTTTACAATCTATCTATGACATGGATAGCTTTGTCTACATATTTCACATGGAATAGCTACCTTCTAGCACTTTGGTACTAAGCCATGCCGATCGCTGCAATCCATTTATGGAATATATGTAATACAGCCAACGGCGCACGCAACTTTTGATTACTGTTGAGCTTCAATGGTTTCTTGTGTAATCAACTGAAGAGCCGCACCAAGACATACCCTACTTTCCTACTCACATGAACGCACATACTCCGCAAGCTCGGCTAACCCTTACCTCATAGGTAATCATTCCATATGACAACTAAATCTGACTGTTGTTGTGAGACAATATATGACTAGTCTGTAGCTGATAGCATATTTACTTTAGGTAAGCACGCTAATGTTAGTATGGAAAGCGCTCTGAACGTGCGCTTAGAAAGCAACTGCAACTAGAGAATTCCCTTAGCTGCACGCATGCTGCATAGCATACTGAAGAGCAGCTCGGAATTAATGAGTCAGTCAGTCTTAGACTCGCTGGCCAGATCGATTGCCCAAGACGAACGACACATGTTCTGGGTGCATGGACTGCGAGTTACTTCCTGACTCTTGTGAACCGGTTGAAGATCACTGAGCGGCACACACACACAGCCGAATAGAGCAGAGCTCAAGCTAGGTGGCCAGCTCTGAGCCGGACTAAACTTTGCATTTAAAGAGGCGGCTCATCAAAGCTTCACTCTAGAGGAAGCTAACTTCTGCACACGTGCTCATCTTAAAAGATTAATAACACTATGTGTGGAATTTTAAATTAACTGAATTTGTATACTTCATCGTCGAATATATATAGAGTCGTATACAGTTGCTGCCAGTTATCAATATGAAAGCAGTTATCTAGAAATTCCATTAAGCAGCAGCAAGAAATGAAAAACAAATTATCAAATTATCAATAAGATAAGCATAGATAAATGCAATGAAAAGTGCTGCAGACCTAAGTGCCAGACTAACAGATACCCTAAAAGCGGTATCCAGTTAAGAAAGTAAATATTTACAAATTCTTTATATATGCTAGGGGAGTACACTTATGTTAATTGTTTTTAAACAAGCGATTCGTTATCTTGACTCAAGTTTAATTATCAATGAAGGAAATTTGCCATGTATACCAAATTAAATATGTAGATTGTCTTGCCTTTTCTTTTTCCACCATTCATATTGATAGTAAGTCCATGAATCAATTTTATGAAATTTGCTACTTTCAGTTCTTATGCCTCAAACATATATGGGTTAATACTACATATATACCCAGAACTCTGAACTGTTTATGCAAATACAAATCATATATATATATACACATATACCTATAAAATATATATTCTCACTTACCACTAAATTATCAATACTTTGCGTAGCTGTTACATTAATTTGCACATCTTTATGCATGCCCATACTCTTGAGATGCAGATTTATCAAAATGTTTTTTTAATTGCAATACGTGCTTGGTCAGCAACTTTTTCTACTTATTCACCTGACGCATGCACACAGAGCACAAAAGCTGAAAGCTGAAAGCTGAAAGCTACAGATTACAGGTATTATGCACTCGAAATGGTCCAGACGCCAGCAAGTCGATGTTATGCAAGCGAGATAAGGCTTAACTTCTGCAATATTATTTTAAAATGCACTTCCGATGCGACAAATATGACCTGAGTGGAATTTATTTCCAGCCTGCAGCTCGAATAGTTAAAAAAGAGAGAGTTGTATAAATTGAATAATCGGACAAAATCACTTATAATATTTGAGATAAAACTTCTAAAAACCTCCATTCATAAGCAATCGAAATATTCCTTACTTTTATCCCTACATACTTTCGATTTGTCCTTCTTAGCCAATTAAGCTACAAATGCTAATCCCTTTACGCTGCTGCTGCCCTAATTAATCGATTTTTCAATTCAACTGTCTCGAAAGCAAAGCAATGCGAAAAGAGATTTGAGTATTGATTATTTCATTACATTACTGAACAGCGTAACAGGCAACAATGAATACAAGTGGGCTGACTAAAATCACAACGATTCTGGGGCAGCAGTAAAAAACTCTCTACGGCGGCATATTTTATTACATTAACGGTTCGACCCGGCGAAACGTTGGAAAAGTGCCAAAGTTTATTGAACCGCATTAAGAACAACTCGCATGAAAACAGAAAAAAAAATAAAAATAAACAAAAAAGCAAATATTATTCTGCTCAGACTTTGGTGTAATGACGCATGCTGACTGTTGGAGGGAAATAATGAGGCCTTACATTGCACGGAGCTCTCAAATTGTAGTTTAATTAATAAGTAATATGAATAAATATTTTAAATAAATTTTTTATTATAATAAGTAGTCCATATATAAGTAGTTCCATATATTTATATATCTATAATATATATAAATATATACATATATATATATATATATATATATATATATATATATATATATATATATATATATATATATATATTATATGTATGTATTGTAAATTTAGTCAGAAATTACATTATTCAGCCTATTGACTGCATACTTTTAGGCGTATCATAAATTTTTATGTTAGAATTAGAATTCATATTTTGTCATTATATTATTAATGATTTATTAAATTTTCTTAAATTCTATTAGAATATAAATAAATATTTTTTGATTAAAGTATTAAATATTAAAGAGATATCTATTTAAAATATAAATTAAAACTAAACTAAAATTTACTTCTAATAACAAATTCAAATTAAATGTTTATTTAAATGTACATATATATTCAGAGTTCTAAACATTAACGATGCACTAGAGAAAATTTGTAATTTTACATATATATACATATGATATTTAAACTAAAAAAAATTTGACAGCTAAGGATATTATAATCATAGCTAAAGGTCTCTTGCATGCCGACAAGAATTTCAGAGTGAAATATTTGAAGGGGGAGTGACGAGGGAAGCAGAGTGGCGAAGAAAATTATTGCATACTTTCCTGCGTAATAATTAATTACTCATGGAAAATCTATTCATATTAATGTTAGAATTTTTTCATAATTAAAAAAAATAAACCCAATTTGTGCGTAGTAAAAATAAGAAACAGATTGATATAAATATATTTCTAAAGTAAGATTTTAGCTATATTTATTTATTTGAAAATTTTTATAATTTCGGCAATAATTACGATGATGAACTGCTAGTTGTCTTGAAGATTCCTTAAGATTCTTCAAGCTAGTGGAATGTAATTTCATTAAAACTTATCTCACTAACCCCTAAATGCGTTGCACTGTGCCATTAGCTACTCATATATAGTCTCACATGTACATATAATCGATTACAAACCAGTTTTCAAATAGATTTGAGCGAATAGCAAGAGCAGGTATACTATAAATATCTGTATACTATAACGATTTGCTCATTTTCCGAGCATTTGAAATACATTCAAGAAAATGCATCATTGGTTGACGTAAATGAATTGACTGCAAAACTTTGAAGATACTTTTCAATTCTTCAATCTAATTACTATATATATATATATTACATAAAAGTGACAGGCTGGCTGAATGCTTGAAGATTACAGCTAACTTTTGAGCTTATCAGAACCAGGAACCCCAAGTGTTTATTATATATTATCAAAAAATAGAATTATATTTTGCAAATTTGAATCATAAGGAAATAATATTGCATAAGTTTTTATTATATTGTTATTATTTTCTTAAGTGAGATCAAGTAAAAATTTCAAATTTCAAATTTAATTCATTCAGTTTTGCCAACTGTTTTTAGATACTTTTCTATGTTTTTCCAAAATTGAAAATGTAAACGAATGTCTGACATCGGTTACCAAATGCCCATTGCCGTCACCCAATTGATAGATTTGTCTTTCCAATTTTATAAATTATGCTTGTATATTTATTATATTAGAATGATTTGAATAATTTGTTTTCAGCCTTATGTGAGAAATTTGTAAAAATTTAGTGGAGTTAGGTGAATCGGAATTTGGGCGGCCACAGACTTTTGGTATTCGAAACATGAATAGCTTAGATACCCGAATCCCAGTGCTTGGTCCATTCGATGGCATCCAAGCGACCCAAATCCAGTTTCCAGATGGCGCCATTCTTGTTGGCTTCAATAGCCTTGACAAAGTTCTGGGCGCACTGCAGGGTTGTCTGAGTGGGATGCTCCAAAAGCTTCTCAGCCACACGAGGCTCAACATCCAGCCACGAGTTGAATTTGTGGACCAGCGTTGTCTTCGTGATGCCTGGGTTGATGGAATAGGCTATTACGCCGGTGATTGGCGCCAGTTTCTAAACAGAGAAGTGAATTTGAATATTTTTGCACTATTTTCAATCAACTGGGCAATCACTTACGGCGAGAGAATTGGTGAAGCTGAGAGCAGCTGCCTTGGAGGCGGAGTAAACGGGCACCTGGTAGATGGCGTTGAAGCCAGTTACCGAGCAGATGTTGGCAATGACACCGCCTGGGCCGCCCTTGCGCTTGTCCCAGAATGCCATGATGGCAGTGGTGGTGTTCACTGTGCCAGCAAAGTTCACGGCAATGGTGCGCTCGATCTGGTAGTCGTCCAGGATGCCGGCGCCATTGATGAGCAGATCCACAGTCTTCAGCTTGTCGAAGATGGTCTTCAGCAGCTTTGTAGACTCCGCGACCGAAACGGTTACATCATAGGGATAGAACGTGATGGTCACCTTTGGGTTGAGGGCCTTCAGTTCAGCAATGGCAGCTGGGTTGTCAATGCGATCAAGGATAACCAGGTTCTAGGGAGCAATTGAAGTTTGTATTTAAGGATCGGTGAGGCAGACACCCACTTACCTTCGGGCCACTCTTGACGATCTCCCGACTGGTGTCGAATCCGATGCCACCGAGTCCAGCGACGAAGATGATGTTCTTGTTAGCGATTGCCATTTCTACAGAGCTGCTCTCTAGCTGTTCACCTGTTCAGACGAAAACTGAATTGCGAGTAAGTCTTGCTAGCCCAGTGCCCAGTATTTATAACCGCACTGCCACGCTGCCGGTCGGTCGTATTGCCAGCAAATCTCTCAGTTGGCTTATCAATAACGCTGGCAGCGACGTCGACGCTGACGCTGACGCCGGCGTTGACTTTGCCGCCACTGCGAGCAGAGCTGCTGGTGTTTTGTTTTGATTCGTTTCTGTTTGGTTTTTTTCCCCCCAAATTCAAAGCAAATCATGCCGGTTTTACGTCTTCCACATGCTTTTTTTAGACTCACGATGACGATTGTTTCGTTTTATTTTGTCTTCGTCTATTCGCTCGTGTCTCGTTTCGTTTATGTTCAGAAATCGTAAATTAGATTCTACGCAGCCACGCAGAGTACATGCGCCGCTTCTCTGAACTAATTTACTTAAAATAAAACTAGGGGACAAAAAGTTGGAATTAGAATGCAGAAGTGGTGGGCCAGGCGATACCCTGCCATGGAGAGAACCACATGCAATTCCTGTCTTTGTTTTACTAAAATAATAAATTGTTTATGTTATATAATAATTAACGAAAAGGAAAAAGAATAAGGACGTAAATTTAATTTAAATTTAAATTTAAATATCAGGCAAATATAAATTGTAACAGGAGGCTTCAAATTTGAAAGGAAAGGGATTTCCGTCGTTAACACTGAGCACATAACTCTCGTTCAGATAACCCTTCACCCGCTAATTCGAATTACTTTGCGCTTAGCTATTCATTTATACTCGCACATGTATATAATCGATTACCCATAACCGGTTTTCAATTAGTTTTGAATAAGCCAAGTATTCACGCTTAAGCCAACAGATATAGCCAGCGTCTCAGCCCAGGGTATTCTATATAGCAACTATTTGTTTGTTTTCTGAATATTTCAAATTTATTTTCGAAATTTTATAATCATTTGACGCAAATACTAGAGACTTTAAATGTTAAATCTTTTTTTTTAATTTTTTAATTCACTGAGTGCATGAAGATTGCAGGTTTTGAGCTTATCAGAGCTTTGTATTTTTTATACAAAAATAGGAAAATAGTATTTTGCAAAGATAAAATAGATGAAGAAGTCATAGGAATTCTATAATATAATATCAATTTAATATAAATATGTTAATAAATTAATAATAAATTATAAATAAAAGAAAAATCTAAACTCTCTTAGCCTAATATATGCACCGAATTAGTTTGTTGACCAAGATCAATCTTCATCTGGCTTAATATACTTGAATACTTATATATTCGAATCCCAGTGCTTGGTCCATTTCATTTCATCGAAACCAGCCAAGCCCAGTTTCCAGATAGCGCCATTTTGTTGGCTTTGATGACCTTTAAACACTGAACAGTTGCCTGAGTGGGATGCACTAAAAGGAGCTGAGCCACACAAGGCTCAAAATCTAGCCACGAGTTGAATTTGTCAGCCAGCGGTGTATTCGTGATGCCTGAGAGCAGCTGCCTTTTAGACGCAATGCACGGGCAGCTGGTGGCTGGAATCGAAGCCTGCCGCCAAGCAGACACCACCCGGACCGCCTTGACGCTTGTCCCAGTGTGGCATGATGGCAGTTGTGGTGTTTGCTGTGCCAGGGAAGTTCACGACAATGGTACGCTCGATCTGGTGGTCGTCCACGAGGCCAGTACCATCAATGGTCATGTCTACTTTCTTGTCCTTATTGAAGATTTCCTTCATCATCATAATTATGTTGGGCGACTTTAACTTTTGGATTCATTTTCTGTAGTCAAGGATAATAAGGTCCTATGGAGCACTTCTGGTTAGTACTTAAGGATCTGCTGGGGAGACATTCGCTTACATTTGGGCCACTATTGGCAATCTCCCGACTGCCGGCCCCAGGCCAGCGACAAAGACAATATTCTTGTCAGCGATTGCATCTTTCGAGCTCTGCTTAGACGAAAAGGGATTCCCATTGGAATAGGTATTACTATAGAAAATCGCACTGTCACGCTGCCGGTATTGCCGGAAAATCTTTTACTTATCAATAATGCTGGCAGCGAAGTCGACTGCGAAGTCGATGTCAACGTCAGCGTCGACTTTGGCGCGAGCTCTGGCAGCGCCTTAAACAGTTACATATCCAGGCCTCTGTCTAAGTCGTGGAGGCGGTCGACGTCGAGGTCGATGTCGATGTCTAAGTAATGAAATGCTCAACAGCAAATATAGGAAAACAAATAGGTGATATGCAGCAGTACACTCACACACATACATATATGGAAACATCGAGCACTGAGATAGACGACGGCAGAGATAGAGAGAGAGAGAGAGAGAGAGAGAGAGAGGGAAGCCGTCAGAGCGCAGTTTGCAGTTCGCATGGAGATTTAACCTTCGCTGAATGTCAAAGCAATAGACGTAGTCAAGAACTTTGTTATTTTTGTTGCGGTCGCAAATTGAGCATCAGCTGATTTGCATCTAGTAGTGAGTAGCGCGCGCCGCTAGCTGGGGCCAACGAGTACCCAACACGTATCCCAGCCCGCAAATAGCCAATCCCACATAATATACGAACCATTTCTTAAGTGGAATGTCAACAATTTGTCCGCACGACCAGAGCTAAATTCATGCTACGACTATATATATATATTAATTAAGTCTGTTTACTGTTAGCATACACTATATGGACCACTTGAGCAATGCTGTATTTGCATTCACGTCTAATTACTTGCATAATATATAATACATAACGTACGCTTTCTGGTCAGACATGTTTTGTTGTCTTAGCCGCAAGCCGCAATCTGTGGCCTACGTCTATGCCCGAAAAGGGTTCTGTTGTTGGCTGCGTGGGGGTATTCGGGTAATATATGTTTAAAGGGTTGGGCTCTGAACGACGTCGATGACTAAGTATAGTCAAGTATCTTTGAGATCGACAAACAAGCAGATATCATTAGCCAAGCTCAATTGCCACATACCTGCTCATCAAATGAATATACCCTCACTGCTGTGAGCACAGGGTGTCATGAAAGTAAAGTTATCTATGTCTGGCAGGTTGCCAAGCACACGCGTCGGCGTCTCGCTTCACATTTCCTTATCCAATTTGGCTTTTTCCACCAATTGGTAGCGGTCGAGCATGTCTGATTAGCCGTCGTCTAGCCAGCTTGGCTTGGCCATAACAGAGCAGCTCAAAAAAGGCATATCTATTTTCCATTTCGTTCGTTCCTTTATGACCGTAAACTGTAATAGTGAAGCAAACTGTAATAATTAATTGATTATGGATGATCTTTGAATGACCGTTTAAGCAATTAGTAGAATATGGCTGCCACAGAGGAAACCCTTAAGCACCTCGAACGTCTGCTGATAGGGCCTGCTTTATCAGGCATCCACAATTCCACAAGTCGGGCCTATCAGCTGAACGCATTTTACTATCAGACGAGCTCGCTCTATTTATACATGTTACCTAGCAGTCTGGGCCTTCGACAGATACTGCCCCTTTTGATACACTGAACAAAAAAGTGTTTAGAATTCAATGATTTTTACTCAATATAACGAAATTGTAGAGAGTAATTGATTTAGAGGGCGTGGCAAAGCGTAGAAGATAGAATCCTAAAAGTTAGATAACTGAGTTACTGAAATCCTCCATCGATGACGAACATAATATTGCCCGCCTCTTAACCATACGTAAAATACTCTGTAATTTCGAAAATTTCGGAGCGTGAGCTTTATAAGTATGCTACAGCCGGTATCCTCGAATGCAGCGCTCTTACCTCTTAATTGAAAAGAGTTACATATATTTACATAAATATATAAACATAAAATTAAATTTATATAAATATACAATATGTGCTTAAATCTATAAATGTATTATAAAAATTTAACTTTATATAAATATAATACAAATGTAAATTTATATAAGACAGAATATATTTTATTTAGCTATATCTAAATTTATCTTATATTTGTATCAATTTATATAAATAAATTATAAATTTATTTTTATAAAAATATAAAGCAATTAAGTCTTTACGAAAATGCATTTTGGCTTGATTTGTTCATCAATCTCATATTTAGATGTTACAGACCTTCAGCATCAATCAGCCATTGAGTCATTATATGTCTAATGTAAGAATTAAATTATATATTTTACTTGTAGCTCTTAAATAGGCGCATTGATCAGGCTTTTACACAAATGCAATGGAAATGTCGGCTGTTGTCATTTTGGTTGTCCCCATCAGTCTATGTTAAAGTCAGTCAGCCAATCAATCTGTCAACAGTCAATCATTCAACCAGCTCAGTCAGCTGTCAGGCAAAATGCGTAAATATTATTGTATCTGAATACAGATAATCATGAGACTAAATAAATGCTGAAAACCTATTTAATGGGATAATAAACTAATTTTTTAAGAATTTTCTTTCAATGAAAAACTTTGCTTTATGGTTGACTTTCGCTCTAAAAAAACTGATAATAAAATTGTATACATGCTTCGCATAGTTATATATCTGTAAAATGAAATTTAAATAAGGGAACGAAATTGAGGTTGTTGCGTGCCACACCTTGTCCACAATTTAGCACAATAGCTAGCTGTGCAGTTAATGGGCGAAGCGGGAACTTTAATAAAAGTGTAATAAACTGTTGGGGCGCGCGCTCATACGATGCAACATTTCAACGTCATCGCGGCTGAGGCCTGGGCTTAATTTGCTTTGACTTTTAGCAATTTACATAAATATCAGCCCCACAATAAATATCACCAGGGCCAGTCCTCGAGCACTGGGTCTGCTGCGGGTAGATGAATCCACAACCCAGTATCCAGTATCCAGTATCCAGTGTTGAGGCTGTGCATTTGTTATGATTTCTGCATTCATCTGCGCCAGCCATAACAATCAGAACCTGTATGGATGCAATGGCATGGCCATGGGCATGGGCCAGTAATTTTTTAGCAGGGAGAGCGGAGAGCGGAGAGCGGAGCAGCTAGTGGCAGTAGAGCGAGGCGACACATGAAAGAATTATGATTCCTTCGCCCAAAAGAAGGGGGCGTTGCAGCCACTTCCACTGGCAATAATTTACCGTCACCACCTCTCGTAGGCAGACGAAAGTCCAAAAATACTAAAACGCTAAAATGCTAATCATCTGACAAAGCACGGGCCATGGACTGATATGTAAATATCTCTCTGTGAACACCGAAACAAATAAGGCAATGCCGTTTTCTAGAGTGTTTGATTTATTCGAGAGCCCCTCCGAGGGTGATAGAGATAGGGCTAACAATGAGCTCATATTAAATATATTTATCTACTTCTAGCTTAACTTATACTTGCTTCCCAACTCAATTTCTATAATCAAAAATCTGTTTTGCCCTTTACAGCGTTGGCAAAGACGATGGTTTGTGCTCTACGATGATGGAGAGCTGACCTACTCAGTGGATGATTATGTAAGTATGGTTTATATAATATTTATATAGAGTAGCACACAGAGCTTAGCTATTGCTATAGCTATAGCTATGGTAAATATACCCTTACATAGAAGACTCCCTTTCTAAGGACAGATACAAAAGTTGTATGGTAACATTTACTTTTCTATAAGCAATGCGTCTATAATGGATCATTAAAGACCGAGATATGAACTACTCACACTATTTCTGTATATGTCCTTGGAGTAGGAGTCTATCCACTAAATATTGTAGGATAATTGAACTAATTGCATTTCGAGCTGGCATCCCTAGATCTATCTAATCTCCAACCTTTGTTCTTTCAGCCCGAGACGATACCACAGGCCTGCATCGATATGACCAAAGTACTCGAAGTGAGCAGCGCCGAGGACGTTACCGGCCATTCACACTCCATTGCCATAACCGCGCAGGAGCGCGTCACCTTTGTGAAGGGCATCAGTCCGGATGAGTCGCAATGGTGGCTCAATATATTGTCAGCCTTTCCCAAGTCGAAGGGCCGGCACAAGCGCAGCACCACTCTGCCAGGCGGTCAGATCAGTTGTCTGCGGCAGTCCTCGAACGTGGATATGGCGATCAAGTTGGGCAACCGCCATAGCTCCTATCACAAGGACACCCTAACGTCTTCGCAATCGGCCGGCAATCTGCTATGCAATCTCGACGACAGCAGCTCAGTCAGTGCGATGGCCAATGACGATGCCGACGACGGCGTCGAGACGGGCGAGGATGAGGAGGACGAGGACGAGAATCAGCAGCGACAAGTGTCAGCGGCGCGGAAAACAAAGGCCGCCTCTCCGTCGAGCTGCCACGGCGGACAGGACGAGAACAACCGAAACGCGGGCAATGAAATCACAAATCGAGGTAAGTTCTGAGAATGAAGACGAGGTTGAGGTAGCTTAGAAGGTGCTTCGCTTAAACTGAGTTAATCAATAGGAAATTTATAGCCTTAAGGCTACCTTACTGCAGCCTCACTTCGACTGTGGTTCGAATCCCTGTTGCATTCTATGTATCAGAAGTTGCTCCAAGCTACCTTATTTCTGGATTCAGATTGATGCTTATTCTTGCTCAATAAAAATTTGATTTGTAGTTGCTTTGAAGTAAGTGAACGACCACTGGGCAGCGCCTTAAGTACTCCGCATTTGCTGTCAGACTTGATGAAGAAGATTTCCCCATGGAATTAATATATGGCTTACATATACGTGGTTACATGCTGGCGTATATATCATTCACACAGACATATGGTACAAGGATGATAAAGTGACTTTTACTTTTCGCCTCAAAGCATTTATTTGCACAATCTGTTTTATGATTGTGATTTTGTGCCCCTGCCCGCCCCCTCTCCCCCTGGCCTATTGGGGCATTTTGCAGTTGCTTTTGCTTTTCTTCGTTTTTCACTGCCCTCTTTGTATCGGCTGCTATAATTTTTATGATCATTTATGGCTTGCAGCAATCAAAATTATCAGGCACAGGGCAGACGGACGCTGAGACGGTGGGTGGCACAGGGGCGGCGAGGCGAGGCGTCGCCTCGTTGCAACGCTTGCGTAGACCATTCCAAGGCAAAGGGGGCTCCTCTTTTGGGGGCGGTGCGTGCAGCTAGTTAAAGACCCGGCTACGAAATTAACCTTGAATTCACACAGCAACAACAACGCCGCGCGAGTCACAGCAACGTCCAGCAACTGGGCACCTTCTCCCCAGCTGCCTACTTAATGGTGGGCTTCATAAATTCTGCTTTAGATCCAAGCAGGCGCACACACAATGCCCAAATGGTCCCTGCCCTTGCGCAGATCCCAGCTCTAGAGGTCTGCAGGTCTGGCGGTCGTAGTCCAGGTTCGAGTCCACGTAATTGCAGTTACTGTGAATGTTCCCACATGCATTGCTGCAGGATACTTGTTCATGGAAAAATGATATTCACGCTCAAATTATAGTGTATTCACATCGTTGTTCTTGTCGTTCCTCTCGTTACTTCGGCCAAAAGCGAAAAGTAACAAAAAGAAGAAGAAGAAGAGCAGCACATACATTAGCTCAGCTGCGTAGGCTCCTGCCGTTACTTGATCCCTGAGTGATCACCTAGGACTTGGCGCATACAACAAACCCGAATATATTCTGCTGATGAATCGCCTGTTGAGGTCAGTCTTTGTAGAATTCACATATATTTATTTAAATAGTTTCTCCACTTTCTTCTCTGGCATTTCCTAGTAGCAGCATAAGCAGAGTATTCTGCAGTCGGTCAAGCCCTCGCTCACTGCTTTATTTATGTACTTAACGGTCGCCTAGGTACTCATATTCCCTTTTTCAAATAAGCAGCCTGTGTTTTCGTAAGTACCTTGGGGTATCTCCCAGTCGAGACCTCTCAAATAGAGCACTCTAACTTGTTTTTCCTACGCCTGGTGGCAACCTGGGTCTGGTCCGCGGATAGACCGCCCTGTACATAGGCCAGCTGAAAGAAATGTACATGCTGGCTCTGTGTGTCGTTATGTGGTGTACGTGGTGGGGCCTTTAATGGGCGAGTTTCACGGCAGTTGCCACAAAGTGAATAATTACAGTGCAAATAAATCTTGCAGTCAAAGAATGGACCAAAGATTAAATGGGCTAGTCGTCGCTTGAGCGAACATTGCTAAATTATGCATTGCAAATTATGCATCCGAAGGTGACGAAACACAATTGCTAGAGACGTGAGATGGAGAAGTGAATAGAACCGAATGGGAATCTATATTGATTTTGATTCGGAATGTAAGTATGACTATATAGACTGTAGGCTGCTACAACAATAAGCTATCTTAGCCCCATATCATGGCACTATAAGAGATTCAGCAGCCCAGATGTAGCTCAGAGGAAGTGGGAGAGGGCTGAGGCCTATACGAAATACAATTTAGAAGAGACAGAGACAGAGGCAGAGACCAAATGCAGCAGCTTGGGCGAGCAATAACCAATCAATATTCATAAGAGTACGAGTCGAGTACATTTAGTGGAAGGAGTCCAAGTCTAGGCAACGTCGCAGTCAGTTAGAAATTATTCAAAGTCATGGGGCATGAGAGGAGCGCCTTGGGCTGTCAGCCTAGTTGGCTCAGCTTGTTTTTATTGCCCCAAAAGAAGCAGGCGAGCAACACAGGCAAATGAACTTGCACTTTGATTATTAATTATGGCAAGGCGGAGTCAGAGGAGCTGGTTTACTTCTCCATGACTGAGTGGACCAAATTGCTGAACTAATTAATCAAACGTGTTTAATTAAAGAATCTCAGCCAAGTGATTACTCTTCTTTTCTTTTCATTGCTCAGTAACATCAATTGGCATGCAGAAACTGAATGAATGCAAGATCCACTCTGAGCATAGGGAGACCAAGCTATCAGCTCTCAATAGGCAGCCAAAAATGATATCCTAATCTTAATGGCCATCCTATGGTTATACTGCTAATTAAAAGTATATTCATATACTTCCTGAAGACTCTAACTTGGGATACACTTAAGCCTCTTTTATCAAGCTTTTATTGGCTGCAAGTGTTAAGTCAGCAAGGTTAATGTGAATTCGCTGGTGTGCAAAATACTATATGCATTATAAGTTCAATTGCTTGGCTTGCATAGTTCCACAGCTCGTCGAGCTGAGCCTAATCAGCGTCGTCTCTCCTTGGCAACTGTGGCCGACAAGTCGGCCAATTAAAGACATGCCCCACCATTTAGCACAGTAACCTTGAACCTGCCTGTTGAGTCAGTCTCGCAGGCAAAGGTAACCGTCGCGAGGTTGGCAACATGATCCAGCTGAGGCTGACTAAGCTGGCTGGTTCACAGTGAAAGAAGTCTGTTTTTTGATTTTGTTTTTCTTTCCGTCTCCCTTATACGCTGAGGCCACAACTTAACAATCAAGATAAACTGAAGGAGTTCGATTGGCCAAAAAGTTAGCTAAGAGAAGAGTTCAACCTGTTCGACTGACCGAATTGATGCACACTCAAGCGCAGAGCTCGCTGGCTAAATCCATTAAAAGCGAAAAACAAGAGAGCCTAGCCTGGTCGGAAATTTGTGTTATTATCATAAAAATTCCGAAACAGGTCCAGCGGTCCAGTGGTGCAGCCCAGGACCAGGCCCAAGGGCGCTTCTAAATATATATTTTGTAATCATATATATTTATGGGACAACTTCGGCGGCAATGCCTCTCCGATAGTACCCCGATGGAGCGCCTCGACTCGTTTGGGTGTTAATAAAATTATGGCACTACTACTACACCACCACCACCACGACTACGACTACTCGTCACTCTCTCACAGGTTGTTTTCTGTGCTTTCAGCTCTTTTTTGTTCAGTTTGGCCTGCGCAAACTCGTTCGTTCGCCTTATCGCGCATCTCAGCCACGAAAGGGATCCTCTTACTACCATCCATTCGACTCGTTTTAATAATTTTATTATGTTCGCACACAAATAACTTAACGCTCAGCGGTTTATGGCTTTCGGCTGCTTGATAACATTTCTGGGCATATGCCCAGACTCCATGAGCACGCATTGACACTGATACGGCTAGCCTATGGCTAATAGCCATTCCTGTTCATATTTCAATGCACTTAATGACACTAATGCATTGAGATAGTTAAAAATGAGTTTCTTTAGGGCCTTTAGCCTGTGCTGTAAAGTTCAATTTAGTAATTCACAATGATCTGTTTGCAGTTTCGCAGCCCACGGGCTGTCTGCTGATCGAGGACATTAGACGTGATGAGAAGTCGATCAAGGATATTGCCAACACGATAACGAATCTTAGTCAGCAGCAGAACAAGCGCTGGTCGACGGCTGTCAACAACGCGCTCAACAATCATCACTACCAGTATCAGAGCTCGCGCGACGAGACCGACTTCCAGGTGACGCCCGCGGGTAAAGGCGAGCAAACGACTGCCAGTCTGAGACCAAAGTCATTGCCACTGGCATCCAACTCAACGCCAGCCATTGTGTCCGCAATAGTCAAGAAGATACCCACAGTCCTGGTGTCCCAGCAACAGCAACAGTCGAAGCAGCAAGTGGAGAGCGCCAAGAGCGGCAAGGCCGGCGGGCGACTGCAGCTGCAGCTGCAGCTGAAACCCGCGAAGCATTACCAGCACGAACGCGGCGATCCGGACGGCGGCTGCAATCTGGATGATCTGTGCGCCAACTACCTGGCCAAGTCGGATGAGCTGCGACCCGCGATCAAGGCCAGCAAGTGCACAGGCTCCAGCAAGTCGTCGGCGAAGAGCCTGAAGGAGTCCCTCAATGTCAAGAAGGGCTGGCTCATGAAGCTGGACAACCGCACGGGCGAGTGGAGCAAGCACTGGTTCACTTTGAGCGGTGCGGCGCTCTTCTACTACAGGGATCCGCTGTGCGAGGAGAGGGGCGTGCTCGATGGTGTCCTGGACGTGAACAGCCTGTCGAACGTCGTGGAGGAGCCGAGCGTCAGCAAACAGCACGCCTTCCAGCTGATCACCTGGGACAAGCAGCGTTTGTTCCTGGCCGGCCTCTCGCCCAGCTCACGCAACACTTGGCTGGCGGCACTGCGAAGTGCAGCGGGCCTGCCCCAGCTGCTGGAGACCACAGCGCCAACGGTGTCGCCCACGCCGGCCAAGCAGACCGACATCGAGCAGGACTTCATCAAGGCGCAACTGCAGACAAACCCACTCAGCTCTAGTCCGGCCACGCCGGGAACACCGGCCAACGCGCCGCACTTCTCCTCGGACGAGGAGTACCGCACTGCGTCGGAGGGCGGTCGTCGGGACAGTATTGACTGGGGCTCGCCGCTGTCTCCGTCGCCGCCAGTCCTCCGCAGCTGCCTGCGCAATCGCAGCTTGGCCAGTCTGCACAAGCGCAGCCGCAGCTCCCCGCCCAGCTCGCGTCGCAGCACAGTGGATAGTGTGGCCAGCGACGAGCTGCCGCTGATGGCCGTGCCCGAAGAGATGCGGCCCGACCGTGAGCTGAAGCAACAGTGCGAAACGCTGCGGACAGAGGCCAAGGTGCGCGAGGCACGCATGTCCGAGCTGCTCTCGACGCTGCAGCGCACGGAGCAGGAGCTGACGGCGCGGCTGCAGGAGCAGCAGCAGCAGCTGAACGGCGAACTGACCAGTGCCAAGCAGAGCGCGGCGGAGCTCGTGCACGGCCTGAGCCTGCAGCTGACGGAGAGCCAGTGCAAGATCAAGCAGCTGGAGGATCGGCTGGCGCAGGGCATTGAGGAGAACGAGAGTCTATACAAACGACTGCGCGAGTTCCAGGCGGGCAGCAACGGTCAGGTGGCCAGCCTGAGCAACCTGCAGCGCCACAAGATGAAGCGCATGGACTCGCTGAGCGATCTGACCACGATCAGCGACATAGATCCCTACTGCCTGCAGCGGGACTCGCTCGCCGAGGAATACAACGAGCTGCGCAGCCGCTTCGAGAAGGCCGTCAACGAAATTCGGGCCATGAAGCGGGAGCTCAAGCAGTCCCAGAACCAATACGATGCCCTCGAGCTGATCCAAACAGCGCTGCAGCAGAAGCTCGAGCGCAGCCAGATGGAGGACGGGGCGCAACTGCAGCTGATGGCCGCTCGCATCCAGGACTTGACGATCAAGTACAGCACCTCGGAGCGACAGGTGCGCGCGCTCAAGCAGAAGCTGGCCAAGTCGGAGCGACGACGTTCGCTCTCGCTGAAAGGCAAGGAGCAGCTGGAGCTCAAGCTCACCGAGCTGCAGAGGGAAACTGTGGACCGGAAGGCCACGCCGAGCACCGAGTCGAGCAGCGAGTCCAGCAGCCAGTCATCGCCCTTGAACTCGCATCTGCTGCAGCGGCTGCACAGTCTGGAGCACGTGCTGCTCAGCAGCAAGGAGCGCCTCGAGCAGAGTGTGACCCAGCTGCAGCATCTGCGCGCGGGCCATCGCAGTCGCCGGTCCGTGTCGCCGCTGAACGAGCGAAAGGACGGACTGAGGCAGCTGGAGCGTGCTCTGACCGAGACCTGCGTCCTGGTCAGCGAGCAAATGGAGTTGTCCTGCCTGCAGGACTCCTGCCACAAATGCTGTGAGCTGCGGCAGCGCATCGACAAGATGACGACCCTGCATCAGCAGACCGAAACGGATCTCCAGCGAAGTGAGCAGCTGCTGGAGCAGCGCGAGAGCGAGCTGGCCACCGCCCTCGAGAAGTGTGTCAGCCAGGAGCAGGAGCAGCAGCTGCTGCTGAAGCAGCGCAACGAGCTGAGCGATGAACTAGGCCAACAGCAGGAGCGCTGCAAGCGCATGGAGAAGCGCCTCGATCTGCTAGAGAAAGAGCACGGCAAGCAGCTGGAGTGCCTGCGAGAGGTATACAGCCACGAGCATGCCAACGTCCCAGACGAGCCCAGCTTCCGCAAGCGCTATCAGACTGAAATCGAACAGCTGAGGGTGAGTCTCTGTCTGCTGCAAATCACAAAATCACAAATCTACATATAACTATTGCATTCGCCTTGCAGACGCTATGCGAGAAGGGGCTGAGCGCCATGGAGTCGTCGCATCGTCGACTCATCTGCGACATGGAGGAGAAGCACAAGCTGGAAATCGAGCGACTGCTGGCTGAGAAGGAAACAGCTTTAGCTGAGGAGACGCAGGTCTGTATTGCCCACCGTATTAGCCTCGCCTGCGATCTGAGACGCTTTTTGAATTCCAGGCAACTTTGGCTGCTCTGGATGCTATGCGCAAAGCCCATCAGAGCGAGGTGCAGCGCGAGGTGTCGCGCTTCAAAGCAGAGTTCCTGCGCCAGGTGCAGCGAGGCGAGCACATGCGCGGCGACGGCGCCAAGCTGAAGGAGTAAGTTCGCACCGAGATGAACATCTTCTCCGAATCATAATTATCTATTCATTCCTTTGCAGGGAGGAGCTCGACGAGCTGCGTCTGGAGATTCTGTCGTTTTCGGAAAAGTATTCCATAAAATGTGTGGAGAATGCTGCACTGGAGGAGAAGCTGCATCTGGCTAATGGCAAGTTGCGGCACTTCCAGCAAATGCAGCAACTGGAGCTGAGGTAAACTATCCACTGCGAGCTATCAAACTAAGGCAGACTTTCATTAAGCCCACTCTCACTTTCACAGAAATCGACAATTTCGCGCGCACTTGGCCTCGGAGGATCCTGGTAGCGATATGCACTTCGTGCAGGGTCTGACGACAGGGTCGAAGGAGGATGTCGCCTGCCAGGACAGTGAGGTGGGTATTCCTTGCTATTATTATGCTAATATCTGTAGTCCTAAGGCGAGCAACACTTTGTATCAAATATCTGTGACTAACACCCAACTAAAGAAATACCAAAAACTAATACACTTTGTTACCATCTTCCACGACACAAAAAAAAAACCCCAAACAAACAAAAAACGTCACAACCAAAGCCTGCTCAGTGCCCACCACAAATAATGGTTGATACAAACACAACAAGAATCACAACCACAACAACAACAACAACAAGTACAACAACAACAGCAACAGCATCTATAGACCCAGACACAGACCCCGTAACGGCATCGAGAGAGCCCGACAAAATGGAGCAAAACCCGTTTGTGACACCCTCCCATAAGCTCAGTCGTTGCCAAGCGTCTGCCACAAACATTTCTGATTCCGGCAACGATATCGATATCGCTGACAATGAGCTAGCCTATGAGCCGTGCTACAAGCCCTACGATATATTTGCCATATATCAGAATCGTTTATGTTTTCAAGGTAAACGAATTGCATTTCACTTTCCTATCGCGCACCGCCGAACCACAAATGTTTCTCTCTCTCTCTCTCTCCACTCACTGTCTAAAACGTATTTCACTGTGGTCCTCTACCTCTATTCTTCTCCACTATTAGCTAGCCCATACAGCAGCGACAAATGTATATGTTGTCTATTCTATATTATCTGGTGTGGACCGTAATAGCATCTCTCGGTGCTTAAGATAATCCATGTTGTTTTCCACTAACTCACACACGCACACACACACGCACACACATACACATGTGGTTTATGTGAAAAAAAATTGATTTAAAATAAATTTAATAATGCCTGCATTCTGTCTCTTGTTAAAGGTCTGAAAGGCAACTCGACGTTTGGAAAGAATCTACGAAAGTCCACTGCTAAAACAACATCACCAGCATCATCACCAGCATCAGCTTCAGCAACTGCTAATAATATTAACCTGCCCGATTCAAAGGGATCCAGTCACAAACGAATATATAAAACAGCTGCCGTTATTAACATACAGCAACAGCACAACCCTGACAATGAACTGCAACAGGAAAAAGCACAATGAACAACAACCATGAAAAGATAAATGAAAAAAACAATTGAATGGAAACACATAACCAAGAGCGAACAACAACAACAACAACAAAACCAGTGGAACAACCAAAGAATAATTAGTGCTAATAATAAATAAATTATTATAAATATTTAACATGTAAAGAAAAAAAAACAAACAAACTTAAACCAAATGCAAAATCGAATGGAAATACATAAACATGAACTTGGCTAACAAAGATGATGTTGGTGATGTTGCTGCAGCTTCTCTTAACCAGGAGCGATTAGGAGAAAGAGATTGAGTTCAACTAACAACAACGACTGTTCGCCCCCCTCCGCCATTAGCTGGAAGGGACGTTGAGCAATGGAAAAACTAATCACAATATCCACAGCACCAATAACACCGACAACAAACAACGGGAAGATCGTCAATTAACTATCTTCTACAAATGGATTTTCTTTGTTGACGAAAACATTTTATGTATTTATCAGCTATTTTATTATTGTATTGTATCTGTATCTTTAACATTTACCCAAACTTTCTATGTCCATTAAATGTGTCATTTACTTATGTGTAGTATTTAGGCCAAATTGAAAAGAAAACAAAAACAACAAAAATACATAAATATGCTCAACTATTTATACGTAGAAGGCATTGCCAGTACTTTGTTAGGTTTTGTCTTTAATCTTGAATCAAAATTGTTTTGCTGCATACATACATATACCTAAACATATAAGTGCATTATAAATATTAATAAATTAAACTATATTTGTTCTGTTAACCATTGGTATTAATCAAATATTTTACTACTGATGAAATTTTATTCGTCCCACATTAGTGGCAAACGCGAAATATTTTATATTATTTACGATTAAGTCGTTATTTGTGCAAAAATTTAATAAAGTCTAAATAATTGTTTATAGTTTGAAATAAATACAAAAAAAAAATAAAAATTTATTTTCTTAACTTGGGCTCGTCCGGGATTTGAACCCGGGACCTCCCGCACCCTAAGCGGAAATCATACCCCTAGACCAACGAGCCAGTTGGATTGATCTCGCCAATAAAGCTACTTGAGTATGGGGTAACAAAAAACCAGTATTTTAATATGAAAAATGGGTGCAACCGAATAAGAAAAATAAAGTTGTCTTATAATACTTGATTCAGGATTAGTTATTGTTAAATCAGCCACTTTCAAATAAGACAGTTAAAACAGTATTAAAATTTTTTTGATGGACGATTTACTAACACCGGCTCGTTGGTCTAGGGGTATGATTTCCGCTTAGGGTGCGGGAGGTCCCGGGTTCAAATCCCGGACGAGCCCAAGGATTACCTATATATTTTTATTATTTTATAGATATTAGGAAAAGAGTTTGATACATATTAACCTCTATGTATATATGTATCATATTATGTTGAAGACTAACACAGCTTTTGAAAATCAAGCCACCCACATCTGAATTTGAGCACTTAACCATAAATATATCTACCAAGCTTTCTCCTCTGTGTTTGACTTACGCTGGGAATGCTAATAGATGTCAGATTTAAGGCTTGGTAATTGCGAAGCAGATCTGGTAGTGAGTGATACTTCCTTCATGCATAGACACTACTGGCAAACGATTAAAAAAAACTTTAGTGAAGTGTCTCACCGTAAAATCTGGCGTTTTGCAATCTAGCGGCTGGCGGAAGTTATAGCTATTTTACATTTTTGCGTATTTATTCTGGAGAGAAAAATATGTGGAAAAAATATGCATTACGATTCATTATAGGTGAAATTCATATTAAACAAAAAACTCCAACTTTAAGTCGGCTAAAATTGATTCTGATGTAAAATTAAATAGAAATAAAATGGCTAAAAAAGTTACACCTTGGGCTCGTCCGGGATTTGAACCCGGGACCTCCCGCACCCTAAGCGGAAATCATACCCCTAGACCAACGAGCCGGTGACTCAACGCACGACTAAATATAAGCTGTAACAAAAACCATTTAAGCTTTGCATACTAAAGCTTTTGAAAAGCTTTTTGTATACGAAGCGTAATATATTTTTACACGTCGTACGCGAAGAGCACAATAATGGAATCTGAAACGTTGCTGGTTATTCTTGCTTGCTTAAGCTAAACAAAATTATAGACAACTTTTACTAATACCGAAAACCGTTGTTTATGAACCTTTAAAGAAGAAGGAAAATTTCACCAAAACATTGCACAAATTGAAGACAGATTGCGATTGTTTCCGATCGAGATAACGACCAATTGATGGATTCACAAAGCTGGCGAGCCTCAACCAAGCAACCAGCCAGCCTACAGACAAAGACCGACCCGACCACCAAGCATTGTCGCAATAGCAGCAGCAGCAGCAACAGCAGCAGCAGCAGCAACAGCAGCAGCAGCAGCAACAGCAGCAGCAGCAGCAACAGCAGCCACAACATCAAGAACACGTTGTAAAATAAACAATTGGTAATTGATACTGTTTGTGCCACATTCAGACTATTGGGATTTGGAATGGGATTCGGGCAGAAAGTGCTTAACATACAGACCCGGTAACATACATTCGCGGCGAGCACAGCAATTGGCTCATCATGTTCAACCCACATGCGGAATCGTTAGGTCTGGAGCGTCGGAACGTCGTTTTCGTCAGCTGAGCGTGGAATAAGCCAAGTTACTAGCGGCTCTAGGCCCACTTCTATTTTTGGCAGTCGCGCGAACTCCAAATGAATCCAAATTGATTTTCAAATGCACCCAGAGACAGCTCAGGTGCTGAAGCCTCTGGGAGTTTCACAAGGATTCGGAGCATTTAACGTTGCCCGTTTCGGCCTAGCGAATCGACTTGTTTGCGGGGATATAACAATTTGCTCGCATCGCGATATTTTTGGTTGGAAGACTAGATAATAGGCAGCGAGAGCGACGTAATCGCAATCTTTGGCCGAGAGTGTCATTCCCCAACGCCCACAAAGAAAGCCGACTGCAGCAGCTCCACAAATTCCAGGCGCTGATATAAAATCAGAAAACATTGCATAAACATTGCGGACAATGGGCCACCTAAATGCGCCGATCGTAAATTTCGGTAGTTAGCAGCCAGAGGCTCGTTCCCGTTCCCGTTCCCGTTCCCGTTCCCGCTCCCTTTCCCTTTTCCGTTCCCCTTCCCACCGCCAATTCCCAATTTCATTCGCATTTCCGTGCTCGTTTTCGCGCGAGAACCTTGAAGTCATAAATTTGTGGCCCGTTGCTTCAAGCATTTCTCTGCGCTGGCTTAACAGAGCAGCCGCTGAGCGTGGGCCCCAGGGAAAACCTCAGTTCGTGAGCCAGCGCCTGGCTTTGTTTACCGCCAATGCTCACAAATGGGCTAATGAGAGCTCAGTAGGTGCTTACTAGCCCAACGTCCTCCTGCTTGTGGCCCGTGCTGTTCCTCATCTCATTTTGCAGCCAGAACAAAATTAAAACTCGCTTTTAGTGCACTTCAAATGGAACTCGAGAGTGACCGACTAACAGATACCGATACACGAAAGCCCTAGTGCTAAGCTGTTGTTTAAATCATAAATACTCTACTTTAATTTCACAACTTGATCCAACTTCGATAGCTGCAGCACAATTGACTCCATTTTTTACGTCGTTAGTTTTGCCTTGATCCATAATTAATTAATATTTCGATGTTAGTTTCTCGCTCACACTCAGGCAATGATTACCCTTTTTAGTCTTCTTCTGCCAGAGACTCTATTTCTTGTCATTTATCGATTTCATTGCAACTCTATCGCTTCAGCAACATCTATGGTTGTCTCTCTCACATTGACAATTAGCAACACAGACTCTTCTCCAACACTAATGAGTTCTTCTCCAAAACTATTGAAACAGTAGGAGACGATTGCAACATGATACCTAACTATCGCAATAGTTTCATACCGCTACGACATATGATTGCTTTTTAGAGTATAAATCATGTATCAAACTTGTTTCAAATCTTAATTAGATCTCACTTTTTACTGCTTACTATACTTTGAGCGATGCCAAATGGTAATTCAGGGTACTCCCATAAGGAGTAATTACTTTGAGTAGGGCAAAGCGCTGACTCCGTCCGCCTTTTAGTCCTCATATAAGAACCTCTCTCTCTCTTCCTTCTTTTCTCTCTGTTTCTGTGTATCTCACTCGATCTGTCTATCTGCCTGCTGCTGCCTTTTTCGTTCATTTTTATTTTCTCCCTCTCTGTGTGTCTCTTAAATTAAAAGACTATATAAATACTAAATATGCAATACATATTAAGTTGGGGTACGATTAGTCCTTCAAAAACAGCTGCCTACTTAACATTGCGTATACGTTATGGACGCGGCACAAGCTGCTGTGATCTGCAACGGTAGTCTGAAAGAGCTGTCAAGCTAAGGTTTTGATAAGTCCATGTATTATCAGAGTTCGCTTTTACCTTAGAGCCACAATTATCAAAATCGGTTGATCCGAAGACTGTGCTTAGCCAGCCAGTTGGCCCTTAGAATTTCTCAAAATTTGAAACGATTTGTCATTTTAAAATTATTTGTTTTTATTATTGGAAAATGAACATTATCCCTGCAGTGCTGCAGAATGGGATTTCGTACACAACCAGATGCTTTTGCAAAGTACCCAGAGAACGCAATGCCTTTCCCCATGCCAAACGCAGCCCAACAGAGCAGACAATCGCCACGAGGGCATATTCGAGGTCGAGGAGGACAAACGATCCGGACGACTGTGATCAGAAGGCCACTCATCACGTCAAGGCAAAGTATAAGCACGTGATCAAGGTGAGTCCCAGATAATCATAGATACCAGAATAAATACTTATTACAAAGTACTCGAGAGTGACCGACTTGCACTTGGTTTTCCTCAAAGTAAGCAAAATTACTTTACATTTTTCTCAATCCAATCAAATCTATTAGAAATTATACAGTATAACAGCTCAAGCAGAATAAGCCTATTAGTTTAGTTTCCGTATAATGCTTTTCGAGAATAGGAATGAAGATTTCTTTGAGCCAGGGTATTTGTTAGTCGCTCACTCCCTGAACTCATTATCTGTAAAGTTGAATAATAACTGTCGCTCCTTTGAACAGTTCCTCAAAGAGGAAGCGGAAAAAAGTGAATTATTAAATATCAAGAAGAAAGAGAATGAGCAACAAATGAAGGAGGACGCGAAAGCAGGCAAGAAACGAAAGCGAAATGCAAAAGGAAAAGACACTAAAGTAAAGGCTAAGGGCAGAATCGAGGGTAGAAATATAATATTTGTCGGTGGCCTGGGGAGTATAGGTTCGGTCGCCAGTCGGGAGATTGTCAAAAAAGGACCAAAGGTAAGTTATCGACGAGAGAGTCTAAGAGCGAACGCCCTTCAAATCTGCTCATTTAGAATCTGCTGATCGTTGGTAATAAGTACAAGAAAAAGATGCTGAAGGAACTGAGAAGCGTCAATACGAAGGTAAACATAACGTTCTACAAATATAATGTGAGTCTGCCTTTGGAGGTTACCGAGGAAATGATGTTAAGAATCTTTGGGGAGTATAAGACAATTGATTTGCTTATCAATGGCGCTGGGTTGCTGGACGAGCACCAGGTCGAGAAAACTATCGACGTGAACCTAAAGGGCACAGTGAACACCACCACAGCCATTATGCACTTTTGGGACAAGCGAAAGGGAGGCCCGGGTGGCGTCGTCGCCAACCTTGGCTCCGCGAGTGCCTTCAATCCAATCTACCAGCTGCCCGTTTACAGCGCCACGAAGGCGGCTGTCCTCAGCTTCACTATCTCCCTAGCGGTAATTAACAGGAGATCTGGTGCATCCGTAATTCTTAATCTCACAATCTTCTTCTTTACAGAAACTAACGCCCATTACGGGCGTAAAAGCCTTCTCATTCAATCCGGGCATTACGCAAAATCCAGCGATGAATAAATGTAACTCGTGGCTGGATGTTGAGCCGTGTGTGGGCAAGTTGCTCCTAATACATCCTGCGCAGTCGACGAACCAAGCCGGCAAGAGCTTAGTCGAGGCCATCGAGGCGAACCGAAATGGAGTCATCTGGAAAGTGGACCAGGGCCGACTGGAGGCCATCAAGTGGCTAGGCCAGAGGCACTGGGACTCGGGTATCTGAAGCCCTCGAAATTTTCATGGAAAGCAACCCTTCTTTAAGGCGCAGTTCACTGTACTCAAAACGGTTGTATATATCTATTTATATAACACAGAAGTTTAAGATTTCGGTTCGATGTCTACATCAGAATTTTAAAAAGAAATAAATTCGATATGGTATAATGGTAATGGTATAATGGGAAAAAAGTGTTTGCCTAATGATTTCCACACTATCTGCAAGAGCTATTGCTCAAATGGAATTTATTAGTTATATAGCATTAAACTTTATATATCAATGTGTGGATTTTTGTATCTGTAAAATCAAATTGTGTGTTTAAAAAAATTTATTATAACAGCCTAAAAGCTGTTGACGAAAAGCTCAGTAATGGTTTGTGCATTGGCTAATCGAGCATTTCACTGCTTGAAATATACATAAAGCAGTGTAAATGTTTAAGCATGCAGTGTAAAGCAGTTTAACGAGTTTGACTAGCTTATAGGGATATCCTTCTGGTATCAATAATGGCAGCGCACTATCATGGACAACAAGGGGAGGCTGAACCTGTGGGAATCTGGTGAACATTAAATATAGTTAGAAAAGTATTAGGAACAAAGTCTAAAAAAGTGTACTTTTGAGTATGAATATGCTTACTTAAGGGCTTGGAGCTGAGAGGTCTTACACAAGGCTCAGCTGGAGCAAATTTAACTTAATAAAATAAAAAAGCACGAAATTCTAATAAAGTTGACTTCTTTCTTAATTGTTTATCAAAAATATGGTAAACTTAAATTTAGAGTCTCAAAGACGTTTTTTTCAAATTCGAAAACAAATCTTTGTTCTGGATTATTACCGTACTCACTCACGAAAGTGAAATAAAAGTATGGGTTTTGTTTTTACTTTCAAAATCTTATATAACAACATACTGAAGATTCAGAGTCTTCTGACGAAAGTAGAGATGCAGATATCATTGATCCCACAAAGCTTCTATAAGTGCAGAGCTCAATTTATGCCAATTTTTGGTATGCTCAAGGGTTGTTCCAATTTAGGATAATTTAGCTCGATATGTTTTCAAAAAACCTATAGAATCTCCGAATTGTATGTGCACTTTTTATATAGTACCATTGTTATATATGTTTTGTGTTTCGATTCTTCTCCTTTATATTATCAGACATCGCAATACACCCTTTCGCAGTAATAGAGACAATTTTGTTTAATTAACTTGAAGTTTATTTTTGTTAAATTATTATTATAATTTAAGTATAATACATTTTGTACAATTTAAAATTAATTTAAATTAAATTAAAAAATTGACATATTTATATAGACGCATAAATCAAAAGTGACAGACAAAACATTGGCCCTCGGCATACATATATACGTTCAATATATAGAACTCTCGATATACATATACACACAAGCATTATTTATATATATATATATATATATATATATATATATATATATATATGTATATGTATGTATATTCTGTTTGTATATATATATATGACGTATTATCCTCATTATGTATGTACGATATGTATGGTAGTCAGTATATGTATATGAAGGTATCTAGAACGGGACTGATCATCAACAAGTTGTGGAAGGCTACATCCAAATAAAATACTTTGCAAACATTAACCACGTATATAACTCGCTATATATATATATATATATATATATATATTTATATATGTATGTGTATGTGAATGTGCAGGCGTGTGAACTATGTACTCGAAGTACTATAAAGTAGAGGTGCACTCGTGGTTGCTGTTGTCGGAGGTGGTCTGGAGCTTGGTCTGGGTCAGCGTGCTGCTTGTGTGGATATATGTGCCTATATATATGCGGGGGTACGGATGTGGGAATGTATAGGAAGAGTAAGCAGTACGAGTGCCATTCCTTGATTATTGCTAAGCATCACATACATCACCTGCCCCCCAGGTGTACGTGCCTTGATCTGCTCCGCTTTGCTCTCATTTGCTTTGCTTTGCTTTACTTATGCGTAGTTAACTTTACTTTATGCGTAGCGTATATTTAACGGTTTCTATTCCCGTCTCTGTACTTTCATAGTATATTCATATAATTCAACAATTGTTTTGTTTGCGTTAAGTACCTGGAATCGAACAGGCGGAATATCTTCACCTTTAACTTTAATTCTATCTAACTTCCCGCGCTGTCCTCTGCCCCATTACACTAAGTTACGTTTTTCAAGTGAACCACACTTTGGATCGCCCCATCTCCCAACTGCTCTCTCCCTTTCTTTCTCTCTGTCTATCTCCTCATCTCTGCCAAGCACCTTCCTACAGCTGCACCTGGAACGATTGCGCTGGCGCCTTTGGCGGTGAGATAAACGGATTCGTGCTGTGCCTGTTGCTGCTGCCAGATCCTGTTGCTGATCCTGGCAGATCCGGTGACATTTTCTTGGCCGCCGCCACATTGGCCGCCCACTCGGCGTCGAAGGGATCGGGATCGGCTCCTCCACCGCCGCCGCCAGCTGAGGCACTCGCCGCCATGGTCTGAGCCCGTCCCACGTTCGCCAAGTAGCTCGGCCTTTTGGGTGGTATGGCGGGCGAAGTGGTGCGCACCACCTGGCCCAGCCACTGCTCGGCATTGGGCAGCTCGTCGGCGACGGCGACCGGCTCGAAGCTGGTGCGCTTGGGCGATTGCACGGCCGGCGGCATGCTGGCCACGCGAGGCGGCACTTGAGCTGTGGGCGTGCCGCTGGCGCTGCCGCTGCCACTGGTGGTGCTGTACGAGATTACCTGCTGCTGCTTCTCGGCGGCGATGATGTTCTGGTTAATGCTGCGGTTGTTGTTGAAGTTCAGATCATCCCCAGCCGCCAGCAGCGTGTCCGTCTGCGTGAGCAGCGACAGCCCCTGGCTGAGCTCCTGGCACAGCTGGCTGACCGTGTCGGCGGCCATGATGGCCGGGTCCCCGCCCGTCTTGGCCGGCGAGACCTCCGCAATGGGCGACACACTCCTCAGCGGCGTGTGCAGCGCGTGCGGATTCGGATTGCCGGCGGCAGCGGCCAGGAAGGCCTTCTGCCTATCCGCATTGGACGGAAGATCGTTGAGGCGCAGCGACATCTGGCGCTTGAACGGCGACTGGCTGCCGATGGTGCTGAGTCGGAAGGAGCTCTGCCGCTCCAGCATGTTCGGTGTGGCGTGTGGCCGCTCGATGGCGAACGGATTGAACGGCTTCACAGTGGCGGCTGGCGGGCCGGCGAGCGCGGGGCCATCCACGCTCCGCTCGTTGCTGCCCACGGCGCCCATGGCGAGGCGCTCGGTCAGCGTCTGCTGCCGGAAGGAGCCCGTGCGCGTGAAGGTCGAGTTCTTGGTGTCAAAGGTCATCGTGACGCCGCACTCCTTGTCGCGGCGCTGCTTGCGCTCCAGGCAAACGGCGAAGGCACAGCCGACAGCGTGCGACAACCTCTCGCCGGAGTCCTTGCAGGCGAGAAAGCCGTGGCACATCCAGCGCCGCGTGGTTCCGTCCCGGCAAATGTAGCTGAAGCCGCGCTCGTGATTCCGATCTGGCGCACAGAAGCTCACCTTCTCGATGGTCTGGTCCACAATGAGCCCCTTCGTCTCATCGTCCACAACGCGCAGCCCATCGCCACTCACATGGAGCAAGCCGCGCACCGGCCGCCGCCTCGATTGCTGCAAAAAAAAAAAAAACAGACAAATTCGATAAGCAAACTGTGAAATCATCAATGAAACCCAATTGGCAGCCACTCGGAAGGTATTTGACAAGCTCTCGATATCTAATCACAAGGCTCTGATTAAAATACTTTTCAAATCAATTTATTGATTTAGGCATAGATTAGCATCGGATTGACATGCTCATCAACTGAATGGAGCTATGCGAGGGTGGTCTAAGCGCTATATGCGAACTTAAAGTGGGTCTTACGACCAGATGAGAAGAGAGAACAATTTAAGTTTTCATTAGGTTAGCTAACAGAAGAATCATATAATCACTGGATCAACTCTTCATATAGTTACAATTGCGAATTGATTGTTGTTAGTACTCGATTCATGTTTCCTGATTCATAGTTATCTATTCATTAAAAGCTCTCATACCCTGTATTAATAACTAGTCCAATCTAAGTTAAGATTCTCACAGGCAGCAGGACCAACCCACCAACCCACCTCTATATATCTATATAGCCCTAGAGCATCCATATTCCTAATCAGCTACCCCCCTCCTGTTGTCATTCATCTTCGCGTAGTTCTGCAACCAGTTTAAGATTCCATAATTAATCGTTGTCCACTTGACTCACCCTTAGCACTTTGAGTGCCTCCTCGCAGACCTGCATGCCGCGCGACTCGAACACCTCCACGCAGCCGAGGTACTTCACGGAGAAGGAGCAGGTGGCGGAGCGTACGGCCTCCTCGTCGGCCTGCCACTGATGCGGCTTCGAGGACTCGGGCACACGATCCTTGCGACGCCTGAACGAGTCGCGGAACGAGCGCCGCAGACGATCCATCTTTTTGGGTGATTTCTTGCTAAACCGAAACGAAGCGGATTTCTGTGCGGATGTCGGGAATAGAGAAAGGTTTAAGATAACGATGCATATATGTATGTAGGTTATGTGGTGCATTATGCCAGACAGTAGAGAGAAACAAGTGCCGATCAACCCCATGTTGTTGTTTGTTACCTACCCCATTCTTAACATCGCCGAATTTTCCGCGTGTGAAGCCGCGCTCCAGTGGTTCGTGCGTGTGTGACGACGAGTTTCCCATGGCTGTGGTCTGCTCGCGTTCTCCCTTTCACTCTCGTATGTCTGGCAGCTGCTCTTCCTCTGTCTCTCTCTCACTCTCGCTCTTTATCCGGTTTGGCTTTTGCGTGAGTAAAATGCTGCCAATAACCGTTACAGCTTTAAACAGACAGCGTTGCCAGATGTCACACGACAGCTGCTCTCTCTCTCTCTCTCTCTCTCTCTCTTATCTCTTAAATAACAGTCTCGTGTGTTGATAGTTTCTCTAGATATTGTGTGTGTTTTATATTATTTGATTGTATTTTATTTTATTGATCTATTTATTGGGCTGTTGCGTTCGCAATTTTATTTGTTCGTTAAATTTGAGTTATGATGGGCTTTGATTAAATTAATTGATGAGTTGCGCTCGTTGCCGTTGCTGTTGCTGTTGTTGCCCGATCTGCAAAAGTACTTCGATTGGTTAGCTGCCACTATCTAACGACAGTTTGACGTCTCTTGCCATGCATTGATTCGACTCTGTGAGTCACGCAATTCATTAGCGCTTATCGCGCGAAGCCCGTCACTGACAACGCCCCTAAAATTGAATTGATCTTACATATCAGTGGCTGTGCTGTATGAGTTAGCCCGAATCTCTGCTGCAACTGCCTAGCCCACGGCCCACGCAAGGCCAGCTAACCTATGGGAATGCTCCTCCAGCAACCTCCAAACTAACAACCGCCCAGTTGGGCCTTATCGCGCCTGTCTCACGTAATTGTTTACACATATTTAATATTAATTTTCGTTTTTATTTCGCTTTATATTTTTTTTTAAATTTATTTTATTCTCTATTTTTTTCTGCTTCGTTTTGGCTCTTATTTATTTATACTTTGTGGGGCTTTTGTTTTCTTTGCGCTGCGGCGACACACGCTGACGTTTTTGTGACTTTATCACATGTCTCATATTGCGGTAAACTTAACCGGACTATGTGTGCTTTAATTTATAATTAACTCACTCCCCCACCCCTGGGAAATAGAGCACAACACGAGCCACCCGAAACTCGCTGACACAGTATCAACAGCAGCAAAAATAAACTGCATTAGCTTAAATCGGATGCAGCAAGATGCCTGAAGCCTGAGATGGGCAAATAAGTTCAAATTCTATAAATTATATAATCTAAACATAGAGGGGTTCTTAACAGAAACCTTCAGCTGTTCTATGATCTCAAACATCGTTTTCCAATTAACTGTACAAGAACAAGGTAATTCCTTATCAGAATGAGAATGACTAATGCCAGTGCTTAGAGTAAGAGTGGGCAGCAGCTTTCTACTGCTGTGGTGCATCGAGGTAACTGTAAATCTAATCTAAAACAGGTTTGCACCAATGCTGGGGGATGTCGCCTCTACGCAAGGGCAAAGCTCTCTGTGTGTGAGTGTTGGGGCGTTGACTTATGACTGGACGCTGGTTTGACTGCATTTCTGGCCAGAGGCAAACCGTATTGGAGTCTGGGCGTGACTGCAGCGCTTTCCGAAAGGGTCAGCTAACCTAGCTAATCAAATTGTGCGAGATTTAGATTTCAGTTGGCCACAGCCAGCTGCTGCTGCTGCTGTTCCCTGCTCATAATGTGGGTCACTCAGCTTAAACGTATTTTGTTTCGCTTTCAAGAACCGAGCACCCAGAGAGCCAGGTGAAAGAAAAGTGAACTGTTTATATACCTTTTTTATTGGCAATCTGTATGGACTCCAGCCTTCTATTTGGCTGTGCATAAAGATAAGCTTTATGGGTCACTTTCAGTTATGGTCTGCAGTAAGTAAAGATAGATGAAGTCTTCTACTTCAAGTTAAAATAAAATCAAATATCTTAAACTCTCTCTCTCTCTCTCTCTCTCTGTCTCTGTCTCTATACTTGATCGATGTCTAACTCAACTCTCATATACACAAAACTCTATCTCAGTTATTTGATTTTATAGCTCAGCATATTTGGTTGTTTGCTTTTATTGTGATTCATTTGGTCGAGAACTGCGTGAACGACACGTTTCGCTTACAAACAAAATATTAATGAAACTGCAGATTTGATAGGGAAAAAGCCTATTAAGTCACGCTCTAAAACTGAACATGATTTCAGCAGTGACAACAGTGGACCACGAAATGAACATCATCCGAATGGGGGTTCATTCAACCACTAAGCCATCCGCAAACAGGTTCCACTCGACCATGAGGAAAATCAAACAGATCGAAAAGTAGTTGAGATACATACGCACACGTATGATAAACAGATAGACCTATACACATACATATGTATGTATGTGTATCCACGTAAAGGTAATATCAATGTTTGCTTCATATATTAAATTTGTATATTTACAGTTCAGGCTAATTAACAGAGGCCATAAACCTCACAGCATCTGCGTCAGTGTAATGCCCAAACAACTTTCAGCCAGATAACGTATTAACATTTCCAGCAGACCCATCTTCTCTCGAATCGAATCAATCACAGAGGAGAATATGAAGGAAATTAAATCAAGCAGATATTCCTTGCCGCTGATAATTGAGACTATTAAGGTTCGCCTGCCAAATCGAAGTCATCTGCTCAGTTCGAGCACATGTTGGCAATGATACGTATTCATGGATCTACATATATAAATCATATGTCGCTGATCTGTAACACATGACATTCTATGACATAATGAAATAATGAAAAACCGTAAATTAGCGTGCCACAGCACAGCAAATGTCAAATTTCTGCCTTTAGACGCCATTAAGCAATTAACCCCCACGACCAATTTGCAGCGCAGTCATTGACACTACTAAACCAGACGCCTATCCATCCATCCATCCATATATATCTATATACATATCTATATATATATGCCTATAAAGAACAATATACACTTACTTTATTGTCTAGTAATACGGTAATTAACACTGGCGCCCACTAGCTGCCTAGTGAAGCTTTTTATGTATATACACAGATGTATGTTGTTAATTGAACACCACTCAGTGGAGACTGGCCACAGCTGCGTCTATCCAGCTTTGGTCGGTTGAATGATTAGAAATTTTACCTTGCCAGAGTTCTGGCTTGGATGCTAAGTTGATGTGAGAGGGCTATCACTAATCCCGGATTAGTTCTAGCTGACCAAATCCGTTTACTTAGGCTTATAGCAACCAATTCAACTGGATGGTTGGCTCTCAGCTTAAGGCCTTGCAGAGGGATTAGCTCACAGGATAATACAAGCTGATGCTGAAACCTTATTCGGACATAGTTCTTCAGATAGGTGGGTCTTCAAATAATAATGGAGTAGATACTGCAAACATATAATCTCTGATGGGTTATACCACTAGCACACATAGATAGAACCTCTAGTTGTATAGTTAGTGCATAGACTTAAGACAATAGCAAAGAAATTTCTGAAAAGGTTAGTATTAAGCGAAAGGATTATTAAGGCTTGGCTAACCTTTAATAATTTATGAGCAGAGCATATACTGAAACGCCAGTCCAAAAATAATTCTCAGATGGGTAGATCCACTGTCAACAGCTGAGAAGTAGCTAAGACCTCAAGGATACCTCATTCTTCGGATAGATTACTATTAAAATGAAGATCAGTAGGAAATCAGACTTCTTTACATCTCACTTTATTCCCAGTGCACTAGGAAACAATTAAATATGCGAATCTATTCAGGCCTCTCGCTTTAGAAGGTAGTTCAGGCAAGGCAGTTCAGAGCTCAATGTCAATGTAGACAATGTGTATATATAACATACATATATATGTGCATTCCAGGATGCATTCAGGAGTTCACACGCTTTGTGGTGGTATGGAGAGAAAAAAGGATACACATTTATGGCTTCCTCTTTTCCTTTGGCCAGCTTTCTGCGCGTACTTAATATGCAATTATAATTATGCCGCCCTGCGTTTTGTCTTCTGGCCTCTCATACTCGGGCAGAGGGATCGAGGGTTTATCAACCACCGAAGCTGAAGCCAAATATGTTCACAGCTACGACGTCCTCTCTACCAGCGTATGTAGTCCTTTCCAACAGAACAGAACCAACTATTCTGTTGGTTTTTTCTTCATTTTTTTTCCGTTTCGTAAGGGGGGAGGGTTTGCTTATCGGAGTGTCGGAATTTAAAATTTGTTAACTCGCAGTTTGTGTTGGTGGTCGTGGGAATTTTCATAAAAAAAAAGTAAATGTCAAATTAATGCGCCACATAAAGAATACATGCACATCACACAAGCTGGCTAAGCGGATGCTTAGCGAGGTAATTAAAAGTGTGTTCCAAGGCAATTAGGCTTTGCCTGTCCTAAAAGCAGCCAGGCAGCTCAGCAACTCGTAGGTCTTTCGTCTGAGTTCAGAGTTCTAGTTGAGGAAAATCAATATGATGAAGTCTTTCAAGTTGTTAGAGCAAATCTCAGAGACATAAAATTCCCACACTAAGTGCTTACTCTCTGGCAAAGGGTTGCTCAAGATTTGCACAGCATTAGTTGCGAAACAATACCCTAAGATTTGTGTGACTGCTCGCGAGATGACAGAATCGCCTGATGCGATGCTACCAATATGACGCCCAGCTCACACACAGAGAGAGAGAGACAAATTCACACGATGGTGCTAAAACGCACCCTTAACTACCCGGCGCCTAGGGGTAAGCTCAGGGGGCAGGGGGCATGCATAGCTATGCACCCAGACCAAATGCAGCCCGCCCTGATATCCAGCTGCATTGCCATGTGCTCGGCTGTTGAAGTGCGTAATTATTAGCTGTCAATTGGGCGTTGATCGGGCCACGGCATTTACCTGGACACCATGGGAACTGCCCATGAGAAAATAGATTTTGCATGCTCCTATTGAACCTGTATACAAATCCGAACTCGGATATTTCTATACTTGGCAGCTGATGCAATTGCAAATGGCAAAAGCAAAGATGTCCTTCGACCGATCACATCGTTTGCAGCCCTAAGAATCCTTAAGCTTCTTACTCATTTTACATATCTTAGAGAATCATAGTTCAGGCTTGCTCCATTTACATAAAATCCTTTTAAATTCATTGAAATTTTTGCTTTAGTAATCAAGTTGCCTGGCTGCAGGGAAAAAACGAACTCTCGTAAGAAACCACTCGAAAACAAAAGCAGGAAGCCAGCAACGGAAGTCACAGAAGTCATAAAAGAAAAGGACTGCATGTAATATACATACATATACAAGCGTAAATTTCAAATATGTTGAAAGTATGTCTACGTGCTACACTCATACATATATATAGAGTATATATATATACCGGCATCTCGAGGCATATGCCAAAAAAAAAGAGAGAACTGAAAACAAAACAAAACATTCGACAGCCATTGCAATTGGTGCCATCTGCCAGGGCCATACAGACTCGGAGGCACGCTTCGTTGTTAATGGCGCTGACATGTGTTTGCTGCACGTGGAAGGGTCCTTGGAACTGGGAGCCAGCTATAAGCAGCTCTAATAGGCGCATGTCCTTTGCGGGATCTTGTTATTTGATTTGTCTGCCTTGGCAGGTAGAGCAAGAAAACACTTCAGTTCGGCACGGTTTGCTTGGCTCTTGCTGATTCGAATAGTTTAGAGCTCTAAGGATATGCACAGCAGCTGCGTATAAGTGTATCCGTGTATAGGTATCTCTATACGTGAGCCTCTATCTCTATATCTATCTCTGTGTATGTGTATTTGGGTAACTTTGTCTGTATCTGTGTATATACTTCTTTGTTAATTTATCTCAATCCCTGTATCAGTATCACTATCTCTGTGCAGCTGTATCTCTGTATCTCTATCATTATCTGTGGATGTGTGTCTGTATCTGAGTATTTGCATTCTGAGTATCTGTAAACAAATCTGAGCAACTCGATCCAAATTTCTTAGCCTGTATCAGAATCTACGTTTCTTTTTCTGTGTATCTAAATTTATATCTGTTTATCTGTGAGTTTGTATATGCATTCGCTAATATCGATATGTATCTGAGTATCTGTATCTACATCAATGCATGTCTTAGGCTGCATCTGTGTCTGTGTATCTAAATTTCTATCTGTCAGGATAGGTATCTGAACATTTGTATTCGTATCTTTATATGTATCTGAGCAGTCTGTGAACTCTTGTTAAAGTATCTATATGCCTGTATCTTTATATGTATCTAAGTACCTACATTCTTTTCTTTATATGTGTATCTGCATCACAATTAGAGTATTAGAAGCTTTATGTCTATATCTGTGTATCTGAGTATCTATATCTATATCTGTGTATATCTTTGCCTGCATCTCTATCCGTGTTTCTCTGCCTCTGTATCTTAATCTCTACAGCTGTATCTGCATCTGTGTAGCTGTAAGTCTGCACTTACATCTGCATGGGATGTATTTCGAGGTCGACTTTAATTAAAGTCACACTTAAGTATGCGTGAAATACCTGTATTTCGCATTCCTAACAAAAATGACGGAATGACTCAGCTATTAACACACACACACACGCACACACACTCACACGCAGAGAGAATAGAGTGAGAAATACACACTCAGTGAGTGATAAACCCGTTTCCGCACAACTCGTTTCAACTGTCAATCTGCATTTGAATATCAACAGCAAGTGAGTCTCGCGTAAGAATCATAATCATATGCAGTTGATTTAAGCCGAACAAGCAATCAATAAAACCTTAACATCAGAGCCCGACACACTTATTACATGATTAAGTATTCATAGCTCATATGCAAAAAGGCATTCCACAGGCCGTTTGGAGTTTCAGAGACTTCTTCGGCCTGGGGGAAAATTCATTTGAATCATGAATAAGCGTATGCAAAAGAATTTTACCGAGAACATTTATGCCGGGCCTAAGATATGTGATTCAATTACAATCATAATAATAAAATATTCAAATATATGAAAAACTTTCGAAGGTATGAGATAAGATATGTTATCGAACCTTGAGGAAGTTGGAATTTCTATTCATGATTCGTATTGTTAAATGGTGAATACAAAGATATATAGTTGATATATCTTCTATAATTTATTGAAATTTCGTTCACTCTCGAGGAGTTTTATAATATATGAATTATGTGAACAGTGTTTAAGAACAGTCCACGTACTAGTTGAACAGGGATTTCGCATGACATTGGCAAACAGCGAACTGTCGCGAGTGAGAGCGGGGCCTGAAGCTGCCTTATCTGGGACATCAAACAGAACTTTTTAGGTTTTAAATATTGTCGCCGTCGTCTCGTTGTTGTTTAGATAAGGCGGAGCTGCTTTTGACAGTGAGCCAAATAAATAAGTTCTGTTTTATAATCCACGTGCAACGTCTGAGAGATGTTGATTTCCACTGCGATTAGCGTTAGATACGAACCATTGTATGCTTTTGGCAAATTATCTAACGAACTTGTGAAGCAGACGCTTAAACAGAGTTTTAGCTAACGGATTCATGGGCAACAGAGCACGACAGCTGCTGTCAGGTGCATTCTCTGCTCGCTCTGATTGTTAGTGTTAACAAAAATGGAAAAATGGAAAAAAGTTGGCGCTTTTCAGAACGAAATCAATTTAATTGTGCGCGAGAGTGTGACAAAGGCTTTGTCACTCGCAATTCGCAGTTGCAGGCAACGCTTTGTTTATTTGGCGTCAACGAGTTGCAGGCCAAAGCACCCAAAGAGTGATTTCGAAAGAGCGATAACTTGGCCACCTGCCGCCGCACAGGTGAGTGGGGCAGCAATCGATAAAGCGGCGCGACGTGTAAACAAAACAAAAAACTATTTACGGAAAGCAAAGAAACCCCTCATGTGTTCCCCCAGTTAACAGGCAAAGACAGGTAATAGACAGGTAAGACAATCCAGCCGAAATAACGTCTCTCTTTGATTAATTCCAATTCCACACACGACACTCGTCTAGTCTGGCCACTATAACAGTTATTCAGTTAATCCCATCAATCAGCGGAATTGAATTGGTTCAATGAAATTAAATTTCTTTGATTTGCATAACGGGCTCGAACCAGAACTGCAAATGAATCGAGCCCTGAGCGCAGCGAATACCGGAAAAATGTACTCGCAGCGAACCGAAGTCTGTTCCAGCTCGAAAAATCTGATTCTGAGCAGCGACTAGTCCCAATTTAGAGTACCACAATAATGTTTAATGTAAGTTTTATATCTTAATGTATCGAGACAAGGAAATCAAATCACATTTATATAACAAATTGTGATTCAACTCTTTGGCGAGCTGCTTATTGCAATAAACTCTTATGCCCAGTTAACGATTAAATAAATCTTTTCTAAATATTATTGACCATCAATGATGGCATCATTATCTAATATCCTCTGTTGCGACAGGAAAACTTAGGGTTAATAAACTTGAAATGCATTTTTAATGCAGAAACTATAAGAAGTGCATAAAAGCCTCTATTAAGCTGTGCTTACTAATCACAGCGACATTAAAGAATCTGCGTAATGACAAAACGTTTACGCTCACAATTAGCCAAGTTTAATTTCCTGCCGTAAGAACTTGAAGTTCCAAGAGGCAAACTCCAGCTGGCTATAAAGACAGACGCATTCCTGGGGGAGGCATCCAGCCAGCCAGCCAGTCAGCCAGCCAGGCTGATAGCTTAAGTGCACTCTCATTCCGCGAGACATCAGCATATCAGGCAAGTTAATGAGTTGACCAGGCCCTCTGGCTACGATTTGCCAGAGCTAGACAGTGAACCAAATGAACGACTGTTGGATGCCCTGTACGACGTGCAACAGTTGATTAATTAGAAATATAGAAAGACGAAAGAAATTACAAATATAGGAAGAATATGGGAAGACAGATCAACTTTTACTACGATTAGCTGCAACTAGGGGTCAGCATCATATGAAGAAGGTTCCCCTATACATTGGGATGTGATCTAAACTCTGTTAGGCTTTACCTTTAACTGCACCATCATAAGCCTCATCATCCCTATCATGATTGTCTTCGTCTAAAGCTAATCAGATATATAGCCTTGAAGAGGACAATGAGAGAGGCAGAGATACATATATTTCCTACAACTACGACTTCGACTTGGACTAAGCCTCTCCTCCCCCCTTCCAACTATGCCATCACTGCCTCATCATCATGTTTCTTAAGAAAACTTCACTAAGCTTGAGCTTGAGTGTAAGCTTTAAAAAACCAGCAAAGCCCTGAACAAGTCTCATGCTTTCTTGACGAAGATGTGATCTTAGAGCCAGACGAAGTTGGCTTCGTCGTGGCTGCCTCGTGTTGGCTTCGTGCTGCCTTTTGGTGTTTGTTGAACTTGCGGAGCACGTTCCAAGCCACAGATGGAGATGCCAGCGATCTCCAAGAATGCAGTTTGGCATAATCGAAAGGCAAGCGAGAAAACCAACTGGAAACTGGTTTCCGTCCAGCGCTTGCACCGGGCCAAACAGTTGTTGTTGTTGTTTTCTTCATTTTTCTGTTTCTTTTGCTCTTTGTTATTGTTGTTGTTGTTGTTGTTGTTGCTGGTATTTTCATGTTCTTACTTTTTGCCGTGGCTTGTTACCGGTTTTCGGTGGGACTCTAACCTGCGGCCGATGCCGATGCCGATGCTCGCCTGCCTTTTGGCTGTAAATTTTTGTGGCCCCAACATTTGTTGCTTAAGCTCGTTAAGTTTGCTTTAAGTACAACGCCTTGACAGTTCCACGAGTGGAGTGATTCATTTACAAGATTTATCTCCGCTAGAGAATTGCCTTTAAGGTTTTCCATACGTGTAATAATCATCAGCTTTCCAATACTCTCTCAAAGTGGTGAAAATAATGAATATGCAAATGGGCAAAATGTAGAAATTATGTTGAGTGGGTGAGAACTAAGTAGGCCCAGTAGGCATTACCTTGGCTTACAAAGGAAAGTAGGCATTGTTATAGGCACTCTCTCTCCCTCTCCCTCTCTCTCTCTTTCTCTCTCTCGCTCCTCTCTCTTTCACAGCTAATTTCATTAGTTCGTAATTAACATATTTTCAAACACACCTACTCCAGGTTAGGTATTTATTTAGACGTATCTCCATCTACGGATTCACAAGTTTAAATTGAATACATATATATCTCTCTCTATATATATATTTATTTATTTTGCCTGCAAGGTAAGGGTATTAGCTAACTGGCATTGCCCAATCAATTGTTTATTTTGATATCCGCTCCAAAACAATAAACAAAAAGCAGCTTTTAGTCACATTATTCAATGAATCATCTAACATATATACACATATATATAGATATACCTATAGATATATACACATATATATTATATACCTGATATAGACGTCTGCCGTGCTGGCTAATAACGCTAATTGCAAATGTTACTATTGCTCGTTAATTGCAATTCACGCGTTCCCCTGTAGAAAATTTTGAATGATGTTTGGAAACAGTCGGAGATAGCGCAGTATGCCCTATGTCTATGATAAAGAAAAGGGAAATAGACCAGGTTTGCTTTAGACTTTTGTCAGTTTAAACAGCTGTCGGCTGTGAGTCAATAGCCAAAGAAGCCATATCGACCTACCTAACTATACATATATACTACATATCATATATACATTGGTATGCTGACAATTATCGTCCAATCTTACTATGTATTTACTTTCAGTTGAAACATATATCTAACATACTCTATATATACTCCGGATGCCTGCTCACAGGTATTTTTCAATGCATTGCAGAAACGTCAAATAGTTGTATAAAAAAATCAGGAATTATTTTATATATTGTATACGAAATCCGAAAAACCTGTATACAACAATAACAATAACAACAACAGCAACAAAAGGCGACTGTTACTTAAGAATCCAAGAATTGTATGCAAATGATTACATTTCATGCAAAAACTCGTTTTCGAACTGGAGTCGAACCATCCACAATATATACTGTATATATGTATATATATATATAGATATATGTATATACATATATTGTCACTTGAATATGTTGTTGTTGTTGCTGTTGCCGCTCTGTTGTTTTGCTTTTGCTTGACATTTGTACCAGAGAGACATACCATTTAAGCATTATTTTCGTATTCGGGAGAATTGTTCGATTTCTATCCAAGCGCAATTAAATCCAGCTGTTTTAACTTTTCGATTAACTTTGGCACGTTTTGTGTTTAGGTCAGCAAACCGGTTATAATCTACGCCGATTTATATACTGATTCTATATACATACTATATATTTATATATACATTGTTATTATCTTAAGCACTTAACAAACTTCACGGCACCGTACGAAGGCGAGTGATAGAGAAACAGCGCGATTTCGTAACACTAGAACACCATTTGATCGAGCAGCAGTAGCTGAAGTAAACGTAACGTAGAAACCTAACCCCCCGACTTGGTATGAAATATTACGCGGACATGGGCTATACGGAGCACCACCACTCAGTGTGGACTATGCAGACTGACGAACTGGCGAACTGTCGGTCAGCGGGTGACGCGCTTTCCAGAGAGGTTTGTTCGATTCGACGGCTCAAATTTGTCTACTGTACTGCAGCAGTCTCGGACTGGCTCGAAACTCATTTGCCAGCCAAACTCGAGCGCTGAGCGCAGAGCGCAGAGCGAGCGAGCGAATGTCGTCGGAACAAGCGTAAGAAGGAGAGAGAGAGAGAGGAAGAGAGCGGCAGAGAGCACGGTTCGAAGAGCGAAGTGTGGTGACAGCTGTTGGTTTTGTACACAGGGCGACTATCTACATACAGATACAGTGTGTACACACGCACACGCACACACGTGCGTGCATGAGCGCCGTGCGCTCTTGCCCCATGCGCCTGTGTGCGTGCGTGGCTTTGCTCAGTGCCTTTGTATTATTATTTACTACCAACAACGGCAGTTACCTCGAGACCGAGAGCGGCGACACCGATAAAATTGCGACGCGTTTTGTTCAGCTCGTAGATTTCGTGGAGTCGGCAACTAAAGAGATCGGCCAGTTATGTTCAGAAAATGCGCTACACTCACTTATGCTGAGAATGCAAGAGAGAATCTTTGATGAAATTTAATGAATTATATACTAGATGGATAAGAATAAGCGCTGATATACATATTTATAGGGATGCATAGCCAATTCCATTTAGGATAGACAAAGCTATCATATTTAAATATTTTTCCTTTTCTATTTCAGAGTTTATAAAAACTAGAAGAATTATGATTACTACTTTGCATTTAATCTGCATAAAATCTAGTTAGAATACATATTAATGATAAATCTGCAGACAAAGTCCGATATAATGATTCATAAATACTAATTGAAGACCTAGCAAAATTTACTTAGATTTTCAATAGCAGTTTTCAAATAAAAACTATTTCATTAGTATTTTGAAACATATTACAATATTAGAAATTATTTTATTGTTGAATTGATATTTCGACATATAAATTATAATTTCATGTATATAGTTGATATATGTATATTTATATATAAATAAATATATATATTTAATTTTGATTAGACAAATAAATATTTACTAACAAAATAGAGAATCGTACATGAAACATATTTTAGATATATGTATATTTCAAATATAAATCTTACTAAACTCTTATATACAAATTTGTAATTATTTGCTGACATCAAAATTTAATTTTCTATCAGTCATTCAATCAATTAAGTATCCACATTCCCTACTATTTACAATGTAGGGCACTAAAAACCAGTTATTGGTTCTGCAGCTGCCAGTTTTACTTGCAAACAAATACAGCCATACCGCCAGGTCTACGCTATATGACACGGCCTGGAAATCATGCCCAAACGAAGAGAGTTTTCTGCTTTGGTGTGGAAAGAGAAAATCAAAAGAGAGACAAGCTCATAAACCAGCTACAAGTACATAGGGATCGTCGTCAATCAATAGCATTATACAACACAGTGACAGTAGCTAGAAGCTGATTAACCGAGCCAAAGAATTAACAATTGAACTTATCGAATCGTCATGTTCTAAGGCCCAACCTGGTTTCCACGACTGCAATGACGAATGATCGATCGAGCGAGCAGGCGAACAAAGCAATAAGACAAGGTCGTCGCGTAAAGAGAAACATAGATAAATGCAAAGAGAGGCCAGGGCGTTCCACGTTGGAAAGGTCGGAGAGTGAGAGAACGGGAGAGGGCACAAAGAGCAGCGCTCAGCATTGGAACGTGCGAAAAATTGCAATGCAGCGGCTTAAAGATTTTGCATGTGTGTGTGTGAATACACACACCTACAAATGTATATAAACATATATATATAAATTTATTAGTGTGTGTGTGGCTTGCTTAATGTAGATATGGGTTAGGTAGCTAAACCCAAAGAGAGGGAGAGAGAGAGAGAGAGAGAGAGACAGGTAAAAATGTTTCCAGTGAATCGTTAAGCCAGCATCGATTGCTGAATCAAGAACAAATATTCATAAAATGCTATTTCCACGAATCAAGCAAAGCCAACTCGCACTTTCCTCGCCGACCTCGAATAGGCAAAAGCGCCGTTAAAAGTCAACTTTAGCAATTTGCCTAAGAGCGAACAAAAGCCAAGTCAACAAACAGCAAATGTGCTAAATAAACTACAATTGCATTGTCTGCCCTATCATTTAGCTATAGTATATAGCCATATACATATAGTATACACAGAGCTGGGCGCTCCTAATGCCAGACTAAAACACTCCCACACAGCCACCCAGTGGATGGACAAAAGATAAGCCAGCGACAATGCCACGAATAGCGAAAAGCGAACGTGGATTGGGGCTTGGGGCTTGGGGCCTGGGGGATTGGCAGCGGCCACAAGCTGAGAAATCAATGTCGAGATGGCTAGACAAAAGCCACATGTTGAACTAATCAGAAATTCAATCAAAATGTGCAAATGCAGTCGAGCCGTCAGATGTAACAATCGAAGCAATACAATAAAACGTTTAAGCCCGATCAAAACAACTGTAATGAATACAATATATAAATGCTTTCGATATTTGCGATACTGAAATAACTTGTCTGTAGCCCTTATCTTTCATAACGATTCATAAATTCACTTTCCTATTCAAATCATTTTGAAGACAACTCGGAGATCTACAAATTTGTGGAATGCAGATTGAGTTTACGTTGTTTCTTTAAATATTATTGTACATTTCTATATAAATGGAGTTTCTTTATATACATACATATATAATCATAAATATATATATATTTTTAATTTTTGAGCTGATCTGCTGATTCCCTTTCGATAAAATCTATTAATTTTTTATATTTCTTTAACATTCAAAGTTATATTTTTATTATTATTATTTATTTATTTATATTATTATAAATAATTTATTTTTATTATTATTAATAATTATTTATTTTTATTATTCTTAATATTTTTTTTATTATTAATTATTTATTTTTATTATTATTAACAACTATTTATTTTTACTATTTTTATTAATTATTTTTTATTATTATTTATAATTTATTTTTATTATTATTATTAATACATTTTTATAATTTAATTTTAATTTTAAATGTTTATTATTTATTTTTTATTAATATATTTAAATCTTTTTTAATGTTATATTATTTTTATTTTTAAATTTAATTTTATATATATTTTTACTGTCGGCACTTGTTTCTCTTTGTGTAAAATGAAATTTTTTAAGGAATTATAAACTTACCTAAATTTGAAAGCTTGACCGTAGAGCTCTGCAAATAGAGAGAGAGAAAGGCATTTTAGTTACAAGTTATCGAATTTTGATTAAAATGATTCCCTTTGAGCTGGCTCTAAGAGAAACGCGCTCTTGGCCCAAGCTTAAGAGCTGGCGCTGGTTAATGCCCGCGACATTGTAGGTGCTTAAAGCGCGACAATTACAAAAAGTTCTCACAGTCATTAGGGTCGTGAAGCATCGCTGGTCTCGTGTTTACAATTTGTTTTCTATACTACACTACATGTGCATGCATGGCTATATATATGTATATGTGTGTGTATATAGCATAGTATATATATACCAACACACACACAGAGAGACAGCAATGCTTACAAGGCTGACATGCAGCTGGGGCTGAGTGCTTGGTGCTTGAGTGCTTCTTGAGACGCCAAAAGCTCAAGAGTGGCTTTGAGCAGAGCTGAAAGCTCACTCAGCCTATGCGACCAAGTTTACTCTCAGCTTAAACTTGGCCTGCCAGCAAAGTTCAATGAACTTGGACACGTTTTGATTTTTAATTCGAATATTTACATTTTTATTGCATCTACCCGCCCATAGATCCCGTTCAGTTTTTTATAGGGTAGTTTTAACTGTTTGAAATTTCACATTTCACGCCCATTGCTCAATAAAAAACCAATTAGCTAAGGGTTGCAGCATCCCTGACACTACTCGCAAGTAAATAAAAAATCAGTCGGGGCGAGTGAAATTCTCAAGTGCCTGGCACTAGTCTTAAATGCAATTAAAAACAATTTAGCCGCTCGGATGCAATAAGCGTTAGATTGCTCTAAAAAAATAATAGTCAAATTGAGAAGCGTTCCTTCCTCCTGCGGCGCGGGCAGCGCCGGCATTATCAGTCATTCAATTAAGGGCGACACACTGAGGCGTGAGAACCAACAGGCGGTGGGCATTAAATAGATTATCGTCCTGTAAGTGGCACTCGAGTGTCTCTAAGCCCACCCCACTCACTCGCGTTTTTGTGAGCAAATATGTAAAAATTTGTTGCGGCTGCCTGACTCAGTATTTATTATAGCCATATTTGATTACTAAATAAGCAGCTAATTCATTTCCAATTAGTTTTCTATTGGATTACTCTAATAAATTCTTCAGAAAGTAAATGTAAGTGGACGAAACTATTCTAAAACTAAAAATTGTAATATTTAAAACATAAATTTAAAGTAGTATTATATATAAGAATAAATATATAATAGAATCACAAATCTTTTAGGAATAAATATGAAAATTTAAATACTATAAAAATAAATATTTGAGTTATATGTAATATATAAATATATATAATATATTATTCAAATAAATATATAAATAATTTTATTAAAATAAAAAAATACAGAAGAAAGCTAAGTAATAATTAAATAAGTAAAGGCAATAAGCCATATCCCTTGTTAAGGCAAATTTAAGCATGCGCTACAGAATCAATGACAAAAGCTGCAATAAATTAAAATCTATAAAAAAAATATATTAAATTTTATTATTTTTTATGAATATTTCCCCAAGTCCTAGATACTCAATAAAAACCAATTTATTTGTACGAGCTTCATGTCCAGAAATCTATTGCATACTTTTAGGCAAGTGTTCTAAATGAATGCACATTAAGGATGGCACGAGGTGCTTACAGTTCATCTTCAGCTCAAATAATAATAATTTATAGGCTCTCTAACTATAAAATAGTCGAATGTGACTGCAATTTAATAAATATATAAAGCAAACATTGTTAACTGAGGCGATTTATGTATTTTAGTGATAGCCATGAATTCGTATAAAAATCCCATTGGATTATTGAAATTGTGAAGAGTAATTTCGAAAAAACATGCAAGAGCTTCACAGATTTAAAAAGGAATTTCTTGATTAAAAATAAATGTTTTCATTAATTATTTTTATTAATTTTTATTAATTAATTTTAAAAGAATTTTTTTATTTATTCACTTTAATTTAAAAGGAATTTTTTCCATACTGTAAAAGTTTTGTTATCAACTCAATTTTATTTAGGCTTTAGGCATTAGTATAATAAGGTATACTACTAGAAATTCTCTATTAGAACAGCAAAAGATCTTGCTGAACTTGAATTATTTTTATGTTCTTCATAATTTGTATATTATGTATATATAATTATCCCCTAGATAATTATTTCACTGAAACTGAAGTGGAAATTCTCACGTAAAGATCTTAACTTAGACTTATAATACACTCATGCACTTAGAACTTAAATGCTTCAATAGCTATCCCGCCTCGTGTCTAAGCTTGCCATTTTTAGCTTGTTTAATATTGCAAGTATATAAAGACTCAATTTACTGTCACATGTGCGAACAGAATGCGTAAAGCAATTCCATTAAAAGTATTTCCTCAAGCCCAACTCGCCCGCCCGCTGTGGATCTGCTCTGCCAGCATCTCTGGCTGCAGCTGGGACGCTTCGCAAGTGGAAAGGCACAATCATGAGCAGGGAAGCTCGAATATAGCAGCACACGCCCAATGCACAGTGGTGCAATTCAACCAAAAAAAGTGTGACAAAAATCAAAATCAATATGGCTAGAACTTGATGTAAAAAAAAGCTTATCAAATCAAATCTGTATATTTTTTCTTTTTTTTTTTTTTGCAAACTACTGAGATGGTCCCACTGTGCAGCCCGCAATTGGAACGTGCCTGTTGCGTTGATGCTAAAAATTGCATTAATGCAATTTCTACACCAATTCCAATTCCCCCAACTGGAGTGCAATAAATGTGCCAAGCGAATGTCAACTCTGCTCTCCGCATATGTCTATATACATGGAGGCCATGTACATATATATGTATATGGACTTACGCTGATGCTCGCAGTGCTCAAGGTGATATTTTCTTATTGCTAAATGCTGAATAGCTCAAGTGCTTCTCTGCTCTGCTCTGCTTTGCTTCCTCTGGCTTCCTCCTGCATTAATTCCAATTCATTTGATTGGTTGCAAAATTAATGAGCTTATTGCCAGTTCTGCTTGCGACTGACCGTAAACTGAATTTACACAGTCCATTTGCCAATACATACACGCACACACACACACACATACAAGCATGGCCCACGTGAGTCAATAGGATGAAGGCGCCTCCAGAGGTTTTTTTTGGGGCGTGGCCACATTGATTGGTCTTAAGGCGAGCTGGCCGCAAGATTGATGACGGTTATAAAAGTGCCCAAAGTTATTGCCCTAGCCCCAACAACACCCACAATGTCGTTCGCTAGCACCTACACACACACACACACGCACAGTTTTCGTACATCTACCTTCTGCCACGCCAAAGTCATTTCCTTTGCCAACGCGCTGATTGTATTGAAAGTTGTTTTTTTTTTGCCGCTTTGCTGCTGGCAATTCTCAATTGCACTTGAGGTTCTTCTGCTCAATACCCCTTTGAATTCGAATTCGAATAGCAATAATAAAAGTGATTTATAATAGTCATATTAATAGGGGTGTTGCTTCTAAAATTACTGCGAAATCGCTTTATAGTTAGCAAAGACCTTGAAAATCTGACTGGCTGACTGAGTGGGTGGGCGATTGCGGTCAGCGTTTGGTTTGATATATTTTAATAACATTTATTTAAGGCACACTAAGAGTGAATCAACACAGATACTAAATTAACTTATATAGTAAGATTTGCAATCTATATATTTGTAGTCTATATCAAGCCTCAGTTGAGAAGAGCTCACAGGTGTAACTAGCATAAACCATGTTTGCTGCAGTGGGCTAGGTATCCTCAGGTCGTATATTCTCGACTGGAGCACACTTACTTCGTTTATGCGTAACGATGAGTTAAGAGAGAAACAGAATATGCTAATTTGTACAGTACGAAATAATGATTCATCACAATGCTGATGCTCTCATGGAGGCATTATATACTGAAGGTCACTTAAGGTAAGAATTGAGTTATTGTTCTGGAATATTAATAATGTAAAATTGGGCGTAAATAAAAATACTGCAATTTGTCTAGTTAACAGCAATGTTATCTATCAATAACATAATGTCTTTTGCTTAACAGCTGTTCATTATATTTTTAATTCTTTCAGACTTTCTAGAATACTTTTATAAAATCTAGAAAAGCTTTTAATAGTTTACTAATCTACCCACAACTGAAACTCTGTTATTCACTTCTGTTGAATCCTGGGAAGGAGTTGAATGTAAATCTAGAGATCTAGATAGCAAGCCAAGTTAGGTGATGATAAAATCAAAATATTCTTGATCAGATTCATCAATTTGTAATTAAAATATCCCACAGTTACTTTTAGTTTTTATAAATGTAAACTTAAATAGCAAACACTGAAAATTGCTATTTGCATTGGCAACCCCAAAAACGGTGTTCGACACAGTCAACATATTTTCGCACGCCCAAGTCTTTAAATCTTAGATATTCCCACGGGAAATATGACTGGCACGCGTGTCCCAGCCTTTGTGTTTGCCCAGCTCAGGTCTTGGGCCGCAGAAAGTTGCACTTGCAGCACGAACGCCTGCCGCAGCGCGGCTGAAGGATAATGCGCCACACACGGCACAACTACGTTCGAGCAAACACTGGACGCGCCTTTGTCTTGGGGTTGTTAGCCCCGTCTGGGCTGTGGGCTGTTGGCTGTTGGCTGTTGCATGTAGCTTGTTGGTCGTTGGGTGGTGGGTGGTGTTCAAGGGGGTGTGCCATTGACGGAAATCATGCAAAACGTGCCGAGTGCACGAGTCCTAAAGGAACTGAACGCAGAGACAATCCTTCGAGCCGCCGTCGCCCGTTTCTGGTTGTGACAGTTCCTGGTTTTTCGCTCCCTGCTGCCCCAAATTGAACGACTCACTAATTCCGCTCTGCTCGCCGCTAACTGACATATTAATAGCTGGCAAAGTATACAGCAACAAGCAACAACCACCAACACAACAGGCAACCACCCCTCCCAGAGCCTGTCGTCTTATTCATTAGATTGAACCCTGGCCAAGGCCTGATTGCTTTAGCTAAATGATGAAAGTTAACAATCTGCCGATTGATTGGCACCAATTAAAGAATTAAATTCATAAGACTTTCTTCGGGGGATTATTATGACCGTTTAGTAAGCTATTAAATTAGTTAATCAAGGATAATGGCTGATAGTTAAACTAAAATTATTATTAGGAAAGATTCCTGGCAACTTGGAATCCGAGAATTCTTGTTGATCTTCTGTAGTTTCTGTTAATTTTCTCTATGGATCTATTTTAAATTATATATACATAATAAATCCAAAAATTCACTATATCTTTCACAGTTGTAGAATCAGATTTATCTGATTTATAACTCTCATCATCTACTGTTACTTTGAGACTTTAGTTAGACAGTCCATTGAGCGCCCAAAAGCTCTAATATCCCCATAAAGAGTTCTCGTTTTAATATTCATAACGAATTCAAGTAAAACTTAACTTAGATTTACGGTTTACTTAGCCCATTTTTGGTCAATTGATGACACAGTGGAAGTTTCCACCAACACAGAAATGATTCGATCGATTTTGGATTCTGTGTGGGAAGAAACAGCACAGCATTTGCGTCGAAGTATTAATGTAATTTAATTGCACAGATTAGTGGGAATTTAGGCTACCCAAACTTGAAACTGGGTGCAGTCCATATGGCACACAGTTTTAAAGCAATTCATTTAGCAGATGAGTACATGACCTGGGAGAAACTGCAGTTATTCATTAAGAAAACAACAATAGAACTCTGCTTAAACTAAACTCAATGTTAATATAATGGGAATGATGAGTTCAGGATAGGCACAGTGTACTCAATGTAAGCAAAAGGCAGAAGGATATGTAGTAGAACCCTTTGCCTACGAAGACCAACACTCCAGTTGACTAAGCATAAAGCCTTCTGTCTGTCTGGTCCGGTCCGTCGAGTCTCGAATCCTATAAGAACTGGACCTTGAAACTACCTTGTAATAGACTTTGAACATCTGCTTGGCATGTGCTTCAGGGTATCTCTTAGTCGATCATTTTCGACTGGCATAGCCCTACTTGCATTTACATAAGCTTCGGTAAGCAAGCATTTCGTAACAGGAACAGTTTTCTGAAAAATTCTCAATTCTCAAATTGTTTCCAGCTGCAAAGGACAACTGCCTTTGCCTTTGAGACTGCACCTACAGTGGCATACATAACAATTGTTTGCAGAGGCTAATTACCTGCACTAATGGACGGCGTGGGCGACAGCGGTGAGCGCCGCATAATGTTGAATGAAAGGCAGTTAAAAGCAGAGCTGTGATGATAAGTGCAAGTTGTGCACACGTTATGAGTGTCGCTGCCACATTCACATCCACGACATCCGCAGCGGCAGAGACCAGAGCCAGAGCCAGAGCCAGAGAGTTGTGAGAACAACGAACTTGGTTTGGCTTGCTCAGAACCCGGCCAAGTGAAGGTTTTGCGGATGCCACTGTGAGTGCGCGTTGTCATGCTTGGCTGCTCATTTATGACCATAGAGCACAGCGCAGTAAGTGAATGTATCTCAAAGATACACGCAGAGTGCAGCAACACAGCAACTTTAAGTCGCTGCTGCTGTTGCTGCTGCTGCTGTTGACGCTTCAGTGATTGTCGTTCTTCAGATCTCTACTTCCCATACAGACAACGGAACAACTTTGACTGTGATTTCGAGTGCAACAGCTGGGGTTCACTTGGTCATGCTTGAAGCGCAGCTAGTTAGAAAAGGCACATAAAACTGAGGGTAACTGAGTTTTACCTTCAATTTGGAGCAAAAGGAGTGAGCTGAGAGCTAGTATTGTCGAGGTGGGGCAGACCTTTCCCCTGACAACAACAGTCATCTCAGTCCTCTATTTTACTTTAAATCTATACTCAATATCACAAGATGTGTATCTAAAGTAGCTATATCTTTTCTTCTATCTCAACAAGGATTCAAATACCTGTGACTTATTGAAACCATAAGATTAATGGCTGCATTTGCACTTATATGTTCTCTCGATAGGTATAGAGCAAGACAAATTTCTGAGCTCTTCTTCTTAAGCTCTTTCTCTGGTTGCCAACTGAGACTTTCTTTTCCGAATCATTAATCAAAAAGCAAACTACTATGCGGAAGCTTTTCAACATAATGCGCTGATTATTTGTACTTGGTTTTGCGGTTTTACCTATCAAAGTATTTCATTTTTATCGAGGGAACATGACAAATGGCATTGTAGGCGCGCGCTTAGCTTATCAGCGAACCTTCGACATGGAACAAAGTTGCGAATATATTTGGATATAGTTTTGTTTTCCATAAGAATACATGTATTTAATGTTTATTTATGAAATATGTGTCATCGATATTGATTTTGTTGTACTTTGTGAATATTCAAGAATTCGATTCGATTTGAGTTGCTTTGCAATAGTCAAAACTAGTTTCTCAAGCATTTTGAACGATTTGCAATGGGTTCAGGAAGGAAAGAACAGAAAGTTTATATATACAATAATGTGATATATAATATACATGCAAATATATATATATTATCTATAAATTAAGAAGGCATGACGGTATAAGTCTGGTTTGCTAACTGGAATCAGAATTTATTTAAATTTGAAACGAAGACTGCCAATGCTATAAAAGGTCAGTGGCTTATGCCTCAAGGTCGACTGGTTAGCAAGTATATCTTATGCCATATATATGCTTTTTTATTATACCTATTATACATACATACATATTTATATAAATTTCGACATTTAATCTACCCAAATAAATTCAAACTTTCGCTTCTTAGTTCCCTTGCCAACCCAACTAAACTAAGAACAACTTTGAAAACAGTTTTCAAAGTCATTTGAATAATTTCTGCTGTTGATATAATTTTTTTAAGTTTTAAATCTGCTTTAATTATCACATTTTATGCTGCTTTTATTTTAATTTCAAGATGTTTGACAGCCTAATTAGCATTTGAGTGCAAATCGGTTCGTCTTTAATCCAGACTCAGGTCAATGTATCTGAGGTGGCGGTGTTTTGAAACTCAAAATTTGTAAAATATATTGAATAAAGATAAATTTAAAATGAATTTGAATACAGCTCAAACTCAGGCATAAGAAATACGAAACAATCTTAAAAAGGTAAACAGTAAATTTAATGAATTTGAAAGGTGTTCGTAACTCAGCTATGGAGCTCATTAAGACTAAAACAGAAATTTAAAAAAAAAATGGAAAATCATAAATTAGAAACTTACAAAAAAAATTGTCTGTAACAGCTAGTAACTATGTTTAACTAGTAAACTATAGGTGCATCTGTATGTATAACTATTTCATAACTCATAATAAGTTATGCGCTTCGCACATCAGTCGAAGCAGCGTAATCCCAGCTCAACCGTGCCGTAATCATATATTCAGTTTCAGTCAATTTAGTCTGTATATATTTCAATGTATCTAAATGTCAGTGGCGAGTGGGCGGCATAGGACAATGCTTAGACGTAGTGGGAAAGGTCGGCAACAGCAGGGAATCTCCACTGAGATTCTGGGGATGAAGCTCACAGCAGTAATCTCAGCCATATGGCAAAGAGCTGACACACACACACACACACACAGAAGCACACGTCGACATTTGGCATTTGGCAATGTGACAACAGCAAAAGCAAATGCAGAAAAACGCCTGTTAAAGGTAAACGGAAACGGAGCGGCAGGAAAGTTTTCGTCGTTGACGAAACACACACATACATAGATATATAATATATATACATACATATATATGTATGTACATATATTTGTAAGTTTGCGTGAACACGAAATCGGCAGCAATAAGAGCGCCAACGCAGAGCTGCAAAGGAAAATCAATATTACGGCGATTTCGGCTGTTGCCTTTTTGCTGCTGCTGCTGCTGCTGCTGCTGTTGTGGTTCGCCAGCGAAATGTGTCACGGCGAGGGAGCACGGAAACTGGAGCAGTAATTTCATTGTATTGTATATATACACATACATACGGGAGTGTTAGTAGAGAGCTATAAATAATTGCCTGCTGAAATGGCAACTCACCTGTTTTAATAGCCTTTTTTGGCAGCGCGAGCTACACGCTCGTTTGTTTTGTTTTCTTTTCTTTTCTTTTGAAGTTGAAGTTCACGCTCAAAAAAAGTTAAGCTGAATAAGCTTTAAAGTTCTAAAAATACTCCGTTGTAGCAAACATGTGTGTGTGCGTGTGCGTGAGTGAGTGTGTGCAAGCGTAAAATACAACTACAAATGCACGCACCAAACTCCAACTCCAACTCCAGCTGCAGCTTCGTGCGATTACACAACAGCAGCGAAAAACTTCACGAGCCGAAACGAAGTTGAGCGAAAAGGCGACGCCGAAAAAGAGTCGAGCGTGAATTTCACTTATTTGTGATTTGCTTAGCTGCTGCTTCTGCGGCCGCGTTCACACTTTTTTTTAATTAAACAATATTTTTGGTTAAAAATCATTTGGCGGAGTTTAACTGTTGTCGAGTGTCTCTCTCTCTGTGTGTGTGTGTGTGTGAATCAGCAGAAATACAAACACAAACACTTCGCTGGCCTACGTTGGCCGCCACTCGACAACGACACGACGCAACGCAACAACTGCGATACGCGAGCGCGCACCAACGACTGAGCGAGCAGCAGCCGAGGGCAGAGGCTGAAAATAAAACGTACCCGAAGTCGGCTTGTCGGCTTTTCGGCTACTCGGCGACCGAGAGCGCGTTGAGCGTTGATTTGATGGAGCTTTCGCGAACAGCTTCTTCAGCATTTAACGGTAACGGTACAATACGCTCAAGCTGAAAGCTTTTTGTGCTGCCAACTGCTTGGGCGCCAATTTTGAGGAATTTTGAATTTTGTGAACTTTCTCAATTTTGCTAATGGCTCTAAACATGTCTAATTAGTTGTGTGGCTGCCAAGCGTCCGTTTTTGGTCTTTAATATCGATAATATCACCCAAACGAACGGGGCCTTCGAAAAGGGATTATTAGGTTTAAAAAAAAAAAGGAACTGAACAGAATCTCAACTCACCTTTGACAGCTTGGAGCAGCTGCATGCGTGGAAATGTTAGCAGCTCCACACGCACCTCCGTGAAAAGACCCCGCGCCCCAATACGACCCAGAACTTTAATAACTCTGGCCGGTGAGGTGGGAGAATCCATCATATATATATATATATATATATATATGAATGTTTCTATATGTTTGTATAACAAAGTTTTGTTACGCAGCAATCTGAATAATATGTACAGATATTTGGAAGTAAAAGTCTGTGCTATGAGATTGGAATTAGATACAGTTTACAGGGAGAGTCTGCAGAAATGTTATATATATAGGAATATGTAAATAATATGTAAATATACATACATAAATATAATATATAAAAATATTATTTATCATCTCAATGAAAACAAATTCAAGTTGGGTTTAATGTGCAGGAAATGGTCAAAACAAACAGTTATTTCAATGCCAAACCAACTACTTTCATGTATTTCCAAGACCAATGGGCAAATCTTAAAGATTTTCTTGAATATTTATTATATTTCTAACAAATCTTTGAATGAAGTTAACATTCTTATAGATGACTAACTATTGTAGTAAAGGAATCTTTTGAATAATGCGCCATTCCATATATAGTCTAACGGATATAGCTTCACATAATATATATATAAATCTATTTGTTATTTCTTTCACTCCTTATTGGAATACTTATAATCAAATAATAACATTATGCAACACTATTAATAGAGGATTATTCTTATAAGTATATCTGGTCATACTGTGCATGATCTTCTATTTTCTTCCTGTCAATTTCGTCAAAGCGTAAGCAAGTCGTAATAATAAATTATAATCACAATGTAAAACATTAAACTATCATCAGTGTGTTTCATTAAACATATTTATCTAGTGTTCCAACACTACTCTATTTTATCATTCCAGTAAATTGTAGTAAATTTTGAACTTATAAACCTGGGAAATGGAAAATTTGATTTTTATATTTCTCGTAAAAAAAAAATTATATAAATAAATATAAGTAAAATAAAATATGTAAATATTCTCATGACATCTCTGAGATCTCCAAAAAAATATCACCTGCAAGCTCAGTATTTTTCGATTATTAATAGAATAGGTGAATAGGCTTCTGGGCTTAGTTACTGGTTGCCAAACTATTTCTCTTTTATTTGTTATAGCTCATATTAACACCAGTTGAAAATTAGAATATAAATATATATTAAGAGTAATATATTAAATACAACATCAAAGTCGTTCAAAGAACCCTTTCCATACGAGTACCCTGAGCAAGTCTTTCATCCCCAAGTGATAACAACCCAGCAAAGCTCCTCGTTTATGCAATCACACTTTCGAATTTGCCACGCAAGGTGACATCTCGCATGATGGCTGCGAGTTCCTCGTCCTTTTGGGCGCGCATGTCATCGATCAGGGACTCCTTGAAGCCCGCATCCTTGGCCGGATCTTGAGGCAGTTGCTGCTTCTGCTTCTCCAGCTGCAGCTGTGGCACCTCAACACTCAGGGTGGCGCCAATGCGCTCCACGCTCCAGCGCCCGGCGAACTCCCCACTGCCAATCTGCGCCCAGCTGTCCGTGCCAAACCAGATGGAGAGCGCTTCGTTGTAGTCCGTGACATGTGCGCGAAAGGGATTGGCTGGGGCTGCCGAAGCCCAGGTGGTTGATGGTGTCCCTCAGCACCTTGGACAGCTTGGGCAGCTTGTGGGAGTAGAAGAGGACGGCGCCGCCGATCAGGTGCGCCATGGAGCGCAGGCAGCGGCACATGTGCTTCTTCAGGGCGGGCTCGAAGTCCATGAAGATGTCGTACTTGCCGCCCACGATGACAACGGGAAAGGGCAGCAGCTCCAGCGAGTTGAGGTCCTGCTGGGCATGCTTCACACGCTCCAAGCAGCGTCGCTCCATGTCCTCACGCAGCTGCGGCGTTGCCAGCTGCAGCATGCGCTGCGCCGTGTCCCTCAGTCCTCGATACGCGCACTCGAGATCCGCCCAGACGCGCTGCGGCTGCGAGAGATCGATCATGATGAAGGCCGCCATCTGCTGGAGTCCGTGCGTGCGCATGGGCACCTCCAGCAACTGCTCCGCATTGTCCAGGGAGCCCAGTTCCCAGACGTTCAGCACCTGTGCACACCTGCCGCTGCCTACGCGACGGCCATAGCTGTACTCCAGAGCCATCGTCGGACGCGTCGTCAGCTCCTCCCGGTCGAAGAACTTGTTTATGGCCATCGACTTGCCCTGAACGGAGTTTCTGCTTTAGTCTATAGAGTGGGCGGGGGGGAGCTGCCTTGGCTGGACTTACCACACACTTGCTGCCCAGCACGAAGAGGGTGCGCTCCTTGGGCGCCGCGGAGCTCGCCTCCAGCTGGCGCAAACGCTCCTGCTCCTCGGCCAGACGCCCGGCTATCTCCTGTATGCTGCCCGCGGCGCTCAAGCTGCTCGGATTGCTCTTGTCCAACATGCTCCTCAATTTTCCATGAATTGTGTATAAAAACTGCGGCAAACGCATGACATAGGGCAACACTTTGTTGTGGCCGACTCAACTGTAGCCATGGCAATCTTCCAGAGTTGCCGAGTCCTGCAGTCAAATGAGCAGTACCTCAAACACTATATGAATAAGAGATAATAAAAATAAGATAATAATAATAATAATGTTACACAAATATTTTTAATAATTCAGTTTTGAGGTAGCTCTATTATTAAGATTTATAAGCTTTGTTTATAGAGCTCTCAGATTTATAGCCAAAAATATCATATCTTACAAACTTCATAAAAAAAGGACTTGAGATATGCTCTGGTCTGTTATAATGGCTTTAGAACTGTTATCGTATGTATACTATACATTCTATTATCCTTTCTTGGGATTTTCAATTTAAGCTCAAAGTTTAAGTTAAGACAAGTCATACAAAATGATCATATATGTTAATTGAACAGCCAAAAATATGTTATAAATTAACTAAAAAAAAATTTAAAAAATAATAAATAATAATAAATAAATAATATAAAAAAAAAAATGATATAATATATATAATAATTTCAAAACAATTAGTAACCATAGCAAAATTTATATTTATTCATTTATTTATAGTACAAATTCAGCACAGACACAGCCCGCAAAGGTTCGCGTCTAGAATAGATCGCGGACACAATTATGGATAAACTGCAGTTTGTGTGCGTTCAAAAAGCTGTGCACTGCTTGCTTTTAGTTTGCGTCTCTACAATTCTATAGTCTATGTTTTTTTGTAGTTTACTAAGATTGTGCACTGAGGTCGCTTTTAGCCAAAGGAAGTTATGCGATGCGCTGTGTTCTTCTTTAGTTGTTATTTTATATTCATAGATGGCGCTTTGTCAATAAATCACGGATTCTTTGCTAATAAATATATATTATTTTAGCTGTAGCCATTTTTTCCGTAATGTGATGTAGATAAAAGTTGCTTATTATTATATCTACAATATTATATATATCTATAATATTATATATCTATTGAAAAGCTCTCACAACACTGCTTGCTATTTACTGTAACAAGCAGTTCAGCCGTTCTGTTCTCAAGTGTTTTTCTATTACTTTTTCTATGTTTCCATGGACTGTTTTCATTGAATTCTATGTCGTTGTTTTTTTCTATATTTTTAATTTCGACTTTCTGTTCTATATTTTCTTTGCTATGTTCTATGCTTTCGATTGCGTTGTATTTGCTGCTATGTTTATTGTTGTTCAATGTTTTTTGATTGGTATGTTTATAATTTCTATGTGTAATGAATGCGCTATGTTTTTAGCAATGTTTGCCATAAATTGGTTAATAAAACTGCTTGGTTGATAGATTCCACTACGCATCACTAGATGGCGCTTCACAACATAAAATTTGTAATGCAGTTGGTGAATAGAAAAGTTTGAAAATAATTTTTTCAATTAAATAAAAAATGTATAAATGTTTAATTTGTTGATAAAAAGTATATAAATTTATTACAAATTATTTTGACTTCACATCTATAGATTTTTGTCTATCTCTTTTCATATCTATGGATTTGATATTCGAATACCTATCGTCGGTCGATCTGTCTGTCGGTCTGCCTGTCTGTCTCCATATATGCAACGCTTGCATTGTTGGGCGACTCCTGGGCTTCGGCATTGTTACTTATCTCTGTTTGGGCTGCGTCGCTCCATCTGGCTTATTCGCTTTTGCTTTTAGTGCTCTATCTCTCTCCCTGTGCAGCATGCCCGACCGGCGAGTCATCAAACATAATTACTTGCCCAGAGGCATGCAGCAATTGACATTTCGGTGGCAGACCCGTCATCCAAAACTTGGCTACTGACTGCTGACTCCGCCCCATCGCCATTGCCGTTACCGTTGCCGTTACTGTTGCCTTTGCCATTCCTTCGGCCCCGCTGGCCAATAGATTTGCCAGCAAACTCATTAGCCGTTGCTGCCGACTTTGAACTTTAAGGCGAACCAGCTCCATCATAGCCGAGGGCTCTAATTGATAATGAAATTCGCTGGGCTGGCCCTTTAAGCTAAGCAACTGCACCTTGGAACGTCTGCTCCCATGCCCTGCCCTGTCCAGCTCCCACCCCTATCCTTCAACTGATAACTGTCGGCAATGACCCCATATCCAAAATGGAGTTTGCTTTTTGGACTTTTGCTGCAACTTTCTCCTGCTTTGTGGTCTGCCACTGAAAAATTGTGTTTATTTCCATACCCTGGAGTAGTGGGAAGAAGGGGTATATTACTATAACTGACTAGACAAATGTGCATGAGAATTTTGTGCTACATTGAAAGATTATTGAACTGAACTATCAAACTATCAATGAATCAGTTCAAATGATCATCAACGAATCTCAATCGTTCATTAACAATTAGTTCTTTTGAGTAGTTAAACTGTTCATGAGCGATACTTTCTTTGGAGCTGTTATGAGGTGCTGAATAGCTGACTAAAATGTGCGTAGATTCCAAGAACTGGAACTAGTTCACAACTTTAAAATGAAAGGCAAATAAATTTAAATCTTCAAAACTTTATATTTGTGATCGAAAACTGGAACTGGAACTGGAACTGATTCAAAACTTACAAAAATGAAAGGAACATTAAAAGTTCTTTTGAACTATTATGAGTCGCTGTATAGCTGGCTCAAAGAGCTCTACATTTAATGAACTGGAACTGGAACTGGAGCTGAAACTGAAACTAGAACTAGTTCACAACTCATAAAACTATAGATAATGAATTTCCAGCTCTCGCATTTTCTATTCATTCACGAAAACTTATACTGGAACTAGTTCCTAACACCCACGCAGATTGTACAGGGTATATCTAAGTCGAGCACAGCTACATATTTACCAAGCAATTTATGGCTGATGACCCACCGCCCACTTCTACTGAATGCGCCCAAAAGCCAGTCGATGCCAGCGATATGTATGCAACTTCATCGAGGCTCGAGACTCGAGGTTCGCTCGGTTCGCGTCTGCCTTTATGCGACTTGATATGCTTCTACTTACTTATGCTGATTTATCTAAGAAATAACTCATTTCTATGTTAACTCAACTATGGCACGGCCTGGCTGGGCTCCGCCTGCTCGGCCTGGCTCGGCCAGTTGCCCAATTCACTTTCACTGCACTTCGAGGCCAAGTCATCGTGGGGCTCACAAAAGCTTAAGGATATTATATTGAGGAATCAATTTTGAAACTTAATGTTTATAAATCAATATTTTAAAATGTTTTCTGTTTTAGAAATGGTTTTGTGCTTGACTAGAGCTCACCTATGTGAGCTCCATCTATGAGCACCTGGATACTACAATTGAAATTCTCCTTTCAGATCTGAATATTATATGCATATATAAAGGATCTGCAGAGTATATATATAGTATATATATTATATATAGTATATAGTATGTAGTATTGTCTTAATAGAAAAACCAAGCCTAGCTTTTCTTAGCTTGCTTTCTTAGCTCTAGTTCAAGACTAGAAGCTGGTCTGGGTCCACTGGCAAGCGCCTGATTTGTTGATATCCTGTATAAAGGATATTAGACGAGTTTAATTAACAATGCACGACTAAAAGATATCCAAAGTTGAAGTGTGACAACTGCACGACTAGAAGATACCCTAAGAACTGTGGCAAGTGCAGGACTAGAAGCTACCCTAAGAGGTGTGGTAAGTGCACCACTAGAAGATAAAGAGGTTAAATATTCATTTTATTTATTTGCATTTTCATTCAAACAATTTAAAAATGTGTTGGCCTGATCATCATTTGCACAAACTTGAGTGGATAGTACCAGTTGCGCCAGTGGATTCCATGTTTCGAGGTATCATACTTGGCATTCAGACTGCGATAAGAAAAAGAAAATCTAAATGAAATCACTTGATTAAATCTATGGCAACCCAAGTCAAGTTACCTATCAAAGCATGAGCTGAACCACCAACCGCATTGAGAGAGTAGCGCGCAGTTAACTGAGGGAAAGATATCGTGATCACTATCATAAGTCGAAAACTCCCAATTGAGATGGTGCGAGAGTCCATCATGCACGTTTCCCTTGTAGTTTCCCAGCGAGATCAGCCGAAAGTTGTCCTCCTTGCCGGCAATGCTGAAGTTGTTATAACGGCCATAATTGACTTCATCTCTAACATCCTTCATATATAAGTACAGCTCGTGTGGCACTGACTTCGTCAATAGGTGGAGTTTCTCGAGTCCAATAAAAAATTCGCCCTTCAATGTGCCAAAGCCCGATCGATAGTCGTGCATATTCCTGTTGAAGTCCACAGAGCCATCGAGACGACGCTGTATAACTGTCCAGCCGGCATCAATCAGACTCGAGTCGCAGGGCGCCTTGAAGGAAATCGAATCAGACACTTTCAATTCGTAGATCCCATTCCCTTTTCCAATGCAATGTGAGGTTAGAGTTGCTTCGGCTTCAGAACTCTTCCTTCTCAGTCTCCATTTGCAATTGATTCTCATTCTTGATCACGTCCTTCACTTTCACTGCATCTTGGAGCTTATCAACTAAAGTTTGTTGGGACTCCAGCAAATGCTCTTTGGTCAAGCAAAATTTTGTGTGTGACTTGCTTAGTTCCAGTTGATCCTGTAAGGACTCTACAGTTGCTTCGAGCTGCTGTATCTTAGCAGTCAACTTGCTGAACTCTTTCTCCTTCGCTTGAGCAGAGGCAGCATACTGCAGCAGCGGCTTCACTATGCTGTAACAATAGCCTCCGCACTGAGAATCCAAACTGCGCTTTAATTACAGAGAGAGAGAGAGAGAGAGAGAGAGAGAGATTACAGTTATACGAGCTTAGACTCATTCACTCAAGCGATTGACTTACGGAGCTCTCACTTATGACCGCTGGCAGGGATATCAATGAGATTAGCAATAGCTTTTGAGGTGTTAACATTTTCAATCCAATGCTGACGCCGCTCTCCCATCAAATAATTTCAAACTAAATTCCTAATTTTAATTTGTAATCAGAATTGAGCTTATCAGTCACTCGGGTCAAAGTTGTGCTCAAATGAATTCTCTGAATCCCTCGATTCTCTATTCTAGTTCATTCCGTTATCACTCAAATCGTCTGTTTGCCATTCTGCGTTGTTATCTCTGTTGCAATTGCCGCTCTCTGCTCTCTATTTGCTCTTCTTGAAATGCTTGTTGCATGCAGAATTACTCTGGAATATGCTTTAAATGGGTATATTGGGTTTCAGCAAATGCTTTCAAGGGAAGATCAAAAGCTGCCCAAATGGATATATTGCTGCTTAGAATGTTGATATAGAGTAAATCTATTCAGGATTTTCAATTTAATACTCGTTCCCCAAGTGCATAGACTATATTGAAAGTATAAAGACATTTTACAAGCAGTTGAATCAGAGTTTATGATTTTTAAGACTTGGGAATTCAATGATCTATCCATTTATGTAAGGTTCGGCAAATTAGAATGATTTTTGTAAAAGTTTACCTGACTGAATGAGTATTAAGCAGTCGGGAATACCCTATTAAATCCGTTTTACTTGTCTAAGGGATATCTTAAAAGTGAAACTTTAGCTTAATGTATTCATGACTTAAATATGCTTGCATTTGCCTCAATCAAGGCTCGAACACAAGAGCACACTCCCATACACACACTCACTAATACACAGCCATACACACACACACACACACACACCCACACACAAAGTAATAATAATCTCCCAGAGCAGATTCACACAGACACGAAGTCTGCAATCGAAATGAATTTCGCTTGGCATCAGAGTCCGAGCGACAAATTGCATTTAAGATTCTACGTTAGAAACTCTCTCGATTTGCTTCCGAAAGATAATCGCATTCAAATGCTATTTGGGAATATCTCAGCACAAGGCAGCTAATAAGCTAAAAGCTCTTCAAGTGACTAAACATACATATATTTATGAATATGAATATATATATATTGATATTTATTATGTGAAATGCTAATTACTTAATTTCTAGCCTAGGCATAACCTATGCAACGCATCCAGTTCAGGCCAAAGAGAAATAGTTCAGCAGTGAAAACTTGACTTCTTGCCGAAGTTGTATATTTTTATGGAGAAGAGTGCTAAACCTGATCTGAGATATTAGCCAAAAATCATATTAAGTTTTAGTGCTAAAATCTAAACTAATTTTTCACATGGATTACAATTGATGTTCCTCGACAGATAAACCAAAGTTCACAGTTTCCAATTCAAGTTCTTGATTCCCATTTATAGATGATAAATGCTATTAAAAGGATAATTTAAGACATATGTAGTTACGAATTGATGAAATTATTTAGTGAACGAGGTAATAGAAAAATGCTTTTATAAAGATATTTAAAAATGTAAATATAATAAGAGTGCACTTTCGAGATCTAACATAAGATGTTTTTGCCCTATCTAGCTGTCTTGGCCTTTAAAAAATTGGCTTAAAAACCAAATACAGTGAAACCTCGATATAACGAATCTGAGAGGAATCAGAAACTTTTTCGTTACATCTCTTTATTCCATATAGGTACTTATTAGTCAAACCTTGGTAGAGCCAAGGGACTTAAAGAAAAATTCGATGTTGAGTTTTTCTATATAATGAAGTTCGTTATATCGAGGTTTCACTGAAATTATATTCCGAAAAATAAAAAATATCTTGATTTGCTTAATCAATTCGATTTTCAAAATCGTCAAATACAGAACTCACTTGTTATCTATATCAAATTTCTATATAGTTACTCGAAACGTCTAGAGCAGATATGTATCTATAGTACCTAAAATAAAATTCCATCAAAAGAAAATAGTTTTTGATGCTCCATTATATTATAATTACTATATTATTATTTTATTAAATGGAAAAGAATAGCCAAAAGTAAAATTCACTTAAATAGAGTCTCAAGCTAACATCCTTAAACACTTAAGATACTAATTCATTCAAGAAATCAACATCCTCAAATACTTAAGACTAACAATCGAATATGAGATATAAATCCTTAGCTCCGACTTTTAACATTTGGTTTTAGTTTGGCAACTAAACCCATTACCAATTGCGACTATCAAACGTAGAATAGTCGCAAGTTTTGAATAAATGTAACCATAATTTGGTAGGGAGTTTCAGGAGGACAAACATATCGCACACACACACACATCCTGTCGAATTGGCGAGTTGGATAAAGGATGTGCCGACATCATTTGTCATTTGTCAGGAAGGAAAACAAAGCTAAGAGCAAAGTTGGCATGTGGAAAAAAGTTTAAAGAAAAATAGCTGACAGCGCCGTCGGAACGCGTTCAAGTTTTCGCGTCGTCTCTGCTCGCATTTCCATTCCTTGAGCAGGCACTTGAGGCGTCTCTTAATCTTCGAGTGTGGAGTGGAGGGGTGGGAGGGAGGGTAGGTAGGGAGGCAATAAGGCGGGATTGCTTCGGCTTGACCTTCGAGCTCATTTAACTAATCTTGATCTTGAGCTGAAAAGCAAGCTTCATTGATTGATGACGTCAGCTATGTCGTGTTCTGTTGTGTTGCCTGCCACAGCCGAGTCCTTGCTGTCGCTGTTCACACCTTGTGAGAGGGGAATGTCGATGTTAACCAAATTTGATGGCTTGTCAGAGGCTGGGCGGGGCTGGGGGCCCCATCTCTGTCAGCTGCAACGAGCCAACTGCAGTTTTTGTGACTTGCGAAATTATCGAAATTGTATTATGGAAATTTTATGCAAAACATTTTTTTTCTCCTTTTTTGGGCCCTGCTTTTGTTGCTCGAAAATTAGTTTTTCAATTTCCCATCACATGCAAGCAGAGGCAGCAAATAAATAAATACAAAAAAAAGTCCAGTCCTGGGCGAAGTTTTTGCCTTGCGCAAAGAATCGAGCAGGACCTCGACGTCTCGAGTCGGAGGCCAGGAGCAAGTTATGTGCATATTTCTGATAGCGACGCCATTTTCAATATGCAGATTGATTTGTATTTGGATCTGTATTTAGGTTCGCCTTGGTGACCTCCGACGTAACTTTTCTGCGGAATTCTTAATTAAAAACAGCCCAATGTCCCCGGGAGAGCCATAGATAACATTAGATAGGCCCCAGGCCAACCAGCCAGCCAGCCAGCCAGCCTGGGGCCTAATTTATATCCGGCGTTAGGTGAGAGGAATGCAGCCCGATCAACATGTTGCGACCATAATGCTCCATGGTAACTAAACGGCACGTAATTGCAATTGCAACTACAGTCCGACCTCGTTTGAGCTCCACTCGCCACCAGCCACCAGCCAGCAGTCAGCCACCAGCCTGCGAGTCGTGACCTATGACAGTCATGGGCATTGTGCTGGGCAAACTGTGGGCTCATTCAGCTGCGGAGAATTATGCGTCGAGCCCACAACTGGATACGAGGTGCTAAGTTAGCTCTGAAGTGGGCCAGCAAAAAGTTATTAAATAGAATGAGATTCCTTGAAGCAACTCTCACATGGAGTCAAGGACATTCAGGATTGGCGGGATTCAAAGACAACCCAAAACTGGTTTAGAAAGTAAATTTGTTTTATTAGTAGAGCATATAGAAGTTTGTAATTATTTAGGCTCTTTTACTGTAGGCTCAGCCTTAGTTGAACTACAGTAAAGTTCGACTATGTCTAGCACTCGGCAAGAGCAGCACACACACTTATATGACAGCTGTCGGTATGTCCTATTGTCTGCTATAAATATAAATGAATATGCATGTTTATGAGCATCAGGAGAGAGGCGCGTAGCTGCATCTCATTTTGCAAAATAAAGAGCTAAAATATAAAATTCCTATTTGAAATTCCATTTGCTAGCTGCAAACAGAGTTGTCAAGTATCTTTCATATATCATATATCTTTCCTTAAATATTGTAGTTGGTATATAAAAAATAGTTACAGTCCACTCTCGTTATCTCGAAATTCGAGAGACTCTTAAAATATAACGATTTATCGAACATTTGAAATATTAAATATAAAGAAATATAAAGAGATTTTGTAGGGGAGGTTTGATATAACGAGAGTCGACTGCATATATTATATAAGAAAATATATTATATAATAATATTTATTTATGGTAAAATATATATATTATATAGGTTAACACAACTGACCAGCAGAACGTAAATATTCAAGCTGATCAAGCATCGTCAGCATCTTTACGACACTTGCCATTCCGAGCGGATATTGCACAACAGCGATCCCTCGCATAATATGCAATGCCAGCGACTTCAGGGCTTACGGCTAGCTTCGATTAAAAGAATTTATGTCACTTAGAGTTAGTCGATTATTGGAAATAAAGAACGTCCTTCATCAGCACGGAATTATTCCAGTCCGCTCATTACGCGCAACGCCGCTTGTCAACCCTTAACAGATACCACGATAACAATAATTGTTATATATGATTGATAATTGTGAAACTAAATAGCTTATATATATTCTGTTAAGGTATATAAAGGGAATGGCTATATTGCTTACTATGAATATTATTTTACACCTTGAATTATATAGCAGAAGTCAGCTAGTACAGCAGAGCTTGGGCAGTCTCTCTTGATGTTGGCTGTAATATTTGCTTGTCTAAAATCAACTTAAACTTTCGAGTAGAATCGAATAGCTAGATTTTAGTTTACGGAATTACTCCTTCATCACATAATAGTATATGTGTGACAGATCAGAATACAAACCTAACTATTAAAGCATGTTTCGAGCTGAAACTGCTCGAGTTGCTGAGTCTCGCCACCTTTTTATTCATGTGAACTGCAGTTATCCACATGTTTTCGGTCATAAATCTGCAATTACCAACTCTGCCGGCGATGGCGATGGGCTGCCCAGCAGCAGTTGCTGTACCAGTCCTTGGCCAGGACATTGTCGCCGAATTGTCGAGGCGAGACTCCACAGTCCGCAAACTGGAGTTGGAGCTTTGTTTTTAATGCCCGTTTTTTTTTTTTTTTACTTTGATTCCGGATTCAATCTGTTGCAGTTTAAAGCGTGCTTTTGGGGCCAATGTGGCACATAAATTATGCCTTGTTTGATGCAATTTGATTGGAGGCTGCTCAAAGTTCGCTTCAAGACTTTTCACTTAGTTTCGACCAAGTAAATAGGCAACTGCAAAAGAACTTCAACTTTCGGCTCCCCTGCGTTGCAGCTGGCAATTTTTTTAGTTTTTCCTTTTCTGCTCCTTCTCTCTCTCTCTCTCTCTCTCTCTCTCTCTTTCTGTGTGTCTTGGCCAAGTCCGGGCTCGGCCAACTCCAACTTGTATGCGTTCACGCTTGGCAGCCAATTCAAGTCGTGTCATTTTGTTGAGTTTGTGTTGAGAGTTCGTTTGGTTGAGCTGCCGACTTACCGCTCAACCTCGACGCTGCACTCTCCCTGCTTGGCATTTCAAGCTCTTCTGGTAATTCAAATGTCAGCCAGTCAGCCAGTCAGTCAGTCAGCCAAGTCACTTAGTCAGTTAGTCAAACGGCACGCCAATGTAAGGCAAAGTTCCTGCCAGGCTTACACCACTTCACATTGGCAACTACGAACCCGATCCCCCCCTCCCCCCTCCCCACTCTGTTGCTCCCTATTGGATTCACTCGCGCTGCCTCACTGTTTCACGTGGCCAGGTGTTGTCTCATTTGTGTGACTTTGTCTCGCCGGGCTTCGCCTTTGAAAAATTCATTCCATAAAATAAGCACTTGCTTCAACTTATCTGATCCGCCATGCCTAATATTTGCATTCATATATGATTGTCGATATATAAAGTTTACTTTTATTTATTAATGTAGGCTATTTTCTATATTTTTATTTATTTTTTATTTATTTTTATTATGATTTGAGCTCACGGAAAGTGCCTTTAATTAGTCTATTGTGCTTCTTTATATTTAAAAATGCATAAAGGACAAACATTTTGATATTTCATATATTATTTATTTATTTTATTTATTATTATAATCAAAATGCTTATCCTTTTTTAAGCTGCCAAATATCCTATTTGCAACTTCCAACATCTTCCTTGTTCCTCGCATAATCCGCATAATAATCTCGCATAATAACTATAATTTTATTCTTCATTTGCTCAGCTGCAGCAAAGGGAGAGCGAGAGCACAGGCAGAAGAAGCACAGGGAGAACGACATTTGCATTCAAATCTGTGTTCAAATTTCACTCTTATTACTTAAAACTCTATTATAGAATAAATATATATACATTTTACAAATATTATGATGCGACGATACACTCTGACTATGTCGGTCTGTCTCTCTGTGTGTCTCCATTTCTCTCTCTCTGTCTGTCCGATCGAACATCTCACATCTCACATTAGCTAATTAAGTACGCATTCCCATGCAAAGAGAAGATCATTTGAGTTGTCTCTGACTGCGCAGCTGCACATAGCTAAGCTCCTGTTGCTTTCATCAGCAGAAAATACTCTTATTTGTCGCCTAATAATCGCGCGCAGCAACCAACACAGAGAAACGCTCAAGAAATTGGAAATTGACATTGAGTGGGAGTTGCGCCTTTTTGAGTGGGAGTTGAGCCACGCATATAAAAGGAGGCCCGCTGCTGTGGTTCTTCAGTCATTTGCCTGATCTTGTGCTGAACAGTGGTGCCGTGCGGAGCGCTGCTTCTTCTTATTCTTCTTCTGCTTCTGCTAAAGGTAAATATTTTACTAATATTAAGTAAAGTAAGGCGAAATTCGACATTTGTTTTTTAATTATTATGTTTTATTTTTTTTTTTATTTTTTTTTTTTTATTTATTTATATTTTTTTCATTTTTTTCATTTTTTATTTGTTTTATAAATTTAAAAAAATAAATTGTTTTAAATAAAAAAAATGTTTTTTTCTTTAATAAATCAAAACAAAGAAATAATTAAATAAATTTAAATTAATTAAAATAAATAAACAAAGAAACAAATTTTTAATTTTTTTTTTATTTATTTTTTTTCATTAATTTTATTTATTTATTTGTTTTAAAATTATTTCCTTTTTTTTTTCTTTTTTTTATATTATTATTATTTTATTGCCTGGGCAGTGTTATTTTTATTTGTCCCACATCATTATGAAGTAAGATTTGGGTTTATAGCCAAAACCATAATGATCATTATGGCTAGCCACAATGGAAATTATCATTAAGTTTATGAAATCATTAAAAATATAATCATTAAGTAAATGGCCATTATAGATTTTGAATAGTTTCTATAATGACTTGGACTTGATAATTATATTTATAATGAAGTCATTCAGACTATGAAAATTATGAAAAAAAAAAATGATAACATAGATAACAATAATGAGGTATGTAAAAAGAATTATGACTTACATATAAATTAGGCTTAATATTAAATTAAAATTATAAATTATGCTGATAAAGAATAATAATAATAAATACGATAAAGACTTAGCTCTAAATTAGCTCAATAAAAGCATTGCTCATTGCATTAGCTATTGAAATTGTTTCTGACATGAAGCTAATATACCCTTTTCATTACATAATCCTCAATAACAAACTGAGTCAGTGATAAATAAGTCATGATTTCGTTGGCTTGGCCAACGCCGACTAATGGTCAGCAAATCTGACTTTATTTTGTCACTGTTTCGGTTTTGTTTTAGCCATCTAATGCGACTAATTAAGTTAATTTATGGTACGTGTCGCATGTTGGCAAAGGGCTTAGCCAAGTCTCCCGAATTTCGCAAGTTTATTTAATCTGGCGGCGATTAAAGCGAGGCCCCTTTCAGGTGAGCATCAAGTTTGAATTTGGCTTAAACACTTGTTTTTGCAGCTTTAATTAGCTTGCGATGCAAATCTAATTAGCAAATAATTATGTTCAGGAATAACGGAGTCGAAAGCCGAGCGGTTCATATTATTCCCTTTATTTATGGCGCCATTGTGAGCTCTTGTCTATCTTTGAGCTTAGTTTCAATTTAAGCATTTTTATGTTGGTTTATGCACTGCTGGTGGTGCTGCTGGTGGTGCTGCTGGTGGTGTTGCTGCTGGCTGGCCTTTCACTCGCCACTCGCAACTTGGCAGTGCAACTAATTTTAAGGGGAGGGCCGTGCCCCTAATCCCGGCCAGCGGCCAACATGCACAGATGCATTGATGCAGCTGCAGCTGCGGAGCCAAACCCGTCTGCACAAGTAACAAATCAAACGAGTGCTTTTGTAAATTACATTTGAATTATCTTTTCTGTGCTGACTCGCACGTACTCTCTCCCCTCTCCCTTCCCTCCCTCTCTCTCTCTCTCTCTGTCCCTCTCTCCGTCTCTTTCTGTTGCTTTTGCACTGCCATTTTTGCTGATGCTGCCTGGCCGCAGAGCAGATGGCAAACATCCTTTAACAGACAGAGAGGCAACAACAATAGCAAGGACCTGGCATGCAAAGTGGATCAAACAGCCAAAGTTAATAAACACTTTGCTCGTTGTCCCTGCCACCCCACCCATAACCCTGCGTGCCCCAACTTCATCTTCCTCTTCTTCTTCTGCCGCTGCTGCTGCTGCTGATACCCTAAACCCGTTGAATGTGCGACCTTAGGGTATTACGTTCTTATTCAAATGCATGTAACAGGCGAAGGCTTAATGTGGCGACTGCAGGAGAGTTCATTTGGTCCTTTCTGTTTGTAGGTGAGGTGTTTGATGTCTGATGTTGGATGTCTGATGTCCGATGTTTGATTTCTGATATGTGATGTCTCATGTCTGATGTCCGATGTCCGATGTCTGATGTTTGATGTCAGATGTCTGATCTTTGATGTCTGATGTCTGAGGTCTGATGTCTGATGTTTGATGTTTGTGTTGTATGTTTGATGTCTGATGTTTGATGTCTGATGTTTGATGTCTGATGTTTTATGTCTGCTGTCCGATGTCAGATGTCTGATCTTTGATGTCTGATGTCTGAGGTCTGATGTCTGATGTTTGATGTTTGATGTTGTATGTTTGATGTCTGATGTTTGATGTCTGATGTTTGATGTCTGATGTTTGATGTCTGCTGTCCGATGTCTGATGTTTGATGTCTGATGTTTGATGTCTGCTGTCCGATGTCTGATGTTTGATGTCTCATGTTTGATGTCTGATGTCTGATGTCCGACGTCATATGTCAGATGTCTGATGTTTGATGTTTGATGTCAGATGTTTGATGTTGTATGTCTGATGTCTGATGTTATATGTCTGATGTCAGATGTCTGATGTCCGATATTAGTTGCCCATAGAATTCGTTCAGGTCGGCTAGGACTTAGAATGTTACATTCTTTCTAACAGCCATTCAACTGAAGACTAAGGCTACAATTTTTCTAGCTGCCATTCAACCAGTGTCCAGAGTGTCACCAAGTCAGGCACACCCTACTAGAAATGGTCTACAGTTTCTCCTGGCAACTATCTCAGAGCCACTCAGCCGATGATCAAATCTAGAATATTTCTAGCTAACTTTTAACCGTCTGGTCTAGGGTATTTCCTAGTCAGGCACACCCGACTCGCAGACTCTGCCTTGCTGTTGTTGTTGTTGCACAGGCAGTGGCACAAAACCCTTTTGGCTCTGTCCGTTTTAGTGTCCATTGCAATTTGGGTTTTGTTGCACAGTGAAATTGAATGCAAATAGAAAAACTCACACACACACTAGCACACACTAACACACACTAACACACATACGCACACTACTTAAATTTACGCGTTTTCCATTTCAATTAAAACAATTTCGATTCTGATAGCCCCGCCCCTTTGACACCTCCTCGCGCGCACTGCCCGTTCGAGCGCCATTAACTAGGCAATGCTCTTGCGTGTGTCCTGCTTTTTAGCGCATGCAAATGGGCTGCTCTGTTGATTGTGCCAGCAGCTGGCTAATTATTTATAGGTGTACCCATAGCTACACCAGGCACCAACACAAACACACGGAAAAGCAGTTCACTATGGCAAGCGAATGTGGCACACATTGAATCTGCGAGTGAGTGCCCAATGATCGCTTGATCAGAGTGTTTATTTTGGAGGAATATTATTATAGATAATCTATAAATATATATGTATATATGTGGGTTATTATATAAGATGGCACCAAGTACGTTTCAGGGAAATAAAAATCCATTTATATATTGCTTTTCCAGTTTCAGATGCAAGGCGGCCGTCTTATGCATCTATAAACTGAGTTCAGCTACTAAGCTTTGAATGCCCGCTATGAATGAACTCAGGATGAGCTGACTATATCATCTTGAGTTGATTCATAACTATTCATTTAGCAATGAATATCTTAATTACGTATTGCCATCTTGGCAGACTTGATTTTACTACGTGATTTTGTATATATGAAGAATACAAGCGACGAGCGCCATTCAATGGACTAGAATATCTAAGATCTCAAGACCTCAAGTTATATATTATATTTAATTTTAAATATAAAATATTTAATAAATATTTTTATACTTATTCCCAAACTGAAATAGTATATTGGTTTTGCTTCATTCATTTTACTGACTAAGCATATATGGAATCATTTGTTAGCCAAACTCTCCTGCATCGAGGCCACTTGCATTTGCTTATTCAGCAATCTTTTAGGCACCTTCCGCCATTTGTGCGATTGCAAAAATGTTGCGACTCGTTTCTGGGTCACCAAAAGGCTGAAATATATATATGTATCTATATATAGGTGTGCATATGCATATTCCCATCATAGTATGTAAGCTAATATGTAAGCGCGGTTCACTTAAAAAGGCCAGACATTGTCTGGCAATATTTGTTTTTTGATATTTTTTCCAGCTTCTTCAAGCTGCTCCATCGCGTGGCCTAATTCATAATAATCAAGCTTATGGGTTAAGAAGATAGTTAAGGTTTTAATATAAGGGTGATGAGGAAGAACATTTCAGTCAAGGCGAACTGACTGCATAAAACACTTTCACTGAAATCATAGACATATAAATCATATAAAGGATGTCCCAAAACTCACGACAAGAAGTAAGTTTGATAGAACACACAGGATTATTATTAAAAATTGAAAATTTCTGTTTGATTTATATAGTATACGTTGTTCTTGTGTATAGCACATTATATTTAATAGCCCTGAACTGTCAGCTGTCATGTTTTCTATCAAAATTACTTCTTGCGTGAGGTTTGGGACACCCTTTACATATAGTACGTATAAATGTTTTCATATATATCTGATCAATGCAAGACTACAATATCTCTTTTTCCATTATTCTACAGGGTTGATGAGGCAATGAGGAGTTCCAATTGTTCCAGCCGTAGTCCTACACTTATATCATGCTGGAAATGATAGAGAGTGATGCATAAAAAACAAGAGAAAGGCACGGCTGCAAGATACTTTCTTCGCTGGAAAGCTGAGATTTTTGAGATTAATAAATGATTAACTTTATGAATTAGTCAAAATATGTCCATACTAACATTAAATCACACCCATTGACTTTTTCGATTAGTCCTTAAACTTATGAGCTTGAAAATAAAGCAAAGTTTGCACATGCCGACAGATAGATCCAGGAAAACAGAGGCAAGCAATATACTTTGCTCGCTCTGTAAACAGAGTTTGAAAATAACATGGGGTCGACTGTCAACAGCGTAGGAAATCGCCGGACGAACAACATGTCGCGCATTTAACGGAAATATTGAACTTCCACATGTGGAAATGGATGTGAAAAGTCTGTGGCTGCCTGCAATGGAACAGGAAGAACAGAATGGCTGGATGCTGCCTGGCTGGCTGAACGCATACGGATAGGGCATGTCGATTCGTTGTGGCGACAAGGAAAAAGCACTTTCACGTCCCACGCCCCACGTCCCTCTGACACTTGCACGACGTACAAATATGGCGGAAATGAATTTTATGCTGAGGTGCCAGCTAGCATAATACGAATACATTTTTTAACTTTAGAAATAAGTAAATGTAGATATATAAATATATAAATATGTATATTTGATTGTATGTATGTGTGTTTCGCAGTTAACAAACAAAATGTAAACAAGTTTTATGTGTAGCTATTTCAGATATCTTTCGGTTTTATCGTGCTGATATCGATTGCTGGCTCTTCAAAGCTTAGTTCCAATTGGATAAGCCATAATTAGTTGGCTATAATATGCTTTAAGCTTATACAAAGGCATAGAAAGAGTCTGAAGTTATTGTGTAGTGAAAGAGCCTTGCTAAATGGATATTAGCCGATTACTATCGGATCTCTATCGGATCACTATCGGATGAAAATGAGAATATTATCGGAGTACTATTAGACTACTATAGGATTACTATCGGAATACGATTACAATATTATCGGAATACTATCGGACTACTGTATAACTACTGTCGGCATACTATAGGATTACTATCGGAATACCATAGGACTACTATATGACTACTATAGGACTCCTACAGGACTACTATAGGACTCCTACAGGACTATTTATAACTACAACAGGACTAATATAAGACTGCTATAGGAAAACTATCGGAATATTATCGGACTGCTGTAGAACTATTATCGGACTAATGTAGAACTGCTATCCGACTACTATAAGATTACTTCAAAAGCAGCAAAGAGGGTTGCTTTCACACGAACAGGCAGACGGACGGACGGATGGAGGGCAGCACTGAAATTGCACAAAACCAATATACTCTTTTCACTTACTGAACGAGTATAACAAGATTTTAAAGCTGTTTAAATGCATATTGCAACTTTTACACTAACGCAGTAATATAAATATATCTGAATATATATATAATGTATAGTATATCTGAACCTTTGCCATTGCAGCTTTACGAAGAGCGACTTCAGTTAGGAATACGGCATCAAGAATAGTATTTTTTGGCTAACTTTAACGACTTGCAGCAGCAATTACATATGTGTTTATGAATGTATATGTGTATATATAATATATATCTATATATATGTATATATATTTACATATATATATATTTGTTTGTATAGTCAAGCGTGGAAGCAACAAATTTGTGTGCATTATTTACGTGTTGCCTGGCATTTTATGCCAATAAATTACCAATATGCACGAAGGCAAAACTTTTGTTGCATAAAACTCAGGTGGAGTCAAATGGGCGGCGGCAGCGGCGGCGGCTGCTGTGCGAAACTGACAAACTGCACGGATACACGCGCACACACACACATGCACACACAGACACACACACACACACATGCACATATACCTGAACTATTTTTTTTTAATTTTTCGGCGTAACCGAAAAATCGAAGGGGGGAAAAATCAGAGACATGACACACGGCCAAAGCGAAGAGTCAAAGAACAACAACAGCCAGCGAAGGGAATGCATCATTGTGTGGGAGTTGTCTATGTGTGTGTATGTGTGTGTGTGGTTGGTGTGCGTGTGCATTGGCTGACGCCAAGGAAATTTGGCGTCAGTTTTATACGCAACGAGCGAGCGCCACAAAAAAAAGGAGCAGTTGCTATGGCAGAGGCAGAGGCAGAGGCGGGACGTAGGGGAATGCAGGACGGAGCAACAATGGCAAACAAAAATCCGGAAAAAATAGCAAATCGTATAAAAACACACACACAATGGTCAGGGGGGCGACTGCCCGGCCCGTGCGATGCTCAGCCACAGACAGACAAGGGCAGCTAATGTGGCATTTGCCAAAGGGAGGAGGAGGGGAAGCGGCCAATAGAGCGGGACGTCGCAGAGAGGCGCTGTCAGCGCAGTCGTAGGTGCTAATTAGAGGCAACTAGCAGATTGAAGATCAACTAGGGGACAATGGCAGCAATGTGGGGAGATGTTGAGCAGGAGATGAATGATGATGAAATGGGATAAGAAATATACGGAAAATGTGGACAAATTTGAAGATTGATATGAAACAATTGCTAATTTAGATATATATATTGGAACAGTACATCTATTATCTATAAGCAAATATTTTATATTTGTTTCTATGTGTATATCTGTGATTCGTGTATCAAAGTCTTGCATATCTAGGGTTATTATGTCTATAATGATCTGTTATTTACTACCTATATAGAAATCTATATACATATAGTAAAGTTCAAGGTATAGGCAAAGGAATAGCTAGAAAGCAATTTGAAAACTTTAAGGGAAGTTTTGAATCGTTTATATTACTAGCCGTAAATCACTCTAAAATCAGTGTGAGCATTACAAAGCGTCTGGCGGGAAAATAGCTAGACGGGAATAGATTGACAATACTGAACATAAGTGATCAATATTCCATATATATGGCGGGAAAATAGCTAGATTGGCAATACTGAATATAAGCGATCAATATTCCATATATCTATGTTCTGTACGTCTGTGTTTTATACATATATCTATGAATATCATATATAGCATATATACCATATATATCATGTATATCATATAAGTACATATATCATATATATCATATATAACAAATACATATATCATATATACATATGTAGGTATGTATTATTCTTAGATCTTTATATATCTATGATCTTTGTATCTACAAGATATGAATGTATCTTGTGATCTTTGAGATCCTAATATCATATATGTATATGTGAACTTACTATATGTGCTATGATGCTATTCTATATCACATATATCTATATATGATACATATATTTATGGTGCATATATATTTATTATAGATATACAAAGGATATTCTTCCTATATATAGAGACTTCTATATATATTTTCTTTGAATTATATTCCTTATAATCCCAATATCTTATAGAATTGTATTTTGCATATATTTAACTGGGAACATATTAATTTTTTGCGAATTGTAATTCTTCCGATAGTCATTCTGTATGCATATATATCCCGCACAGTGCAGAGCAACGAAAAAGTCACCCGAGGCAGTTCCCAGATCTAAGCTTTCTCTCTCTCTCCTCGCACAAGGAAAAAAGGTATGCAAGGATATTTGAGTTGGCTGAGCTCAAGTAGCTAGCACACACACACACACACACACACACACCAATATACACCAATACACACACACACGCTAATATATATTTTTTGGCTGGCAGGTAAATATGGCTGTCGCAGCACAGATAAGGGCTAACGCCGCAGAATTTTTGCCATCGCATATGAAAGTGGCTCGCCGGCGGGGCGTTGCTGGGTGGTTGAGTGGGCGTGGCATGTGCAACGAGAGTTTTGCATTTGATATTTTTGCAAACGACATGTAGACAAGCAGCACACACGGACAAACCCCAAGCCAAATATTATTGAATACCGAAATTCGAAGGTAAACACAGGTGCGACTGCGAGCTACGATCTCAGCTTTGTTTATGCGCCCAGCTCAGCCGAGCGAGGCGATGCGCAACGATTTTGTCACAATATTTCAAGCTTCAGTGACAAATTTGTCGGAGCCAGAGTTTGTCGGAAAACAAAACTCAAAGCAGAAGTCAAAGCGAGTCCTTAGAGCAGCTCGCTGTCCTTCTGCCTCTCCTTCTCTGTCACTATCAGGACTCTGGCATCGACTACGTCTCCGTCTCTGTCTCTGTCTCGGCAATTAAGCATTCTATTTAGACGACCCGCTTTCGGGTAATTTACTGAGTGTCGCAGAGTCCATAAAGTCCATAATTTAGACGCAGCAACAGTTGCCTTCGGCCAGCCTCCGAAAAAAGGCGAAATGCAGCGACAGCGGAAGCGAAAATTCCAGTTCCAGTCCCAAGTCCCAAGTAGGTGAAAGCCAAATTTATTTGCTGCTTAAATCCAACTGCAAGGCGAGCTGCCAAGCGGGCCAACAAAGGACCAAATGGCTGCAGCTGTTATCCAGATTGTCATAAACATCGATAGAAATATATATACTATATATATATATTATATACTATTGTATATCTGATGGGCTTAGTTTGTCAAACTCTTTCCTGACAGCCAACAACAGTTAACAATTGGCTAACAACAGGTAAACATGACTTGGACTAATTATAGTCAACATATATTAAACATATTCCACTAGAAATCAGCTATTTAGTCTGTTCTTGATGGCAACTTGATGAGTTTCCAGTCTCCTTAAGAGTCCTTGGCGCTGCTAGGATATGCCTTCGAGGACTTCCTGCAAATGTTTATCTCTCTGTTTCTGACTTTATTATGAAATTAGTCTTCTAAGCAGTTAAGCGTGAAACTTGGGTATAAATGTATTGTTACATCAGAGCATGCCTTGGCATAAGCATAGGGTGTCCCAAAAGTCACGCATGATTTGAATTTAGCGCCATTTGTGCGGTAAAGTGTTGTCCTTGATATCGTATGGTATATAGTATGATTCTCTTGTATACGAGTATTCAAAGCTAAAAGCCAATATACTCTTCTTGCCTTTGGGAGCAGAGTATAAAAACCCGATGGAAAGTGAAAGAATCTGAGTAAGCAAACGCCGGGATAACTTCTAGCTATTAGAAGCCTACAAGATGCAGCTTAAGCTTAACTCTTGGCTGCAGGCTGTTAGCCAGAAAAGAAATGCTTTTGTTTGCTCCGTCCCAAACGTGTAAAGTTGGCCAAGTTAGTTGCCCCTTAATGGGCTTTATGGCACATCCAAAGGCGGGCGGCACTTGAATGCCCTGAAATTGTGACGTGAAGTGCAAATATTTAATTGCTAACAAACGCCAAAGGCGAGACAATTGGCGCCTTGCTCCACTGCCTCCACCAAGCTGTGGCATCTGAGCCCGTTTTGTGGGTCATAATTATGGCAACGAGCGACACCACTGGACAGCAATTAAAATTCAAATCTTTCATATGAGCAGCTTGATGCTGGTATTTAAATATACTTGATATATTTAGTTGGTATACTAGATTATAATTAGTTTGAACAGCTTGTAGGAAGTCCAATTTGAATCAACTTTAACAGCTTGCACCATTTTCTGTTTCCAATTGGAAGATAACTCTGTTAAGTACAACTCTGCTAATTATGAGCTTAACAGAATTGATCTCAGAGTCTGTTATCTAAAAGATGATCAATTTTTATTTATATTTCAATCATGGCCATTTATTTTCTTATTTAAATCTTACTTAAATAGCATCCGCATTCACAGTAAATTTATTACATGCCCATGTTATGCTCATGCCCACGTTAACAGCCAATTGCAATTTGAAGCAATTAACATTTATGCCTGCCCTTAAGATAGGAAACAATTGCTTATGCACAGCATTCTGTTAATTTAACATGGTAAGGCAAACGTGAAGCCTGTTAAGCTTGCATAGGAAGCTCTTTGCTTAAGTGCTGCCAGTTGCCTAACAGCTAAGAGAGCGCACTGTTAGTTAGATTTGCGAGTCCTTCCCCTTGTATTGCATGCCCATGTATGTTAACTAACGTAAAATTGTCATGTAAACATGTGCAGGGGAAATGAAGTTATTCTCTTTTGCTGTTAGCTGGAGCACTGAATAAGATAAAATAATGTTAACTGTGCAGTGTTAAGGAATCTAATTAGACGAATGCTTGAAGAGAATAATGTTATGCATTTAAAATTTATTTATGATAACTCTTATATTTATGAAAATATTTACATAGATGCTTTTCATACTTTCATATACTCTCTAGATTTATTAACATAATGACTTTTATATAATTTTCAGCTAATTCTAGCTCTACACCAAAGCAAATACAAACATATTCCAATTAGCATTGTCGATTATCCAATTACAATATAGATTATAAAGAGCAGCTCTAAAAGAGTAACGCTACTTGCTGATTGGAAAGAGAAAGGAGACATTATGAAGTCTTTGCGTTCCTTAAGGAGGCTGGCAACATTACTTAAAACATTGTCTGAGGAGTCAGCCTCATTGCCGGCAGCTGCATGCCACCAATTTAATTAATCTGCACGAAATATGCAACACAGCAAAAGTTTGCCAGCCGAGAGAGAGAGAGAGAGAGCGAGAGGGGGGAGATAAAGAGAGGGCAAACACTCGTGCTCACACATGGCAACGAATTGCCACAGTTATAATGCTTGACACATAAAGCGAGTGAGCGTGTGGGTGTGTGGGTAGGCGTGACGCCTAAAAGCAAGCAACGGCAAAAGGCAAAGGAGCAGCAGCAGCTGAAGCAGCAGCAGCGGCAGCAGAGGCAGCAATAAGATTACTTAATTGATTTAAATTTGCTTGTCTAGTGGGAGTTGATGATGTTGCACAGTGCCGCATGCGATAATGAAGTTGTTGACAAGCTCTTGGGCAAAAGAAAATGCAAACAACAGCAAATAAAACAACAACAACAACAACAGCATCAACTTGCAACAGAAGTGCAAGTAATTGAAAGGCAGCAGCAAAAGCAGCAGCAGCAGCGGCAGCAACAGCTGTAGCAGCTGCAACAGCAGTAAACAAAAACGTGGCATCCACCAGGCTCAAGTAGTTGACGGTTGTTGCAGCTGCCGTTGCCGCTTCGAGTGTCTCGCCACATACAAACTGCAGGCTGGCAACGTGTCGTATGCGCTTTATCTCATATACTTTAATTATAATTATAATTAATGACATTACGCCTTAAGAATGACGACGAGCCAAGATATTCAATTTGTCAACATGCGCCAACTGACACACACACATACATACATACATATATAGCAACAGCGCCGCCAAGGCCGAGCCCACCTCGCATACAAATCCGAAGCACCAACTGTACAACATATACATACATACATGCATTCATACATCTAAATATACTTTCCAGCAACAAATTTGCATGGCGTGTCCCGTTGCAACTTTGTATTCTCTCAACTCTCTTCTTATGCACTCAACATCCACTGATATTTGGCAGTCATAGGCTTAGGGCGATCGAGCGAGATGGCTAGACATTTTTTTCTTACTCTTACTCTCTCATATACGCAATTCTCTCTTGTCAAAATCTAACGGACTTTAAAAGTAACTTCTTCGTAATGAACATGTTGGCATACATACACTTAAAAGGTACCCTGCACTTAAGCTAACAAATTAAATAATAATAAAAAATTAATTAATGATAATAAATAATTATAATTAATAATCAATAATTATAATAATAATAAATAATAATAATTTTTTCCATTGCAGAAATTTTTTTTGAATAAATTCCTCAAATCGTTAGCAACTAATAACAATAACTTAAATTAGTATTAGTAGTAGCAGAAGAGTGTGCGCTTGTCAAGTAAAAATACCCTGTAGTCTGCTGTAAGCGACAGCATAAATATGCATACATATAGATATCTCATACATACATACTAGCAAGCAAATATGTATGGCAATTACCGTTGCATCTTCATATTTGCTTAGCTCCCTCATTCTTTTGCTGCTTCAATGAGCAGTGCTAGTGGCCGCCATAAACGTAAGACGATCAAGCTGGCGCTCTTTATGGCTTTTGTTTTGCTTATTCTCACTGCTCTCTCAAAATATCTGTGTTTGTTTGTAAGTATGCTTAAACAGCGAAATTCTGCTCTCTCTCTCTCTCTCTCTCTCTCTCACTCTTTATGGTTTTAAATAATGTTTTGAGTCGAGCATGCACACACACTTACGTGCATTAGCTGGCATATACAAATGTGTGTGTGGATTGCAAAAGTTTTTCATACGAATACTAGTGTGTGTGTGTATGTGTGTGCATGTGTAGCTCAAAGTATTTTATCCTTGTGGCGCGCTCCTGCGGCTGGCTGTTATTACGAGTCCGCTGCGTCACACGTCACTCGGGTCCGTCGGCCGCTAGCTCGTTAGCGTTAGCTGACCACCAACGGCACATACAAATACAAATACAACTGCGAGAGCAACTGCAACAAGGACATGAAAGGGAACCTCAATGAGGCTTAGGCATGCCCAGCAGCCCTGCGCCGATGACGACGGCGACGGCAGCGACGACGACGACCAAGTCAAATTTTCACTCCCTTGTGTATGTGACTTGCATGCTGCGTTAGGCGCCAAACTTTTTGACTGGCATTTGCCCAGTTACCAAAGAGCATCCATAACAAGGAGAGGACAGTGTAGCCGACTGCGAAATACTCGTTCAAGGTATGAAAAATACTTTGAAATGAATTTTTTTCTCATTATTCGCATTATTATTAGCATAATCATTATCATTATTGTTATTATTATTATTATTATTGTTATTATTATGATTATTATTATTTTTATTTTTATTATTATCTTTCACATTACCATCTGTCTAACATCTATCTATCAATATCTTTCATTCCGATCCTCTTTCATATATTTAACCGAATATACCCCTTTGGCTTTAGATGAACGAGCATCTGAACGAGTGTGGTCAAAGACTTGTTCCATTTGAAGGACGTGTTCTGCAGTGTCTGCAATCATGGACCTCGGCGTCATTAATCCGAATCAATTGCCCAAGGACTCTGTGCAGAGGTTATGAATGCAACCGAAACAGGAAACTAGTTCCTCTTATAATGAATGAACTGAACTGAATGACGATTCGGCTATCGATTCGTCCAAACTTGATTGTTAGATAAACGCACTGATTACAAATTGGTATTATTTTTAGTATTTTGGTATTATTTTAGATCGTAAGCATGGTTTAATATGGATTATGGATTATCCTTATGGAAAATGGAAATTCAGAAATTCAGGAACTCAGTCAAGAAGAGGCGTGGCCAGCCCTATGGAATATATATATTCTTGTTCACGACGGCGACTGTGTATCCGTCATATTAGATGCCGGTTTCACTCCAGGATCTAGGACACCAGAGAGTTAGAGGCTTGACCATAAGCATTTAATTGAATTACGTAAGCTGTTGCAGTAGCTCAGATGAGCGATATAGATTGACTCCGCTCACCATTCGAATGAAAAATATACTTTATATTTGATATATATTCAACAGAGTAAGAAGGATGCGCTATACTCATGACACGGAGTGTATATATGCATATTCCTTTACTGTTATCTGTTAAACCAGTAAACCCTTTGCAGGGTTCATTATATCTATATTAATCTATATATAAGTTAGTCCCTGAAATATAAGTTTTTTCAAACATGATATCATATCCATACTAGCAAAATTAATTTTACAATTGGACTTCCATCTATCTATCTATTTATATATCTATCTATCTATCTATTTATCTTTATATCTATATATCTATCTATCTATATATCTATCAATCTATCTATCTATCTCTCTAGCTATCTATCTATGTATTATCTATTATTTGTCTACATTTCTTTCTGGTTTGAACTATTCTTCAGTTCAATCGAACTAACTTATTTTTATATATTTATAGGGAACACCAATAGCAACACTGAATGCACCAAATCCATCTGGACGGACAGCTTAAGCTTGTTAACCCGCTTTATTGACTAAGACGAGACGTCTTGAACGGAAATCGAAAATGTAAAAGCGACATTTCCTTGACCAAAAAAGGAATCTGTTAACGACAATGCACAGAGAGACACAGACAGACAGACGGATGTCGCTTCAATAGGTAAGTGCCGTTATTTTATCCTTAAAGATCTTAAGCAGGCTGTGGGCAGTGGGTGGCCGTAAGCTCAAGTGCTTTAAACTTTAAAGATAGCATACCTTGGCTAGCACTATAATATTAAGGACATTCCTGTATCTTATTATTATATTCAAAATAAATTAAAATTGGAAAATTTGTAGAAAATGTAATAGGCAGAGGGAGGCGTGGCAGATGCTATAGCGACAATCTGAGTCATTCTACCCATGGATTTCAAATATAAATATACTCCTGTATATTACTGTATACCATTATCCTGTTTATCATTATAGTAGTCGATAAAGTATTCCATTTCTTTATAATCGGTCAAAATCGCTCATTTGACCTAAGGGTTTTAAACCAGAACTTGAAAATATAATATACATAAATAAATATGGAGAAAGTAGATAGATGTAGACTAAGATTATTTTAAATATCTACTTCTATATTAACCAGCTCTTAAAATATTCATTATTATTTTCCTTATGAATGCTCTTTAAAGTTCTCATAACCGGAGAAAGGATTGTGATATGGAAAATATTCCACTGACTCCAAGCACACACTCCGATAGCCCCGATTATGAATATAGAGAAACGTGTTGGCTTGCTACACCTCATTCATAACTCAAAAATATTGTTTGACATTTGAATAGGATCTGATGATGTTTGAATGGTATCAGGATTATCAGGATTTTTCTAGACTGAGGAAAATGTGGATCTCTTTACAGATATCTGACTATAACTATATAAATAGTTCTTTTTATATTTAAATATGTATACCTATCAAACTCTGAAAGCTTCTTCCTTCAGCTGGGGGAAACTAGTCTTTCATCCCTCTAAAAAAATAATATTTTCTTTAATTTTGTTTTTTTTTTTTTATTTTTATTAAAAATGTAAATTCAGAAAATGCGGAATACCATAGTTTTGTAGAACTGTTCTCGTATCGCTGCCAATATATATATATACATATATATATATATATATATATATATATATACATATATATATATGGATGCTCAAATAATCATTTCACTTGTTTACATTTTCCGATGATGCAATTTGATTTGCTTTTCTCCTCATTTTCATTTTCATTCTCATTTTCGATTTCAGCTTGGCTTTGGATTACAAAACTTTATTTCTTGCATTTTGCGTGTACATAGAATGGTTTATAATATTTATATATACCGATATATATATAGATATATATATTTTTGGGTCTTTTGTGGTTCCTTGTGCACAAATCTTCGATCACAAAACAAAACCAAGCAACTATTGATAGCAATATATATATATATATATATATAATGGGTGTTATACATATTTATCGTTTACAACTGATTCGCAAGCACATCGAGCGTAGCACATTTCTTTTTTCTGGGGAAACATTGTTTATATAGTCGTGTAAAAAGCAGGTTGATTGCAGGAGGAGGAGGGTGAAAGTGACAGTGACAGTGACAGTGAGAGTGAATGTCGAGCGGTATATAGATAGCTAGGGAGATATATCATATTTTTCACAACAATCAATTTTGGCTAATACATGTTATGCTCAATGTATGTGACTCGAGATGTATTAGGCTATATATGTTCTATAATGCGCCATATGCTGTAATTCGTATTATAATGTGAGTGTATTCGCATATATATATAAATATATATGTATATATCCAATATTGCGATAAGCAAGCAATTTTGATCTTTTTTTTTTGGTTTTTTTTTATTACATGTCTAAAATTTCGATACACATGATCCGATGGAAAAACATGTTGCGGTTTTAATACATTTTTTTCGCAGTTTTTTGTATTTTTAATAGTTTTGGAATTCTTCGAATTTTGTTTTTGTTTTTTCTTAATATTTCTTTTGGGTATTAATATTGTTTTTTTTTTGTTTTTTGTCGGGTCATTGCCGCCGAGCGAGGTTGCTGGTTGCAGTTGCTGAGCTGAAAGATGGTCTTGACAGCGTGACCCTTGTCTGCTTGAAACGCGCTTCCACCCATCCATCCATCCACCCATCCACCAAAGAACCGTAGCGTTGCCATTTACTGATCCTCATCGCCGAGCTCGTGCTTAATTTTGGAGAAGTCAAACGTCTCGCCGGTGCCGCGCTTGAAGATGTTCAGAACATCCAGGCAAGTGGTCTCGAAATGCGTGGTGGCATCGTACGATTCAGAGATGAAGATCTGTGAGTCGAGTCCATTGTCGACTGGCTCCAAGTAGTCAGAGATGGTGACAAACTTTTGTGCAATCGGCTCGAGCAGATCGAGGCCGGGCTTGATCTCCACTTCCGGATTCTCGGTCTCCACCGTAGTCGAGACCATGCCCACAAACCAGCCCTTGGCGGCCACCTGATGGGTGGAGCTGACGAGCGATACGTAAATGTCCGATTTGCGACCAACTTGCTTTTGTGGAATGATAATTTGAGTGGAGAGGCCATCCTTAGTGCTTGCCACCGGATGGTCCAAGATGCAAATGCAACGGATAACCTTGCCGCGCTTGCGCACCTGTTCCAACGGAAGACATCAATAAGTAGTTATAGCAGACACTAGAGCACTCTCACTTACCTTCTCGGGCACGTAGCTGGGGTCGCAGTAGACCTGCTTGCATTTGGCGATCTCCTCGCCTGATCGCACGCCCACCACCTTGCCACCCTCGCCCAGTACAATCTCGTCAATGGGCTTGTCCAGCATGTAGGTGCCGCCATAGATGGCCGACAGACGGGCAAAGCCCTGTGGCAGCTCGCCCAATCCGTACATGGGATACAGATACGGCGACTTGCCATATCTCGCCAGCGAGTCCGAATACAGTTTGATTCGTCGTATGGTGTTGACAGCCGGCTCATTCAAATACTCATCGTCGCGGAACAGGGCCAGGGCGTGGCCCGTAAAGTCCTGCGTGTTCTTGTCCAGACCGAACTTGTCGTACAGTCCCTGCATGTTGGCCTTGGTGGGATCGAAGTCCTTCCAGGTCTTTGGGTCATCCTCTCTAAAGTCCTGCACGTAGATCAGGAAATTGCGGAAGCGACGCTTCTCGAACATGCCTGCCGGAGAGAAATAAGGTAAATATTGATGTGGAGATGAGTGAGATTTTATATAGAGGGGGAAAAAGTAATGCAATAGACTGATGAGCTCAAGATGCTGTGTCGAGTCTTAGACAGAGATCAGAAGAGAACGAGAAAGAGGTAGAATTGATAGATTGCAAAAGTTTTCCAATTTGGGCAACTATATAAATCGAAGTAAGATAAACAATTGATAGTGTTAATATCAGCTCTCTTTAACATAGCTTCCACATGTCATTAACAGTGCCATATTATGTTATTAGCAGCCTATTTACATGTATGGAACTTAGCTTTTACGATCTAGAAGAAGCGCTTCAAGGCAGAAGTCTAATCAAGTTCAAAGTAATCTTAATTTAAAGTTTTTCTGATGATCTCATAGAAAGAACTGAATAGTTTAGTTCAATATCATAAAATATGTTTATAAAGTATTTTTTACTGATCTGTGCGTCTCGAGAACTCAAAACAGATGGATATAATTCACAAATTATATATAAAACATATTATATTTTAAGTCATGTAATGATCTAATTGATATACTAACAAGTTCCAGTTCATTTTGAACAGACAACTGATTCGTTTTGAGCTAAGCTAATATACTCTTCTTGAGCAAGCATATATTATTCTTAATTATTTTTAAAAATTGTACTGAAATTTATTAAGTTATTATTTATTATATTTTATTAAAAGCTCAAGTATAACAGCATCAACTTTTTTACAGGGCATTTCATAGTACTGTAAGCGGAAGTGCTTATGGCGGGAGTATACGACTAGCGAATACTCGAACCCACTTTCTAATTAGCATAAGTGTACTCTGTCTTTTACAGACAAAACAGATATAATATAAGTTGAATTAATACAAGTTATAGAAGAGTCATGCTAACCATAGATTCTGGCCAGGCATGTATAATACTCCTTATGTTAACCCTTTATACATACACAAACAAAAAGAAAGCGACAAAGCATGGCTATTACTTTCAGTGTTTAAGCTTTCCATACATCAACGCGGATATACAATTGAAAGTGCTAATTTAAGGGCTAAAACACCACCAGCAGTCAGGGGTCGCCAGTTGCCAGTCGCCAGTTGAATGACGTCATGCTGTCATGAAGGCTCTAAGCTGAAGGGTTCAATGCACCTAGCGAGCCTTACACTCTTTTTATTGCCAACTAACTCGAAATTGGCATGGAGAAATTTTTAGCTTTATTGCTATCGAGAGGAAATAAACAAAAATATCAAATAAAAGAGAGAGAAACAACAAATTTGAAAGACAGTCATAAATGGAGCGTGATTGGCTAATTGCGTTTCGTAGTTGGCCACTAGTAATTGTTTAAACAATTTCATGGCAGAAAAAAGCAACAACAACAACAATAGGCACACAGGTGTAGAAAAATGAATCAGCGCAACGGTTAATTGCATGAAATGTATGCACAGGGTTGCCACACAGCGCATGGCAAACAGCTGGCAACTCCATAATTCTAATTGGAATACGCACATACATATATATATACAGATAAACGTATGTTTAGATATAATATGTATAACTATATATGCTTAGATATTCCACATATCATTTTATACAAATACTAAAACTATTTCTCTTAAAAGGGGCAGCAAACAGCGAAAATAAATGGGAGGCTTTAAATGCTGAAACGCAGACACACACACACACACGCACATGCATACGCTTAGAACACAGATAGAGAGAGAGAGAGAGAGAGAGAGGACACTGTACAAATACGTGTCACAGTCAGAGCAAAAGCAACAGCAGCGAGTGCCAATCGCCCGAAAGCAAGCGTAGACAAAGAAACATGGAGAGAGAAAACGGAAAAGGGGAGCGCGCAGCTAAGTGCGAAGTATGTATACATACATACGTACACACATACATACAAATTTTCGCATGTATTTTTCTGCTTTCACAGTTAAAGGTCCAATTGGACAGAGCTCTTCCGGCTCAGTTTCAGATTTCTTTTGTTCCACTTGCACTTACCCATGAGATCGGATGCCAGCGCCTCCTTCTGATCCACCGGCACTTTGGCAATTTTTCCACCCTTGTAAACGTAACTGCCTTCAATCGACTTGAACTCCAGATAACGGGTGACGCCCGTGTGTATCAGAAGCTTCACCAGTTGGCCATTGGCCATCAGAAACTTGGGTATCAAGTCCACGTTCCAGTCGCGGCCACGCCCAAATTTCTCGCCAGGCGGCTCCAGACCATACCGTTGGAAGAGCTCCTCCAGCGGCGTAATGGAGGCCGACTCGCCGCCATAGTATTTGTTGCGATCAATATGCAGAACTTTCTTGCCCGACACAGAGAGCATGCCGCTCAATATGCACTCCTTGAGGCCAGTGCCGAGAACTATCGCATCGTATTCCTCATTCATGTTAGCGTTTTTATTAGTAGTTTTGTTCTATGCAGGAGCAACTCTTCTTCAAATTCAAAGGTTTTCACTTTGCGACGTTGTCGACGTTTTTACACTTTTCGTTCAATACAATTTTCTCTACTCGCTTGAAAATGCCAACAACTAGGATTTGCCTTCGACGGATTTCAGTTTTTCATGTAGCTGGTCACACTGCATGGAACAGCTGTTAATTTAACAGAAGATGCGACTCGCTGGTTTGTCGAGAGTTCTGTTAAACGTGCTCGGGAAATTTTTGAACAAGCTGTCGATCTTAACGTACATCCTTTAATGGCTGAGAGCAATGTGCTTACCGACTATTTCAAAAGAAAAAAAACAAAATTAAAAAAAAACCTATTAAACATTTTTCGAACATGACATGTACTTTAAAAATGTGCAACTAAAAGTTTTAATTGTTATGTGACATACTCAGTTTTGAAAAAGTACTTATGTAAGGCGACATATGTCTTACAAGAATATTCTCAATAAAATACATAAATAAAACCGTATTTAGAAAAAAATTAAAGTATTAATATAAAAAATCATAAAATTATTCAAATTTAACATACTCTTGCACTCTTTTTGCGTTAACAGCTATCGCTTAGGCGAGTAATTGCGCTGCGATACATCGATGTTTTTGACTGCACGCATCGATTGCTTGCACGAAGCACATCGATAAGTGTAGTTTTGGTCAGTCAAAAAAAAAACATTGAACGGAATGGACGCGTTTGTTGTTATTTTTTAGTTCTTACATTTCCGTCGTCGTTTGTTGTTTTCTTGTGTTGCCGAAGATATAAATAATTTTCCGCGAATAAATTACACGTTGCAATGTAAATGATTATGAGTTTTAATCAAAAGTTATAATATAAATAAAAAAACTACTACGACTGTGTGAGAGTGTGAGTGCGAGTGTGTGTGCGTTCGTGTTGTGTGTGTGTGTGTGGAAAAAAGTGAAAATGAAATTTGGGCCAAAATTGTATTTAAATTCTTAACGCCAACAACAGCAGTTAAGAAATAAATGTACATACGTGTTATATGAGCCAGCCAAAGAGAAAGAAACAAAAAAGTGAGCGGTTTGTTGCGTGTTGCAAACCATAATTAAATTTATTAATTGCAAAAATTGTTTCTAATGAAATTTAATGCCAATTTCAAGGAATTAACGGCGGCTCCTCTCCTCTTGCTCTTCTAGCTGTTGCATTTCTTCCTCCTCCTCCTCTTCTTCTTATTCTTCTTACTGTTGTTGACCTCGTCGTCGTCGTCTATGAGATTTGTTGTTGCTATGCTCAAAATTTTCTTATTTTCATAATAAAAATAGCAAATATATATAAATAAATATATATGTGAATACAAATTGTGATTGTACAAAAAGAAATAAAGATAAATCAAATATATTTATATAAATAAAATCAATTAAAAAGTGACTTCAAGAATTATCATATCAACATTCTCCAAGCAGACTCCATTTATTTTCATTGGGTAAGTTTCGAAAAAAAAAACAAACAAGTTTTTATATTCCATTTGCTAAATAAAACATATTTTTATTGCACTGTACGCTGAGGGCAGCCGCAAAACGAGTTAGTTGCTTAGAACCAGTTCCGACAGTTGCTCAGCCTCAGTCTCAGTCTCTGTCGCAGCTTCTGCAGCTTCGCCATTTGTGGCCTACGCGAACTCAGTTTCATGCTCTGCAGAAACTATCAAATTCTTCCACTTCCTCTTTCGCCTTTGCTGTATAAGAGTGCGTAAGGAACTAGTTCAAAATCAATATGCTCATTCGTAACTGTCAATCGTGTGCGGAGACTAGCACGATACCAAATTTCGTATTTATTTAATAAACTTCCAATTAAGTTTGCAATTTGTTTGAAATAGCAAATGGATTCTTCTATTGGATCGCTGAGCGTGTACTGTCAGACACGGAACCCAAACAGCGTGGCACGAGACCTCTTTTTGGCTTTGAGCAAATGTCAATTTCTTTGAAAACAAGCTCGAAATTCCCGAAAAAGTAATTGCAAAGTAATAAAAATCGACTTTTTACTTTCCATTAGGCGGCTTCTAGCTCTTCTAATGGATTTTTTATACATACTAAATATCTAAAGATGCAAATAAATTCCTAATTATTCCTATTGGCATTCACCGAGCAACAACAGAAAATCTGAGTGAATAAAAAATGAAGATAAACGCTAAGAATTTAGTTTGGTTTGTGCAGACGTAATCACAATTCTCTCTCATCTCCCTCTCTCTCTCTCTCTCTCTTTTTGTGCTGTGCACTGCAGTGCTGCCAACTCTGCAGAGCCTCTACAAGCCAGATCATATTGAAAAAGCCAGAAATAGCTAGAAACAAATTGGGCATGTAAGGAAATTCTCTATAATTTTACAAAATAAATACAGATTTGATCAAAATCGCATTGAAATCTACTTCTATTTTATTAAATATTATTCATCGCATTTCGAATTGTATGTTTTATCTACAATTATAGATACCTGCCAAAATCATAAAACTTACACATTTTCCTTCCATTTCATCCCGCTCTAAGAAAATAACTATAATACCCATTCCGCATTCTGTATGTTGTAAAATTCCACATCTGACGGGAAAATAGCTAAACTGGCAACACTGGTTCACTGCAGAAGCACGTTCGCAGTTCATTTCACATTCCAAATTCTGTCTTGTCCATCTGCACATTGAGAAGATGTCGTTCTCGCTCTCTCTCTGTCTCTTTTTTTGCATTTGTTGTTCTTTACTGCTTTGGCTAGCTATGCAATCTACTTGCCGTTATCGCATTCGCATTCTCCCGCTCTCTCTCGATCGCTCATACGCCTGCTATACGCATGGCCACAGTAACTGTAAACGTGGCGCTACCAATTGACTTCAATTGCCGCTGCAGCACACGACAGCCGCCGATACAAACACACACACACACACATGCATACACATATAAATAGAGATGTGTTAGAAGCGATACGTAGCTCGCACTCGTTCCGTTCCGTTTTCAGCCTTTTCCGTGTGTTGCGCGCTGCTTTAACGTTTGTAATTTGTTTGATTATTCGCCAATTTGAAGTTCGCTTTTGCTTAGCAAATAAATACCAAAAAATAAACATATACAAATTGAAACCGGCATTTAATTTATTGATATTTTTTTTGTGTTCATTTTGGCGCGCTTCCTAAAATATCTATTTATCTTTTATGTTTACTGAAATAATGCTGATTGAGAATGCTCGACTAAGATATGCTCTGGAACTGGAAATAGGCTAATTCGATTTTAGAAAAGTATTAAGATTTAGCTTAAGGAAAGTCGAAGAATTCTGAAAAATAATGTTCTTAAAATTATAAATATAATATCTTCAATTTATATATCATACAAATGGTATAAATGGTATACATAAACATAATTCAAAGTAAATTTTAAAGACTACGAATCTATATCTCTTACAGATATATTTCTCAGATATTTACAAAATTAATTCTCTCTCTCTCTCTGATCTAATCTTTAACTTCGCATGATAATCCCATACGTAGAGTTAATTGAATTCTTTTTACCCACACACAATTATGTGCTTATGGGTTACGTGGTATTTAATTTGGAATGTATTGAAGTTATTGAGATAAGTCAGCTGGCACGAGTGAAACGTGGCTGACATTTCACGCGAATTGCGTTATCTAAAATGTTTCACTGAACTCACCGTATTTGTGGGGTTTATTGTATAGCCAGAGCTGGCGTCATAAAGCCTGAACTTACGCCTTTATTGAAATATTACGCTCACCCACTTAATGCCAGTGCAATTAGAATGGAATATATTATTCAGCTGATAGTTGCGACCGATCTGATAGGCGGCTGATTAGTCTAGTCCATATTCACGTGTCAATACGAATTATATTAGCCCAATTCAACAATATTTGACAGTTGTAATTCATAACTGAGTGAGGTTGATACGAAATGCTGCTTTTTATACTCATTCATTAAGTGAAGCGGGTATAGTGGTACTGCAGATATACATATTTTTTTTACTGCAGACTCACTCATGGAATATACTAGAAGTGGATTTTACTGTTTTTAGACCGTGACCCAAAGATTACATCATTCTTACCTATTCGGCCAATCTTATGGAGAGCGAAATCTTTAAAACTAGTTATTTTGAAAAAGCTTATGCCATCTATAGCTTTAGAAAATCTAAATAATAATACCATAAATTAGACAAAGAAAGGCTTAGATCATCTATAGCAATAGAAAATATTTATAATAATATCACAAATTAGTTAAATCGAAGTAACCTGAATATATCACAGTTTTTTAATGTGCTGTATCCGATGATGAAAACAGTACTTTAATCTATTTTTGACATTTTATAATTCTTGTTTACTTAAATTTTTACTAAAATATGGATAAAAAGAGATGTAAAGTAATTGGTATTGGTCATTAAATTTGCTTTTAATCTCGATTTTGTATTTGAAATGCATAATGTCTGCTGTAATTGGTATATATATATATTGTGTTTACTGGAATCATTATATATAGTATATATATATATATCGTTTAAATATACGAAATAATCACTGATGACCGCCCACTTTGCTGATAACTCGAAAGCGACGAAAACTCAACTTTTTAAACTTTTGCCGCTAGCTTAATATATGTATATATAGAGCATATCAAAGTACAGATACATTCAAACCACTCACATCCGTTTTCTTGTATATTTATATATATATATCTCATTTAAGTATCCGGCTCGTTTTTTGCCAAACAAGATTAATGGCAGCAGCCAAATCGCAAGATTTGCTTTTGCGGCAAACGTTGTTTGCCTAACGGATCTGTTTTCTTTTTGCATACGTTTTACATTTTACTTAGCCTAGTCTCGCTATAATCCAAAAAGCATTAGCTTAAAATCATGTATTAAAATTGGTTTAGCTTTATAGGCTGCGGCTCAAAGTTGAGTCTAAGCAAATAAGACAGAACCATGAGGTTTTTCAATCAATCATTGCAGTGGGCATTCTTTGCAAAGTCCATTGAAGTCTTTTAAATTGATGTAGGTAAAAACAAGTTAAAGTGCTTGAGTGGAAAGTGCCCGACTAGCAGATATCCTGAATCTAAAGCAGGGTCTTGAAGTATGTTGCTGTTGTGGCTTTTGAAATTGCTGAGTTCACCCAATTTGATATTTGGGCATGGCTAAATCGAATCTGGTCAACATACTGATCAGGGATATGCATACTTCATGGTCTGATAATTTTTCTCCTGCTTGTTACATTTTCACATAAGCATTGAAAATGCTGGAAATTCAAAGAATCAATTTAATGATTCCCGTTTGCAATGTTTTGGAAACAAGCGTTATGCAAAGAAGATCTATAGATAGAAGAGTTGTATTTCGGATCCCGCAAATGAATCTATGGTGTTTCAGCTACCATAACTCTCTCTCTCTTCTCTCTCTCTCTCTCTCTCTCTCTCTCTCTCTCTCTCTCTCTCTCTCTCTCTCTCTCTCTCTTAGTATCTTATGATCGAACAAAATCAGTCATTAACAAAGATTTTTCTATCTCTAAGCTCTATCACAAAAAAAAAAAACTTAACTTCATTCCGAAACTGTAGCTCAATTGGTTCAGGAACTGTATTTTTGATCAACTTAACAGCTTCCTTTACATATATCGATCCAAATATTTATATTATGTAATGCTTAAATACAATGTGGAAAGTATACCGTGAGAGATCTGATATCCATAATTTATAGAAGCACAAGTAGTTATGTTGGTAGTGTTTAAAATAATCAAAACTGTTCTCCATTGATGGCTTGATGGCTTAATACTACAGCTACACTTTAAGGTTATCAGGTTCAATTTCACGAATATATGCATTCATATTTATTGCAATATTCCTTCAATAATTAAACTAGTATTGCATGCTTATTAGCAAAGAATCGCACTGAAATAATTGAATTAATTTCTGTATTAATTAATTGTGCTAAAGTGCACGTTGGTTGGCCCTACTCCTCCGGCTGCTCCTCTCGGCCAGGTGAACTCTCCCACAATCTCACGCAGCGCTCAGCGGCAGTCCACTCAGCGTCTATTGACTGATTGACCCTCCCCCACCCCACAGGCGTTCGTATCAACCGTTATTTATTAGTCGTGCAACTTTTGTGTTCGCGTTTCGTAGTTTCGCCTGCCTGCCTAGGGGGTTCTCACGCGCCCATAGAGCAATTATTCTCATTCTCTGTCACATGCGACACCTCGCAAAATGACTCCATTGTGCGTCTGTGTGTGTGGGTGGCCTGGTGTGAGTGGGTGGCAATTCTGTACTCATTATTTTGCTATCGACAATTAATGGAGTCATTTGTCACAGCTGACATAGATTTATTGCTTATTTATATTTTAATTCTTTTAAATTCTTAATTGAATTTAAGCATATAGATTATTTCACTTTATCTGACCTTCAGATACTTTCTAATTATCTATCACTTTTAAAACACGCCCCAAAATATTATCTGTGAACTTTTAAACTTGTGGAATATGAAGTTGTAGTCCAACAAGATAAGCATATAAAAAATTTTAAATTAGATGTATAAGGCATAAGATATTTAAATGATATATATTAATTTTTTATATGTATAATATATACTTTAATATAATAATATTAAATAATATTAATATTAAGAATATATGTCCCCAATAGCAACAATAAAGTAATAGTTTTATATCATTTAAGCCTCTCCACCACGATGCGTTACGCTCTCCCTATCGATAAAGCAACGATACTTTATATTGAATATTGTTTACTTAAAATGTGAGTAATAAAGAGTTATGAAGCGATTTACTATAAGCACGTTCTCGTTCACACTCTGCGCTCCTATCTGATTCATTTCTAATGGCTAACAGAAAACAAATACAAACATTCGCTGATGTTAAAATGAATCGCTTGACCGGTTAATGGCACAGCTGGCATAGCTCAAGTGCATTAACTGATAAATATAATAGAATCGCAAAGCAAGAAGCATTCAACGTACAAAGAGAAAAAAATGTAACGTCTATTTCGTAGTATAAAAAGCCAAAAGCAATTTATTTTGAACGTAGCTAATTATGTTCTTATTTTCTGGCAATTTATTTTCAATTCGACATAAATAACACTTTAAAATAATTTGGCTTACCCTCAGGTATATACATATATATATATATATATTCATACATATATCTATTTTGTAAGAAACTTAAATTGGGACAGGCCAGGCAGCCAGAGCCAATTAGAACAGCTGTTCTAACAGATGTTTCATCATCGAATGTGGCCCCTCTAAACCATTATGTAAATTAAATTTCCTCTACTATGTAGCTTCTAGCTGAAGTACCAAATCGTAGTAGGAGATCCAAGTCGTAGTAGAAGTGCCGTGTTGTAGTAGAAGATCCAGGAATTAGTAGTAAATAGTAGTAGAAGATGCAGGAATTAGTAGAATTACTAAATAATAATAGAAGATCCAATTCGTAGAAGTACCAAATAGTAGTAGAAGATCTACTAAGTAGCAGTAGCAGTACTCAATAGTAATTGTGGAACCAAATAGTAGTAGAAGTCATATTCATATTTGTAGTCTGTACTTATACTAAAATACAAGTAAGTTTAGTATAAGTACAATTTGCAGTAGCAATAGTAATTTTACTATTTTTAGTAAAAGATATAAAAACTCGAAGTTAATAAGTCGAAGTCTAGGTAGCCGTATTACAGCAAGTAGTAATATTACTCTTAGTAGAAGTAATGGGAGCAGTTTCAGTAAGAGTGCTATTAGTCTTTGTAGCAGTGGTAGTAAAAGCTATTAGCTATTAGCTAGTAATTAACAGAAAACACCGTATTTATTTTAGCTAATTATAGTCGCAATACCCCAGCTTTTAGTTAAAAAATTCACTCAATTCTATTTTATTGCAAATATATCTTATATATAGGATAGATAGTCAGCGATACTCAAGCGCCTGTCGTCGTGAATTCTCTTCTGTCTGGTCGCACCCGCGCTTTAGTTAATTAGTTCGAATCGCTTTAATCACTTTGTGGCCTGACTTCAAAGTATTCGCCCCATTTTAGCAGATAAATTGAGTTCGAATCGTTTCGTCAGTTTGTTCCATTTGCGATTTTCCCTTTTGGGGGTAATGGAGCATTATTTTTAGCTGCGATATTGGAAGACAGAATACAGAGCACGCAACGCACATGCGAAACAAACTGCAGAAGATAAACAATGCCAAGCTCTACGAAAATGCTAAAACAATATTATTGTTTATCACCAGGCCAGATGGAAAGGCAACTGCTAGGGCATAAAAATATATCTGAGCAATTGTAAAGTTCAATGCGTTTTATTAAATGCAAAATGATCGATTTTCCGAGAACAATAATAATTTGCAATATATCTCTTATTGCCCCTAAAATTGGCACTTAAGTGTTGAAGTGGAATCAAGAAAATATTCTATGTGGAACGAGCCGTACATTATATATAGAGTATTTGATATATATATTTCCAGTTATACGCTTCAATGCGTAGGTTATTCGAAAAGCAATTAGCCTTGGAATCGCTGACAATTATAAAGTAATTCATACGTATTTTAGAATTGATATATGGACGGAACAAGCGGGCTTGACTGAAAAATATATAGCATTTTCTATCATCAGGCTTGGCAGTTGGGGCTTATCTTCTTTTATTCAGATACTTAATCAGAATATGAAACTAGAATTTGCAGGCAAGAGACTTCTGATTATTAAATTTATATTCTTGATCTATATTATATTATATTATTATTATTATTGATTATAAAGCCTTGGAACTTTCCACACTTGTCTCATTGTGTTCGCCCTATCTTATCGTGCATTCACACTATTTGCGTTAATTACAGTAAAATTCAAAATATAAAAATATGTATATGGATAAATCTGACATCTTATCTCGAGACATTCATCGCCAATCAATCAGTCAGTAAATAAATATTTTTTGCATTTTTACTGCCAGCTCGTAAACTTGTTAGCATGTTGTACATATCTATATGACTTATCTTTATGTATGTCTATATATTTTTACTCTCACAATTTTCTAAAATAGTAGTAGTAGTTACTAACTTTTCGATTCACAAAGTAACATTGATATGAACTTGATATATATGCATATATTGAAAATAACTAAAGATTTCCCTATGTGTGAAGCTTATGTTAATATTGTAAAACGTTTTTATTTTATATTTACCTTGTTGTGTGAAAATGTAAAAATATATATGATATAATGAGGTATATATGAGCCATATTGTTGATAAACATAAATATGATATAACCATATACAATATTGATCAGCTTGAACAAAGGCGAAGGAAGAAATACGTTTTGTTAAGTAGTCAAAAACAAAAAAGATTTGTATAACAAACAATTTTTGGTTTTTGTATATATATACTCCTATATAGATATATACATATATATAATGCCAAAGTTCTAGTCTGAATTTCAAAATATATTTTGCAAGTGTATACAAAATGCCCAAACGTTAAGAAAACAAGTTCAATTTGAATTTAGATTTTCGTGTCGACACGCAGTTCAATTTTATTGTTCGAAATTCGAATAAAGAGAGAGATGTATGTATGTCTGTGTGCAGTGTGAGAACACGATTCTGTTTTTTTTTTTTTTTTGCTTAAAACGCAACGGAATTAGTTTATCACTCTATAAAATTAAAATACGAAAACTTGTAGAAACGATGAAGCTAAGCCAGAAAATACCCTGTAAACTGTACTAAGCTTAAGCTAGAGAAATTCGAAATTGATTTTGTTATATTATATATGTTTAGTGTAGACTCGAGTCAGACAATTCTCTATTTACATCTCTCATGAATTGCATTCTCTTAAATAGCGAGAGTATTCCAATTGCCAATAGCAAAAATATTTGTAAATATTTATCGTTTGCAAACATTTTGGATACACAATTATAAATTTTATAAATTGCCTTACGAATCGAGGCACCATTTGTTTTTCCTGATGGAATTTCAAAAGCTATTTATAATTCGCAATTTCCACTTTGCAAACGGATCAGTAATAACACCCGATATGGCCATATTCTGCTGTTCTCTAATACCGTAAAAGGTGGCTAAGTAGAAGTTAAAATGAGGCGAATCATATGGATTTTATATATGTATATTATATATAAATATACTATATATGGGACAGACAGACGTATAGATCATTTTATCTTCTAGATCAATATATAATTTGAGAGCTCTACCAGAGCTGCTGTTGCCTCGTGATTCTTTTTGGAATAGTCTAGCAGAAATACTAAAAAATATTAGAATAAAATATTGATTTGTGAAAAAAGAGGGTAGGGGTGGTTTACTGAGTTACCTCGATATATAAAAAATGTAAATATAGAATGATATATATGAATGAATGTATGTGTATATGTATGTATACAGAGGTATTTCAAATTGTCGCCAATTTTCAAGATAGATAGGGCTTAAGATCGTAGTAAAATATAGTTTAAAGTAAAAATATAGTTAGTTCTAGTATACATTTATATATATGTTGTATATATAAAACAACAGTCTGTTGTTTATATATATACATATATATTTTTCTAATAATAAATAAAGATCATTTTCTATAATTTTAATTTTTATAGGTTAATTTCCCTTCAATGGTTTGATTTGTCTAGAAGACTTTGACTTATAACTCGAGCATTGTGCCATTTATTTTTATTTTCTCATGGACGTGGGAACTCTTAAAGTTGCACAATCTCGGACAAAAGTTATTATTTAATGTAATTTATTTTAGAACTCGCAAATTATTAAATTTATAAATTATGTAAATTTCAATTCAAATGCGAAAAAGACTTTAGCTCATTTGCCAGGACAGAGTTCACACGCAACGTGAACTCTCTAGCTCTTTGTTCCAAAGCCCAACTATTTATATATATATATGTATATATTAGTATATATATATATATTATATTATATATATGCCCATTTATAATGCCTCTCCACGCTGCATGGCCTCGCTTTAGTCTTTGACCTTGTCGGCCGTTCAGTTTGGCTTTTTTTTGTGTGTGTGCGCAGTTTTATTTTTCGTTTTCGTGATATTTTACGCTTTGTGGAAGCTTATCGGAAGCTCGGAATCAAGGGCACGCTTTGCAGCACAGCAAACATCTGTTCGAGGGGGAGTTGGAGTGGGCGGTCGGGTGAGCGTACTGTGAGTTCGACAAACCTTTAGGTGCAATTAGCAGCACTTGTAATCTTATCGCCGACAATAGAATCTCTTAATTATTTGAGTCCAACTAATGATTCCTGCTCTTTTCGTCCATTTCAGCAGCTGGTCATGGCGGCCGCGGCAGACGATGGGCATGGCACAGCGCTGAGGTGCTAATTGGCCCGTTTCCGCATTCTCGAAGCTCAAGAAAACCCAAAAGCGAAACACGAAAAACTCTGTTGAATTATCGCACAGCAAGCTGAACCTCATGGTGTTGACTTTCGAAGATGCCTTCAGCGAACACCGAAGACTTGCGACGAAAGTTTCTAGTTGTGCAGCAGCAGCGCTCTGCGCCGCCCAATCTGGCCAGCGAGAACCTGGCCCAGGCGCAGCTGCAGCAGCAGCAGCACACGCTGATGACGACTGCGCCGACAATGGCGATGGCGATGACGATGGCCACGACCAACGGCGGGGAGCCCGAGCGCACCTATGTCTTTCCGGGCACTCATCAGGTGGGCAACACATCGGCGGTGGGCATGCCTGGTGGGCCGGGCATACCGGGCGTGGCTATCATATCCAGCCATCCGACGACCACGCTTAACCCGGGCGGCCCCTCGCGAGGGGGTCATGCGCGATCTGTCAGCCACGGAGGCGGCGCCATTGCCGCTGTCGGCGCTGGCGGTCGACCCATCAAATCGGCCATGAAGGGCCACCAACGTGCCTTTTCCCAGGGTCAGATAACGGACTCGCCGCCAGGCAGCGCCCCACCAGCGGGGCGTGGCCATAGTCGAGTGGGCTCCAAGACGGATTTCATTCTGCCGCCCGGCCACAAGGACGAGCCGGTCAGGGAGCGTGAATTCGGCCCGTCGGCGCCCAGTTCGGCCACTGGCGGACGCGGCCATTCCCGGCAGGCGTCCCGCTCCGAGTCGATATACACGCTGCGTCGCACCGAAGCGCCGCCCTGGTGGAAACGCTTCACCCTGTGCAATTACAACACCAACGACAAGTTTGAGGAGCGCTGCTATCGCATGGTGGTGCCCAACCACACGGTGCCGCCGAAGACGCCCAAGCGGGAGCATCCCAACGGACACTTCGTGGGCAACAAGATACGCACAACTAAGTACACGCTGCTCTCGTTCATACCCAAAAATCTGCTGGAACAGTTCCATCGCGTGGCCAATCTGTACTTCATCTTCATTGTTCTGCTCAACTGGGTGCCGGCCATCAATGCCTTCGGCAAGGAGGTGGCCATGATTCCAGTGATCTTCGTGCTGGGCGTGACGGCTGTCAAGGATCTCTTCGAGGATCGCCGTCGACGAGCCTCCGACAAGCGAATAAACAATACGACGTGTCGGGTCTACGACGGGTAAGTCTAATCTTTACGATATATATATACATATATAGATAAAAGTGCCAGGCCAAGGTGTATGTTTTTTGCGAATAATGATGAAATTGGCTTTTATAAGCGCTATAAAGGTTAAGCCAGAAATTGTTATTATGCTCGACAGCACTGGCTAGTAGTTCTCTGGTAAACAACTTTCCCTTGGCAAAGAGAACAAAGCTTGAATAAATGTTTGTCAGGTGCTCGACGGCAAACTGAGGAATCTGGCTCGGGCTTTGGCTTACACAAAAGTTTGGCCACTGATTGCGCATGCAAAGTCTGCGATATGTTCGCACAGATTATTTTCAAATGCAATCTAGAAATCGATAAACAGACATAAAGCGTAAAGCAATAACGACGACGACAACAACGCCAGCAGCAGCAAAGCTAACAAAGTTGGTTAACTTTCCCTCAAAGTTACTTCGAGTGCGTGTGTGTGTGTGGCTGCCCCTCTTTTCTGCTTCTTTTGCCATGTCTGCGGTTCAGCTGTGGCCCACATTCGAGTGTCGTCGACGCATGCTCGCCGCAAGAGTTCCGTTTATTTATTTGCCTTGCACGCGTCAACTTTCCAACCAAGTGACAATTTAGTTAGTTGCATTGCCTACACAGCCGTTGCTTAGCCTGGCCGCTTCCCTTTCCTGCTGACCAGGCTCAGTCTGGATAGTTACAGTTAGCTGCCAGTTTGGCTGCAAGCAAATCCTGTTGTTGCCGTTGTTATAGCTGTAAAAGTTATGAGCTCTTTCTCGTGTTTACGAAAGGTTAAAGGAGTATATCGGTTTGCTTAAGTATATTATATAAGATAAAATATAAGAAACCTTTCATTATAGCTTGATATGCACAGCTCTTTAGTTAATTTATCTAATCTCTAATCAGTAGTATTTTAACTAAACTCTGAACAGTGCATTGCGCAGTCAGCTACACTCGGCTCAAACAGCTCTTACTTGTTGCTATTGTTTTCTGCTCGGCTGATCAATGAACTTAGCAATTGTTGCTGCCCATTAAATTTGCATTTTCCCGTTTTGTTTTGCGCAAATTGTCATTAGCCTTAGTGATTGTATGCCCTGACCCAAAGGTGTTTTGCTTGAGTCATGAATAATGTCTGTGGTATAACTTAGCGCACGTCTGGCTGGGACTGCCACAACATATATGATATATATAGAATGATTTTAGATATTATGATTTTGTATGCATATAAGTCGAGCCATAAGGTGATGTAGGAGGAGTCTCTCATAGCTCTTTATTGCTTGTCATATTATAAGCTTCAACCATAGCTAATGTAACCCATATTCTATATAGCATAATAATAGAGCTCTCAGCTAATGCGAACTGAATAAGCTTGTTAGAGTATTAAATGGTCAATCTTAAGTATTTCTCTTCAAATGTAGCTAGGTCAACCATAAGTGCTTAATAACAGTTACGCAAAGTGGTACAAAGATTGTGAAAATCTTAAGTTGTATTGCTGAAGAGCTTAAGTACTTCAGCAGACTTCAATTGAAATCAAGGAAAGTAGCATAAGCAAAGCTTAGAATTACAAGATTGGGAACTTTCATCTAAACCAAAAAGCTAATTATTCCCTCTGAGTCAAGAGAAACTGCTAGGGTATATATGTATACTCCTTAATAAAGTGAATAGAGTATATTGGCTTTGTAAAATATCCATATAACTGCAATTCATTTCACACACATTATATCTAGACTTTGAATAACTATGACTATTACACTAAATGGTTGTTTAGCTATGCCCATTAGAGGCGTGAAATTAGAGAAGAACCTTTACATATTACAATATTACAGCTAAACTGTCGAACAGTTTGAAGTGCATTACGGTTGACCCCATTTTAAATTGAGATATAAGCGCACTCTGCGCTTAGCAATACCAGGAAGAGAACTATATTTACGATAATTACAAAGCAAGGATCACAACTCTATAGATAAATCTATAAATTATATATGAATATGGAAATATGTTCCGAGCTTCAATGAGTATTGTTCAGTCGCTTACACCCGACTGCCACGTTCTTTGATTGTTATTTATGGCTTTCACAGGCAATAGGTCTACCACCGGCCCGCTTGTTACTCATGGCTTCCGCGCATCAACAGTTACATGCAAATCAGAGCCATTCATGCGCCTTGGCATACCAAATGCGGACGCTGAGTGGTATGAAGTGCCAGCAGCAGCAACAGGTAGCAGGCCCAAACGCAAACGCCCACCCGCCCGAGGGCTAAATGGCCAATTGGCCAATGGCCAATGTCCAGCAGCGACCCTGATCATCTCAGGGTCTTCCAATTTCGCGCTTGCCCTGAAAAATGCTATCGAATTCGTGACCATGTGCAATGTCTGATAAATATAAGTGAGTCACTGGAATGAGTCTTGGGTCGTATCAGAGCTCTGAGCTGGCATTACTTGGCAACTTATTCGATTTCTGGCAATGGAAGTTTTAAAGATTGTTTGCTCCGTGGCAAACGTGAGACTTGTGCTCCAAACACACCTCCAAAAAGCAATTCTCAAGTCTGCCAAATCGCATTAAATGTGTTAATTGAAATATTTGATTCAAACTACAAGCGAATGTCTGAGAAGTTAAGGTACGAAAAAACGCAACAACTTGACACGATTCTTAGCATACTTTTATAGCGCATTGAACCTTGGAATTAGACCTATTCAGATATTGTTATTCATTTGAATATGGAATTTAGCCCGTTTCTATCCATCAAAATGGCTTCAGCTAAAGTTCATTGACTTTTCATTGTCTATAGATATATGTTGATTATTTGGGATAAAGTTAGTTTAGAAATTTGCTAGTAAATTCAATTAGCTCACTTATTCAAGCAGAAATAAACAATTTCCTCTTGTTTACCAATTTATAATGTATAGATATGTTATTGATTTGCTTAGCTTTGCTTTTGGCTAACTGAACAAAAGAAGAATATGCCTGATGGAATTTGTTTAGCAATAACTTTCCTTCATGCGCTGATTGAACTAGTTCATGACTCAAAAATTAGCAATTAGCAAGTAAACAAAATCAATGCTAAATTTATATTTATTATTTAAGTCTGGCCAGAAATGGTTGTTGACTGGTTGTATATGGGTATATGTCTCTAAAAGCCAAACCCCAAATTAACAGATCTTTAAAAAAATACGTTTTTATTATAATAACGGCGAAGAGAAATGATTTCCTTAAAACATATTTAGTATATGTCGCATCTAATTAAATCTAATTAAGAAGTCATCAGCTTTTCAATCAAGTTGCTTTGTTCTTGGCTTCAATGTTGATTTTTATTGCTAGGCCAGGACAGCAGATGACTCGTTCCAGAAAGCTGTGAAAATGACAATAAATCACAGCATTCGCACTCGTAACAGTGCAATAAACAAACATGTGACAAGATTGTTGCATTTACGTCATATAAGAAAATTCCACATTATACAAACATATGTGTGGGGTTTCTTCCAGTCAGCATTGCTTGCGCGTATCAGCAGAATTGCGAATGAAACATTCCATTTACAATTACACAAGCTGAAATGCAAGAAAAGAAGAGATTCTACTAGTTATAAATGACATTGTCTGGATATACATAGATCTTGAGGTAAAATAAGCAATTACTGAACGAATTATAAATATTGCTTATTACCTATAAAGTATCAAGTTCATTAAGATCATTTATATGATAATAGAAATTTATAAAAGTTATACAAAATACTTGTTTTTCCTAATATAAACGTAGAATGATACAATTAAAGCGACTTGGTATATATAGAGTATAGATCACGATCAACGGCATAGTCCAGGTGGCCCTCTCCAACTGTTTGTCTGTATAATGATAAACGATCTGTGGAAGTATAAGGTCAAGCAATAAACTTTAAAGCAAGCACAAATCAAGTTTTACAATTAATCGATAATACTATGCAATCGATATCGATTGTTATTATAATTCAATTATCATGATCATGTGATCATATTTCGTAAGTTTAAGAAACTAGAAGATAATTCATCTAAATTCACGAATTTTTCCCTATGTGGAACACCTTAGCACCACCTCACCACACCTTACTTCGGTATGGATAATATTCATTCTATTATTTCTAAGGAATTACTATTTTTGATAAGCTTGCTAATCAACCCATTGTTTTCGATAATGAAGAACTTTTTTAAGTGACAATTGAGTGTTGTGGCTACCTCTGCTGGCAGCTGCCGGCTGTCCCAGAGTTTGTCGGTGCCAAGTGTGGACTTTCACCGCAATAGCATTAATATTCTAAAGCCGAGCCGAGTCGAGTTGTGGGGTGACAATACGCAGCAGATAAACGCTTCGATTGACAAATAACACATGACGAGTTCAAGGCGATCGCAAAGAGTTTGCGTGGGCGCGAGGCCTTGACTGGCATTTGGTATTTGCATAGAAAATAATATTGCATATTAAATAGAACAATTTATAAATATGTAAAAAGTTTCGCACAACTCGAGCCGTATTCCCGGCATTAGCCATGGCAACAGGCGGCGTTCATATCCTCCCTATCGTAATACATATCTTAGACGTTAGCTGGCGGAGACTGGCAAAAGGCCTGTCTGCTCTGGTCAAGTCATACCGGTTTATACTGAAGTCGAGCGATTGACATTGAAAACGTCTCAGTAACTGAAAAACGGGTTTTTCCCAAACCGGTTGCCAACCGACTTTAGCGGCTGCTGCAGCTGATGCCGATGCCGATGCCGACGCCGACGTTGTCTAGTAAGAATCGCTAGCGGGCAGCTTCAGATCATCAGCTTCGTTATCGTTGTTGGCGGCTGTGATGTCAGCGATTCATATTCTCAGCTCCCAATTGGTGTCAGCTGTGCCAGACCCATATATTCCGTCGTAGACGCTTGTTTAATCGCAACGTTAACAAGCCCAAGTTTATTGTACGGCCGGCATCGTATTCTTATGTACACAGAAGCCACTCAAAATGGCTAAAAGAGGGAGATCACATGTATGTAACAGGTAGCAAGAGTTGGGGCTTTAGCTGCTAAAAAATGTATGTACTCTTGATCGTGAGTAACAGCTGAGTTGCTTCAGTCATATTCCAGCATTCGTATATCTCGGAAAGTACAAATGATAGAGGCTTGATTCATGCGGACTTTACAAATATACATCTCTCCATTTTTTGGACTCTTTTTTCTTGCCTCCCGCAGAAAATTGGATAAAATTCATTAAAAGGTTGTGCCCTATTCAGGCATTGACAATTTGATTAAGTTCAGCAGAAACAAGTCGGAGAGAGTTCTCTAATTGGAAATATTCAGCTACAAGATGCCCTGAGATCTGCGCATAGCGTCTTTTCCTCTAATTCTACGTTTATTTTATGGGCTTTACTATGAGACATTAATATTTGAAAATAATTATATTAATATGTGTGCCATAGCACAAGTCCTTAAAAAGAAATTCGGTCTGCGTATGGTCTACAGGATTTTATATTTAATATTTAAGGTTTGCCTAGACCGACTTTTGGTTCGACCTAGGCTATGCTCAGATCTTTTATACACTTTTTAGGGTGTGTAGCGTCTGCTTCTGTCTTATTACATTAATTTTCAAGGAAAGTTTATACTCTGTCTTCTAACTTCCAATGGGTTCAGGGTTTAAATGCGCGGAAGCTTTTGATTAACGCATTTTTAATAGGCTTATTTAATATAAAATTTTATTCATGTGTTTACTTATGTGCACATATTTATACAAGCTCACTTCCAGTATGTTTCCTAGTCGGTTACTTCCGTCTACAGCACAGTTGCTCTCTTGGATCGCGTAGCCCTCATGGTAACCCAATTGCTCTATATTCCAATCAATTCCAAATAACTTACGATATTATCTAGAATTCGAGTGCACAAATTCAGCGTGGAGGGTGTTGACACGTTGTTAAGCTCGTTGTGACATCGGTTGATAACATGTTTGCTTTATTATCGAGACCTCAACGCTTCGGACAGTTTGCAGTTGAGTGAGTGCTCGAAACACCTGCACTAATATTTGCCCTTAGACTCGTTAGCAGAAAAGACCTGGAGATACCCTGTACATATCTGGCATCTGTTGGTCATTGCCTTCTCTTTTCCGATATATGTATGTATATGAACGCGTGTGTACATAATAAGTTATGCACATTTGAATAGTCCATCTTGTTCGCAGCTTAAATGACACTAATTGTTGATTTCGACCACTGATTGAACTGACTTGAACAAAGAATGTGATTGTCAAGAATGTGTATTTGCATATGAAGTGCTCGGTGTTTGCCTTTTCTGTATTTGATCAGCATTTGAAAGGGCACAGCTCTTGATCAGTTGAGTATTTCCCGGAATTTCAACACATCCTGTCTTTCTGCTGTCAATATTAAGTTACGTAATATTTTAAGGTATTTTTCTAGTCGTGCATGAACGAAATTCCATTCAGACTTGCTCAATTTGTTCAACAGATATGACCTTTTTGGTTGCCTCATAAAATTAAAAACTTAACGCAAAACAGCAATAGTTCAGAAAGTGCAAATTGATGTCAATTTTTATAGATAGCATCTGGAGTGCTACATAAACTTACATACGACGAATAATTACGAAGAAAAAGATTTCGATAGGAAATCACATCGACTACAATTACATGTCCGAGTGCCCTGTCGAGTTGACATTTGCGGGCGGAGAACTGGGTCTGGGTCAGGGCGGTCTAATAACCCATAATAGGCCATAAGGCCACTGGAAATTATTCCCCCAGAGAAAACAAATAAACAGAGACCTTGCCGTCCGTCCGTCCGTCTAGCTCCTTCCTATGGTAGACCCTGGCTTTGTTGTGGTAATCACACATAAGTTTTCGCTTTCCGACCGCGGAACATTCCGTTGCTTGACCGAAGGCAACAATAAACAGAAATCAACTGTTAAGAGACTGTGTTATTAATTATTAATCGAGCGTTTCGAAAGGCCCAACAATTGTCTCCATATGTGAATGGCTACGCCTCCCACTCTCTCTCCTCCTCTCTCTGCCTGTCTGTCGTTGTCTGTATCTCTGCCACATTGCGTGCAGCGGTCTAATTACTTGGCAAAATTGTCTTTTCCTTTGTCGAACGCGCTGAACTTAAGGGGCGGCATATATATTATGGATATGACTACGATGGGGGTCTAACGGCAGTTTGTGCTTCAGCGAGTCGAATCGGATCGAACCACCCAACGCCTGTCGATGAGCAATGGGCGAGTGCTTTAATGGCATTTACATGATTGATTCGTGTGCGCTCGCTTTTAGCCAAGTTAATGACTGCGAAGCATTTTAAAGTGAAATGCGTGCGTTTGAATATGGGCAAACTTTTAAAATCGATTACGAAAATTACTATGGGTTGCTTCTGTTATCTTTATTTTAATTACTCTCGATCCCAGGGAAATGTTCTGTCACTTGTTTTTAATTCGTGTTCAGCTAATGCAATGGACAAATAATAGGTGGAACAGTGAGGAAATGACTCATTTTATGGGTAATTCCCAAGGAGTTTAAGTGTGAGAGAAATATAGTGTGGGATGTGAATTGAGAGAGAGAGAGAGAGAGAGAGAGAGAGAGAGTGAGAGAGAGAGAGAGAGAGCGAGCAAAAGAGAAAATGAGAAGGATGGATAAAGAGAAAGTATGAAAATAAGAAGGAGAGACAGATAGGGATATAAAAATGAAGGAGGAGGCAAAGAAGAAAGAAGAGAGAGAGAGAGAAAAAAGATAGATTGGAAGGATGATGGGATGAAGTAAGAGCAAAGTTGAGAGAGCGGAACAAATAGATGGAGTGAGAGAAGAGAAGGAAGGAAGATAAAAAAGATAGAGGATAGAACCAGAAAGATGTAGAGAAAGCGAGAGAGGGAGAACGAGAATGATGAAAGACTATGAAGGACTGTGAATAACCAACACTCAAATGTAAGCACTGCTTATAAGTCGCAATAGTTTATATATCCAGAGAAGTAAATGATAATGATAAATTCAATATATCTTATATATGGATGTATGAAGAAATATATTAATATACATTATTCAGGCTCTTACACAAATTGATTAGGAGTTTATAAAGCAAAGCAGTTCAAATAAAAACTTTTCACTTAGCACTCAAGTGTCAAAATCACATATCGTTGGCAAATAAGTCATAAATATAATTATATTTATAATATTTTATAAATTTTTTGATTATTCCTTTATTATTGTTTTCCTTTTCAATCCAATGCAACAATTAAATAGTTAAAAATCTCACAGTTCAATATAATATATTGTGCATGAGTCTAACAACAGATTGGTAATTTAATCGGACGGATATTTGATTAGGGTACTTTCAAAGATAAGATTTCTTGGAGTTTCTCAAATTGTAGACAGTAAATAATTGTGATTATTGGTGGGGACAAATAATATTATCTATAACTAGGAACCTTGAACTGCTTTCGCCTGATCCAACTCCATAAGCTCGATCAAATTACTGGACTATTTAATTGTCGCTGTCTAAATATGTAATTGATTGTTGAATAGATTAACCCAATTAGAGCTTAGCTGACTGACTGCTGCCCATAGACATGAGCGTTAATAATGATTTACTATATACAAAATAAATATCAACCCAGAGGCCGGCCTGGTCGGCTCCATTCGGGATTTGCTCTACGTAGGTGCTATTAAATGATTTAATATTTATTTCGTCGTGCGTCGTGGCTGAAATTCGGGAGAATTTCTAGAGTAAATATGTACAAGACCTAGTCTAGCCAAAGAGTTTAGCCTAGGGGAATGTAAGTAAGCGCCAATCGTCCCCTAAGTAAGGAGCCTAGCCAGAACATGCTTATGGTGTGCTCCTTCTTAATGCACGGGTATTTATTTTTTTTATTGACCCGCGGGCTGTGAGGCATGCGCGTGTGCTCAGTCGTGACCACGTCAAATGAACTTTAAGTAAACTGCCTGCGTCCAGGACGTCCTCACAGCTCGTCACAATATCAATAACAATAACAACTCCGCACCGCCCACATGACCCACTTTAGCCAACATACATACATGTACATGGATTTATAGTCGCCATGTACATGCACATTTCTATGTTGTGTTGGGTCTATAGCTTATCCCTCATACAATCTGCCTTGCCGTAGGGCGCTTAGGTACCCAAAAAAATATACATGCGCATTGCTCGAAGAAAACCTTTAATCGAGACTCCTATAAGGGCCAATCATGTTTTGATAAAACTTGTAAATTACCTTTTGGATTAAACAATGTATAATAAGAGTTTGAATAGCTTGAGACAGGAATAACTAACAAATTCAATTGTGAGTGTTTCATCAGAAAATATATATGTCTTAGCCTAAGCAGAGCTGTTGTTGAAATCATTCTAGATTTCTTTTAGTATATAGAGTATATTCATAATCTATGTATTAATTACCCTTTTCGGGGTGAATGGTCTTTAAGTTGCTTGAAAAAAAACCAAAACAAAATATTGATTTTTTTAATGATAAATGAGAAAAGTTTTGAGAGTAAAAGCTGATAAGCTTAAGTAAAATACAGACTTAATATATCATTAACATTAATATATAGTTAACTTGATATATCGCTACCATAAATACATATTTAGTTAATATTATTTCAAGTATGTTTATATTTTAATTGATAAGATCTGTTCTCTCCACCAAGGGATAGACAGACCAACCCATAGTCTTGAGCGGAAATATCCCTCTTTCTGTGCTCGCCTGTTCCTATGCTCATTCTCTTTGTGTTCGCTTACTAAATAAAGGCATTCTAAAACAATTCATTTATTGATTATTTATATATATTTAAACACATTCTCATTCGCCGGAAGTGTATGGGGTATATTGGTTTAGAGTAAGTGTTCAGCTTGCATCAGTATTAACAATATTATTTGAAGTTATTTTACTGGCCTGATCATCATTTGGACATATTTCAGTGAAGTCGTGTGCCATCGTTTCCAATTGATGCCAACACTCTGCGCCTGATCTGCTTTTCTGTAGACTCCATTGAGATTGCTATAAACAAATCATTTTAGTTAGACAATTATTTTTAAAATTGAATTCAATTTGCTTACCTGTTATAGCATTTATTGAACCACCAGCCACTTTTATACAATTGTGCGCAATTTCGAGCTGGATCATTGTCGCGATCGGCATCAAATGTTGAGAACATCATGCCGTGATAGTAACTCAGTGCGTTGCCAGCATTTCCAGAGTATTCGCCCAACGATTTTAGCTTAAAGCTTTCCCCTAATCCGCCAATCTTGAAGTCACTATATCGCGCATATCGCACTTCATTGTGGAAATTCTTGAGATATATATACAACTCGTGTTGCTGGAACTGAGTCAGTATGTGGAGCCGGTCGAGACCAATGAAAAATTCGTTGTTTGAGTTTCCAAAGCCCGCACGATAGTCTCCCATATTCCTGTTGAAGTTCTCGGAGCCATCCTGGCGACGCTGGATAACTAGCCAGCCGCCAAGAACCAGAGAAGAATCACACGACACATGGAAAGGGCTCGAGCCGGGAATTTGAATTTCCAAGCCACCTGTCTCTTTTCCGAGACAACTGGAGGGCAAAGTTGCTTTGGGTTCCGGTTTCCTTTCAATCTCTTTGGCTTTAGGCGTCGTTGGAGCAACTTCTTCAGGTTTCGGTGTAGATGTCTCAGGAGTTTTGTTTTTCAATGCCTTGCTTAGCTGATCTTCTAGTTTTTGGATCTTATCCACCAGAGCCTGGTTGGAGCTCAACATTTCCTCTTTTGTCAAGCAACTTTTTGGCATTGACTTGCTTAGTGTAAGTTGACTGTCCAGCGAATCTAGATTTTCTTCGAGTTGCCGAATCGTACCAGTTAGTTCGTTGAACCGTTCCTCTTTCGAACGAACGGAGGCAGCATATTGCAGCAGAGGCTTGACTACTCTATAACAATATTTGCCGCACTCTTCGTCCTGGTCCCTCGACTCTATACAGTTCTGCAATATGTCAGTTACGATCATTAATATGGACTTCAGCGTCAGATAGAATTATTATAATATATTGACTCACTTAAGTCGATTAACTTACCTCATTCTCACTTATTACTCCTGGCAATGCGATCAGTGAAATTAGCAAAAGCCTTTGACTTATATACATTTCGAAAATATATAAACAGCTGGCAACTTGCAGGCATCGGCTCTCTCCGAATGTAATTTCAAACTGAATTATATTGAAACGCGTTCTGAATAATACAACCTCTTAATCGAAATTAATGTGGTTTTTTTATCAATAAATTGTTAGGGTCAGGCTTTCTCAGGCATAAAATGGCATAGAGTATTGAAACAATTATCTGTAAATGATTCATGGAATGTGGTATAATGCTTAAATAGAATCTCGAACGCCTCTCAGTGAAGCACAAAGAATCTATGTATATATACAATTGTATTTATATTCATGTTAGACCTAATTAAACAATGAAACATTATCTTTAGCACATCATTCATACAATAAATGCATTTACTTTTATTTAACATATATTAAGACTTTGTATAACAACTCACTTTGACAGAGATGGAGATAGAGCTGCATATTGTTGTTCTATTTTGAAATACACATTTTTCCAAACACTGTTGCCGAGTACATTGAACGGAACTCGAAAACCCAATTTCAACAAGTAAATCAATGTAGCAATTATCACTTAAAATTCTACGATCTTTTCCAATAGGTTTTCGATTTACTGGAACAGCTGTTGGCTTTACTGCTTTACTGATGCAAAGAAAAATATTACAAAAAGTACCAGCTCTTAGAAAAGTGACAGCTGCAAATAAATATTACCAACTTACAGAGATTTTGAAGCGAATACAAAAAAGTTAACAGTCTTAGCTGTCCGTATATTTCATTTCATCTCTAGCTTCAATACGTGGAAATGGTCGTAGTTTATGATTTCACTCGAAAATTTTCATTTCTAAATTATTTTTGCTTTGCAATTAAGACTAAGGAAACACCTGAAAGTGAAGGGAGCAAAAAAGAGGGAGAAGAAAGAAGAAGAAGAAAGAAATTTAAGAAAATGAAAAAGTAGGAGAGCGAAAACAGCAAAGTTATACCAAAAGGAAGAAGACAGTAAAATGTGGAAGAAGAAACAGAAAACGAGAAGATCTAAGAGATCTCTTATAATAAATTCTAAAAGTAAATTGTACAATCTATACAAAATAATATATCAATACTTATATAACAATTTTTATATATCAATAAATATCAACAATTGTTCTGAGCTGTCGTAAACTTAAATTTGAAAAAATTCATAAGCCACAAATTGGAAGATAAATATGAATCATTTCTTTTAGCTTTACCAAAACATAGGATAGAATAGGATCAATTCCTCAATTGAAATCAGTTCTGGAATATGAGTTTAACTAGCTTTCGATCCCAATAACTGCAATTTATACAACAGTTATCCACAATCTACAGCTGTAACTGGCATCGATATCAAGCAAAACGGATAACATCTGAGCACAATCTAAAGCCCAGATAATGTGAGGCATATCCAAGCGGCAATTCATTTCCATATACTATGCTCTGTGAGTGGATTATGGCCTAGAAATCGAAGCATTGCGTGCCTTTTGCTTAATGCAAATAACTCAGCAATTGGCGGTGCTCATTGGCGAGGTAAACAAGCATTAATTTTTGATTTCGCTAAAAACGCCCAATAAATCGAGTTGGCTCCCAGTGGGGGCTGCCGAAGTTCTCCCTCAGGGCCCATTAAAGATTCAGCGTTTACCCACTTTGGCGCCGCTGGCAGTAATCGAGCGTCGCCTCCAGGCCAATTAGATGACATGCGAAATGCACAGAAACTTTGCTTAATAGAGACTTTACATACATTCATCGTTGAGTCGGGGTGCGTCCCTCTGGAATTTGTTTTGTGATTCGTTTATAATCGATTTGACACTTGTAAACGGTTTGTCACGTTCTTTAATTGCGCGACTCTGGCAATTGTTACCTTATTTAAAGCCCTCGAATTCTGGTGCCTATGCGAATAACCCAAATGTGAAGTGAAAGTGAAACACTCATCCGAAGTGCGAAAATGGAAGTTTGAGTCACTGGCCTAAATATAAACTGAGCTAAAGCGAAAGTTATTCTTGGCTTGATGAATGCTTGCTTTACCTCACCTGCCACGCCCTAGTCTTAGCAAGATGCTAGAGCTAGATCAGCTACAGATACAAATTTATAAAAAGTAATTTCCGTTTGCACTCATTCGCCCAGTTCATATATATTTTCAGGTTTTTATTTATAATTAATAATTTATTGATATATGTCTTATCTTCTACTCGAAATGAGAATTAGCTGACAACTGCCAAATGAGAAAATTATTATTTAAAAAAAACTATTTTTGGATGTTTTTAAGACAATCTGATTTTATAGGGTTTACAAATGTTTGAATTTGGGAATGTGAATTGGCTACAAATTCAGGTTTCTGCTTTAAATATTTAATATATTTTTTTTGGTAATAGATTCTTCTGTATGAGTCACACTAATGTCTTTGAACTCATATACTCATTCACTTCGTAAATGAGTATATTAGTTTTGTGCAATGTCTGTCGTGCTGACCTATGTCGGTAGGAAAGCAAACCATTTCGCCACTATTGAAACTACAGACTCGAAATTTGTAATATATACTCGCGTCCGCCCATGTGGGGCGTGTTAAACCACACAAATCTATGTCATTCAAAGTTTTAGTGCTACAAACTTAAAAGTTCGGTAATTGAGTTTCTGTTGACCTCCTATCGATGGCCCTAAAATATATTTTACTTCGCTTTGAGCTCGAAGTGTAATGGGAATACTCTGTATTTACCACAAATTTTGAGACTTGGCTAACAAATCTAAAAGTTACGTTATTCTAGAATCCTTCCACGAATTTCATAATTAACAACTCAATATTTAACAAAAAAGTGATATTTATATAAAAAACTATCGTATGAAGCTGGATCTCTAGAATGAGTTAAGTTACTCCAGACTCCTTTCTCACTCCTTTGCCTCAAAAGATTCAAGTTTGTGTTGTTTGACTCTGAATGAATGCTCTGCAGTCTGTAACACCCAGCTGCAACACTCATATTTGTTTTACTATTGCTACTCTTCAATGGGTTTTAGCTTTTACTGGGCGGAATTTAAAATTATTAATAAATGCATTTATCATTTCCTCAAAGATTCTCTTTGTAAAATATTACTACATATTATTCATTAGAAATATTCATTAACAACTTTGCTAATTTTTGCAATTTGCCACGTGCTTGGGCAACCAAAACCCACATTCTCAGGCAGACACTTTAGCGCGTAGGTAGATAAGGAGTATCGTTCACGCTGGCAAGCGCTGAGTAGTCACGCACTTGCATTCTTTTAGTTTTTCCTTCCATGTTACCCGTGGCTAAAGCAAATAGAAATTGCCTCATTCATGACGAGTGAAGATATTATTGTGATTATTTCGCAATCGTTTAACTGTCAATCAATCAGCACTAAATTAATAAATACAATTATCAGAAAGCTTGGTGAAGTGGGCGCGTTTCGCTTAACACAGACGCTGCAATCGAATATCTTATCGGGTAGGTCCAAGATAATGCTGGCATAAAGATAATGCAATGAAATGAAGCAAACATAACCTAGCCTAGTTTGTCTAACGGAAGAGTGTCGCCTCCAGCTACTGCCAATTAGAGAATTGAAGTTAGAAGTCATCCGAACAAACAACAACAATGCGACCTACAGACCCAAGAGGCCAACGAGACAACGCAGACAAACAGAAATTTGCAGGGCTCTGGTAATTATATTTGTATAGGCAGAGCTGGAGCTGGGCTTGTTATTGTCATTGTTATTGTTATTATTGTTGTTGATGTGGCCAGAGTGGCGGTGGAAAATTGCTTTAGAATGCGCAATCTCGCTAATGACCCAATTAAAATGATGGCAAAGGCTTTCACCGGTTCGTGGCGTTGACGTTGATCAAAATTTCAGGCTGCCTGGGCATGTTAGCACATTAATCTGAAATCAAGTTGTCCAAGGACATAACAGACACGAACAATGCCAGGGCCCGTCCAGAATGGAGCCGGGAAACCCTTGACACGCAAACCACATCGCACACATGGAAAAAACGCTATAAAATCTAACATTTTTCAGTCGCAATCACAATTTGCACAGTGAACTTGGGCGGAAAGTGAATTGACCCGACACAGTGTGGCTTCTTTCATAAATAGCTAAGTAGATACAATGACCGCATGACGCCATCCATGACTATAAAATGTGGTCATGACTCAAGGCCGACAGGTAGCAGCAGGCAGCGCCGATCCTCACTCCTCCTTGTTAGGCAACCTTCAGCCAGAGCCATATTCTGCAATTTTCTAGAATATTTTGCTAGCCTTGATGTTGTGTAAGCAAACCTAAGATTGGTTTATGGACAGTTCCATTAACCTGTCCCGCTGCCCAACCCATTTGGCATGCAAATTGTCTTGACAGTTCACAATTGGCAGCTTAATTGAAAACTCATCGAGCTAATGGACACAAAATGCACGTCAATCCGAACCAAATTAACAGAGCATTTGTCAGAATCTGAACTTTAATCTTAAGGTATTCGAATATGCAAAAGATCTTAATGAATTAAACTAACTTAAGAAGTTAAAGACAATTTATACCTTCCATAATATATATTCTTGTAATTATTTGAAGCTTTGAATTTTCGCATGTTCATTAGTTTTGTCTTCTATTTAATTTAATTTAATTAAATTGAATCTTTTCTTTTATTGCAGTGAGACGGAGCGTTACAAGAAAACCAAGTGGCAAGATCTGCGTGTCGGGGATATTGTTCATCTGTCCAACAATGAGACGGTGCCTGCAGATATTTTGCTGCTGCGTACGAGCGATCCGCAAGGCGTCTGCTACATAGACACATGCGACTTGGATGGCGAAACGAATCTGAAGCGCCGTGAGGTATGTACATACACGGCAAAGGGCTGTGCACCTGCCGCATATATGTGCCAGTCTTTGGGGTTACGTGAGTGATACGAATTTTGTTGTCTGCGCAATTTGCAGGTTGTACGTGGCTTTACGGAGCGGCAGAACATGTTTGTGCCCAGCAAGTTTATAAGCTGCGTAGAGGCGGATGCGCCAACAACAAAGCTGTACAGATTCCATGGGGCCTTAATACATCCAACTGGGGAGCGCGTGCCCATATCGACCGAGTGCCTTTTGTTAAGAGAGAGCAGACTGAAGGTTCGTCCAACATGCCAACAATTTCATTCATCTCACAAATTCTAATCAAACTTTTACTCTTTCAGAATACGGACTACATTGAAGGCATTGTCGTCTATGCCGGACATGAAACAAAGTCCATGCTGAATAATAGTGGGCCAAGGTACAAGCGCTCCCAGGTGGAACAGCAAATGAATATTGATGTGATATGGTGAGCATTATTCCTCAAATACAATTACAAAAGGAACCCAAAGATTGAGCTGGGACTGCAAATTAGTAAAGGTCAAAGCCATTAGGGTGCTCTGAAAATATACATGAAATAATATATAAATATATTGCATAGCAGCAATACTACTTTCTTTCGGGATTAACGTAAGCTAAACGGGTTTCTCTAATCAATTCAAAATCAAGTTTAGATTTAATAATTCGACTACTGCGAAACTAGTTAGCAGAAAGTGAGATCTACAATTAAGTTCAATGTATGCAAATATTTCGATTTAAATTTCCAGTTTTTATTAAAACTAATTTTAAAGAAATACATATATTATAATGAATCAATCAGTGTGTTAAATCTGAAAATATACATACTAAAGACGATTTTTTTTACATTCAGAAGGCATTCAAAAAAGCAAAAGATAATAATTAGGATAATTTGAAAAGTAGAATAAATATAAATTATCTCTAAAAGTAACTCAGTGCTCAGCCTCAAGATCTCCAAATCAAGTAGATTACTCTTACACAGTTCTATTTAGATACTTTGTCCCCAAAGACCTGGCTTAGCTTCTTTATTTGTTATTAACATTTTTTTTTATTTAAGAGTTAAACGAACTTTCGATTATGACTGATTGCAGTCATAACAAAAACTGAAAGCTAATAACCGCACTCTGCCTAATTGAATTTTATTTTTATTAATTTTGTACTAAATATACTTGCAATTTCTTATCAGCGAATACGCGTTGATGAATTTAGCTTGTTATGCATTTTCGAGTTTATTTTATAACTAAGTCATACTATATGCATGGTATTTTGATATAAGCAGTTAGTAAATCGTGTGAATAACATGTTTAAATTAAATACTTTAAGGGAAGGAAGTAGAGTGCAATGGGCTGCTGAGCATGTGATGGAGAATTTACTTTAAACTATAAATGAGAAAGGATTTTTCTCAAGAAGACTTGGGATTAGCAGAATAAGCTCATGAAGGTTTGATGAAGCTCGGTTTATAGAGCTGAGTCTGGGGCTTTGATTCTCTCACACATTCATTTTCAATTCCATAAAGATCTTGAAAAACTTCGAAACTATATTTTAATTTTCAGGTGTGTGATAATATTGTTGATCCTTTGCGTTGTTGGCGCCATCGGCTGCACAATGTGGCTGCGCTCCTTTGAAAATTTCCCCGTGCCCTATTTGCCGTTTGTGGTGGACGCTGCCTATGAGGGCATGCTGACCTTCTGGACGTACATTATCATACTGCAAGTGATGATACCGCTTTCCCTGTACGTGACCATTGAGCTATGCAAGATACTGCAAGTGTATCACATACACAACAACCTCGAGCTGTACGATGCAGACACCAACAAGCAGACGGAATGCCGAGCCATGAACATAACTGAGGAGCTGGGCCAGATACAGCACATATTTTCGGATAAGACGGGCACACTGACCGAGAACAAGATGATCTTTCGTCGCTGTGTGGTGAACGGCGCCGACTACAATCATCCGCCGTCTGAGCTGGAGAAACTTTACGCCAAGCCAGGCGCGCCGGCTCCGCCACTCATACCCAATGAGACGCTGCAAGACGATATGCAGAGATTGGCTGGTGTGGGCGGCGGTGCCTATCTAGCGCCCCATGCACAATGTATACAGGAGTTCCTTATCGTGCTGGCTATTTGCAACACGGTCATCGTGAGTGCGGCGCCGCACCGAGATATCATGAATGCCAGCGGCATCATTGAGATGCATCAAACCGCCAACAGTCCAGCCAAGGGCCCCACGCCGTCCACTCTGAAGCACCTGAGACCGCGAGGAAAGTTGGTGACGACGACGACAACAACGTCGACGACTATCATCAATGGCGTTCCGCAGCCCGGAGCAATTGCGCTGCCAACAGACCGTTATACACGGCTGGCCGAGTCGCGCTCTGTAACTCCGTCACCGCCTCCTAATCTATTGTTTGCCATGCCTGCACAGGGTCATCAACCCACTCTCTCGCCGATCAGCAGCTCGCCAGAGTCCACGCCCAACTCGGAGTCTCCATCGCCGCCAATGAAGAGTAAGGCACTGTCCAACAGTATTTCGCCCACTGGTCGCGCCAAGGCTGTGATCAACTCCAAAATAACCAGCATAGCCACGTTTCTAAATGCCAAGACGCAAGGCAAGCGTATTAAGATGGAGTGAGTATTAACTGGCGCTTATATATCTCGAAGGTCTGATATTCATTTTTATCTTATTCCAATTGCAGCCAAACCAAGACGCAAACCATTTACAGAACTGCCGATGGACGTCCTTTGTATGAGGCGGAAAGTCCTGACGAGTTGGCACTGGTCAATGCCGCCTATAGCTACGACTGTTGCTTGCTGAATCGCAGCCCAAATCACATTCTTGTGAGCATGCCAACAGCTGGTGCTACGCTGGAGTATGAGATACTCAAGATACTGCCCTTCGACTCGAGTCGCAAGTGCATGTCAATAGTGGTTAGGCAAACGGGCACTCAGGAGATTGTTCTCTATACAAAAGGTGCCGATAGCTCCATCATGCCCGTCCTGGCGCCTTGCGCCCAAAACAGTCCCGAAGGTAAAGTACTAAATCTCTTTAAGTATTACCCACATTATTGTTAACTTCAATTCTAATATCTTCTGTAGCCATACTCCGTGAGCAAACGCAGCAACAGCTGGATCGCTATGCTCGGGAGGGTCTTCGTATTCTGGTGATGGCGAAGCGTACCTTAAATGCTGCCGACTATACCGACTGGTGGGCTCGTCATCAGGAGATAGAGATGTCGCTGGAAAATCGTGAGAGACGCTTGCGCGACTCATTCGCCAGTTTGGAGAGCAATCTGACACTTCTGGGTGCTACGGGCATTGAAGATCGCCTACAAGATGGTGTGCCTGAGACAATAGCCTCGCTGATCTCGGCTGGCATTTCCGTGTGGGTGCTGACTGGAGACAAGCCAGAGACGGCCATCAACATAGCCTACTCGGCCAAACTCTTCACACAGCAAATGGAGCTGATCAAGTGAGTTGTAGAAAAACTTTTTAAATCCATAAGTCTAATCACTATTAATGTAGACTTACTGCGCGATCCCGCGATGCGGCTGAGACGGCCATCAACTTTTATTTGACTGAAATGAGGAATGCAAAGGCAGCCAGCTCCACAGGATATAGCTTAGCACCGCGCTGCAAGCCTCGTGCTTTGGTCGTAGATGGCAAGACATTGACTTTTATTTTAGATCCCAAGTAAGTCTCTCTTTCTCATAAACTCAAACTAAGTCCTAAGTCCCAGGATTAATCAATTATCTATTTGCAGGTCAAAGTTGACTCTGCCTTTTCTCAAGCTGGCCAAAGGATGCGCTTCAGTACTCTGCTGCCGTTCGACGCCATTGCAAAAGGCATACCTAGTTAAAGTGGTCAAGGAGGAACTCAATCTGCGCACGCTGGCCATAGGAGATGGAGCCAACGATGTTTCAATGATACAAATGGCCGATGTGGGCGTCGGTATCTCTGGACAGGAAGGAATGCAGGCAGTTATGGCATCTGATTTTACTCTCTCACGTTTTCGGTACTTGGAACGGCTGTTACTCTCGCATGGCTACTGGTGCTACGATCGTCTGGCACGCATGATTCTCTACTTCTTTTATAAGAATGCGGTAGGCAAAAGAGGCAGATTGAAGAATTGACTCGAATTCTAGTGGATTTGTATTTGGTCTTGCAGGCTTTCGTGTTTCTTATATTCTGGTATCAATTATACTGCGGCTTCTCCGGCTCTGTGATGATGGACCAAATGTATCTAATGCTCTACAACCTATTGTTCACATCCCTGCCTCCTCTAGCGATTGGCGTCTATGATAACCGAGTGCCGGAGGACCTGCTATTGAAAAATCCTTATCTCTACAAAAATGTAAGCAGCACAACACAAAAATAATCTCTTTTATAATAAATGTATAACAAATTTATTATATTTTAGGGCCGCTTGGGTCTCGCATACAGACCGCATGACTTCTGGGTGATTCTTCTTGATGCGCTCTACCAGTCACTTGTCATCTTCTTTGTCGCGCTTTGCTCCTATGCGGAGAGTGAAGTGGGAATCTGGGAATTTGGCACAACTATAACGGCGAGCTGTCTGTTTGCGAATTTAGTGCACTGTTGCATTGAAATACGTTCCTGGGTAAGCTTTACTTGCATATATATGAATATATATTCACAGAAACTATATTGAAACTATATTTCATTTTCTTCTTACAGACCGTGCTGCATGTCCTATCGATAGCCATTAGTCTGGGTCTGTTTTATGTCTTCTCTGTTGTGTACAATTCTATGTGTGTTAATTGCTTCGGACTTCCCTCCACTTACTGGGTCATCTTTAAATGCTTTGCATCTCCGGTGCACTGGCTGGTCATAATGTTGTCCACAGTTGTTGCTGTGCTCCCTCGGTAAATTAGCTGCGTAATTGCATCCTTTGTATCGTTGCTAATGAAAAGTACTCTCTGTCCGTTTTCCTCCAGCCTGGTCTTTCGCACTGTGCGTATCTCGATGTGCCCCGATGACAGCACCAAGGTCATTCTACAGAGCAAACGCGAGCGCAGCAGAGGTGAGGGTTTGTTAGTAACATGGTCGCGCTCGACGTCAGCCTCATCAATTTATAGGTAAAAGGCACAAATGATATCGCACAGGATTGAAACTGCAAGTTGCATTTGATTGATTTGATTATACCTTAGCAATGCATGCACCATTAAGTAAATGCGTTTCATTTTTAATTTTTATTATTTTGTGTCCTTTTATTTATATATTGTAGCTCTCCTTTCGAACTTAAAGCCAACTTTTATTTGTATAATCTTAATATAACAACTTCTGACGCTCAATTTCTTGCAGAATCGCCGATTATGGGTCTAAGAATCAGATTATAAATACGATTACCTGATCCAGTGCCAAACGGCGAAACAATCAGCCGCGACACTCAAGCAAACAAACCAACCGTTCAGAACCTTATAATTATAACAAATGTAATTTTAGTTTAAATATGTGGCCTTTCGACACCGATTAGCATAATTTGTACTTTGCAATTTGATAGAGTAGCTCTAACTATTTCGTTTAGGTACATTTACTAGCAATTTAAATAGAATGTAATTGAGTTAACGACTAATTCCCATTAGAGCGTAGAGCTAGACGTTTTAGTTCGAATTTTTGCCTTACAACTCAAACAGTTAGATGTATGTCTTCATCAATTAATATTTATTTGTATATAAGTAGAAAGTTAATGTATGTATTTAGCTACGCGTATTTAGTGCACTTAGCCACCTATTCTAACACTTTGCAACGGAACTCTAATTAAACTCAACTGATCAACATACATATATACATATACCCTGTGGATTTACATGTATGCATAAAATGCCATTGGATTAATTAGGCATGCGTATGTACTATACCTATATCTATATATATATATATATATATATATATATATATATGTCATATGTATAGAATAGACGAAATCTTTAAATACTGGACAATTCAAACATAACCGAACTGCAATGTTCAATGTTCGTGAAAAGGCTGTGATTCTACACTCATGAGAAATATATCTATACATAAGAGACACCAATTTACATTTTTAGTTTCATTATGTCAAGTATTATAAACAAAACAAAACAATAACAAAAGAAGAAAGAATTTTGTTCATAATTTCCTGCGTAAACAAATGAATTTTCTATATTTTTTATTTACATAAACGTTTAAGTTAATATAATCATTACATAGATGTTCTAAACTATTTACCTTAATTATATGTATATCGTTTTGATAGAGAATACTATAACAACAATTAAAACTGCAATAACATTGTGTGTTAAAAAATAAACTTTAGCGGAATATATACATTGTTGAAAAGCAAATCAAAAAAAAAAAAACAAAATAGAAAACATTTAAACAAAATAAATGTATATTTACTTAAAAAGAGATTATCAATTTGGATCTTTTATTGCAACACGAATCATTCGGGAAATCCCTGATGTGGAAGGAATATACATGTAATTTATGAATTATAAATTCTTTTATCTAAATGACTTATAAAATAATCGCTGATATTATAGTTTAGTTTGTTTCCTTTCTTAATTAATTCATTTAATTATAAACGATTTTGTGCCATATTGTCCAGCTCATTAATATATTATATTGACTTATTATACTGACTTTATTGATTTTATATGAAGTTCATGACCCAAATTATGCGATTCATAATTACTTTAATTTTTTTTTTTATATTTTTTTAATATTTTTCGAATATAAATATTAAAATCTTTCACTCATTAAATCGTTCCATCCATTCAAATAATTCCTGACCGAATAAAACAACTTTCGGACTGTTAAAAAAGTGTATAATAAATTTATTAAATACATAACATACGTATATTTAAAAATAACTTATTAATCTATAGCTAATATCCCAGAGGATTTTTGAACTAGACAAATCGTAATAGCATATGTATAGCAATAATACGGCAGACAGATTACGAATCGGACTGCGCGTCCTTGTGATCAATGCCAAGGTAAGAGTTTCCGAGAAAATCGAGCTCTGCAGTGTTTCCGATTACACGCCCGAAGTCGTGAGGCAACAAGGTCATTTCCAGATTGGCCGCCGGAGTTGGCAGCATCTCGATTGCATGAGGTTGTTGCTGCCGCAGCAGTTTGTTGGCAACGGTGCGGCGCACCAGTCTTTCTATGAACATTCGCAGCACATGGGCCAAAAGCGTGAGGGCTAGGGACTGGGACACTCCTGGCACGCTCTGTTCTGCATGCAGGGTGATGCCAACATCTTTGCACATCTCCCGCACCAGCTGCGTGGCAGTATCCAGTTCCTCAGGCGGCGGTAAATAGAGCAAGTGTTGATTGGGTTTATGGTCGAATGCGTCCGTAGGTCGCCGAATCTTCGTGCTGGAAGGCAACTCACTGTCCACATCAATTATCTCTTCCTCATCCTCATCCAATATTTGACCACGATTTTGCAATCGGGCGATGCATTTTGTTAGCCAGCTATCTAAGCCGGATTTTGCGGTGATGCTGCAATATTCCAAAAGCTGCTGCTGGGGATCCTCTTGCAGCTGTTGCTGCACGCGCTCCGACAAGGGCAGCGCCCCTGAGGCGGGCTTTTGTCTCGCAACGCAAAGCATCTTTAAAGGTGGCGTGTATCCGTGCAGACGTGCAAATGCCACAATCTCCCGCGTGCTCCAGAATGACTCCTTTCCGCTGTTGTGCAGATGCTGGAGGCGTAGATTTTGCCGCATGCAGCGCAACAGCGAACGTCCGCGAATAAATTCGAAGAATCGCTGGCGCAAGGCGGACTGGCCCTGGAATGCTGCCAGCGTGTGATTGCCAAAGGGGAACTCGTCATTGCCTTTGCCTTTGCCCAATGCTTTTACCAATGGCAGCCGTCGAAGCAAGAACTCCACAGCGCTTCGCATGCTCTGAAAGGGAATGCTGCCAAAGAGATACTCGAGAGTCAGGCGCTGGCTTAGCACTGGCGGCGGTGGGGGCGCCTCATTGCAGCTCATATTGGCATAGCCATGATCGTGCTGGATGCACTGCAGGAAGTGCCATCGCCTGGATATCTGCTGCGATGGCTGCTTGAGCAAGCTCAGCTGCGGCTTCAGCAGCGACTGCTGCTTAGCAGCCTGCTTCAGCTTCGATTGCAGCGGATCGATGATATAGAGTTTGCCTTCCTTCTGGAAGACTACGTTCTTAAATTGGGATACTGAATTTCCTTTTCGCAGTTGTGGACCCATTACTGTTGGCCTTTTGCTGCTTCCATTTAGGTTAGAAGGTGGAGGCAGAGTGGAGGGTACATTAGCTGCAGCATCAATGGAATTGCGACTCAATGAGGTATTATTTGGAGCTTCCAATGCAGGCGCTTGCTTCTTTTTGGGACTGCTCAACTTTAAAACCTCCGAGACGAGCACTGTCGGCTCGATGTGCTCAATATCGTCGCTTAGCTCGATCTTGTTGATGCAGGCAAAGAGATTGTCATCCAGATCCTCTTTGTTCTGCGTTATTGAAATGGTGCGCGGTTTGGAATTGTTCTCGGGCGAAAGAAGTGTCGTTGGTAGCTCCTTTTTAATAGGTTTTGGCGCTGGTGCTGGAGCGGCAAGAGGCACTGCTGCAGGTAGCTCCGCACGCAGCCACACCTCTACAGTTGTCTCACTGCCCATGGTGTGGAGGCCGCACATGGTCTTGTCCAGCACAATGTTGTGCATGAGCTGGACTGACTTCTGCTGCAGATGCTCTTGGAAGTACAGCTGAATGCGCATGGGGAACTCGCCCCAGCCACGACGCGTCAGCTGAAAGGGCGGCGAGTGAACGTCCACAACATCGTTGGGCCGGTACGAGTGATGCAGTTGAAAGCGCACCTAAGAAAATGACTTTTAGTTGATGGACACACAATGAGCAAGGGCTGCCGACTCACCTTCTTTATGTACGCTTCCACCGGCTGAGGTAGATTTTTGCCCTGGACGTAGACGAGCCATTTGTATGCAAGGGATTGGCCATTCAGAGCGTCTGACTCAGCGACGCCCAGGTACTTGGAAGTGTTGCCCACCACAAAATGGAACTTGTTCTTGTTGTTCAGGCGCGAGGCGTTGAGCGCTGCCACCGAGGGGGCGTGGAGCTCCGCTTGATTTCCATATGCTTGCTTGCTAGTGCATGGCTGCTCCTCTTGACTGGGCACATCCGCTTTCTTCTCGTGCTCCTGTGTGTGATCCGTGACAATGCCTTGTTCGCGTATCTTCTGCAGTCGTCTGCGCTCCGCCCGACAATTTGCAGGATTGCGTAGCCGAATCGTCTGCTTGGCCAGCGTTGCCGCTGTGCGCTCAGGCAGATTTAACTGTAGAGGAGCTGGACGCTTGCCAACTATCTTCTTGATTGCTGGATGCAGTGGCAGCTGGGGGCCAGCCCGTTCAAGGCCATCGCCGAACAAGGAGTCGCTAGAGCGTACCTTGGCCACATTTGCAGCTGTCAATAGCACCTGTTGCTTCTTATAGTACTCGCTGACCACATGGTATCGAAGCTTGTCCAGCAGCTGACGTGCTTGATATAATCGTGCATCAATCTCGTTCAGCTGTTGTTCCTTTGTGCTCAGTTCCCTCTGGAATTCGGCGCGCACGATTTCCTCAAAGCGCTTGAGTTTCGCCACGCTGTCAACATTAAAAGTAATTTCAGGTGCGTTGATTGTCTTAGCCCGCTGACTCTCGTTCCCGCCATCCTGTTGACATTCTTCCTCAAGCTTAATGCGCTTCTTCTCCGTGCTCGCACTGGCAGTTGGCGGGTTCTCGTATCCGAAACTATAATCGGGATCATGATATTCGCTGTGCCTTCGTTTCTTTGGCGTTGTCGTCGATTTCGTCGGCGACGCCGTCAAATTCTCCATGTGCGTGTGAACGCTATTGTTGCGATGACACACCCTGAGGCTTTGTATCACCTGGGATCAAAATAAAACAATTGAAAGATACTTGTATGCTGTATCTTGCACATTTATGCTGTTATTGGTGCTAAATGACCAAAATTAATAAATAAACGCGCAAAATGTTTGTGTTGTGGCCAAGCATTGTTGATGCTACAACGATATATCGATAGTTCGATGTTTCCATTCGATATCCAGCATCGAGCCAAGCGCGTAGTGTTATACAACACTGGCTAAGATCATCTGTGTTTAACGCGGGAAGGAACAAGCAGACGCATTTGCTCGGAATATAAACAGCATTTCTACTCGTGTATTAAAATAAATAGTCTACAATATGGTTGAACGCATTGAAGACTTGAATCTGCCCAACGCTGTGATTGCGCGATTGATTAAAGAAGCTCTACCCGATGGCTCCAATGTGAGCAAGGAGGCGCGTGCCGCAATCGCAAAAGCCGCTTCGGTTTTTGCTATTTTTGTCACATCGTCTTCGACGGCATTGGCGCACAAGCAGAACCACAGGACCATTACGGCCAAGGATATTTTGCAAACGTTGAATGAACTGGACTTCGAGAGCTTCGTGCCATCGCTGACTCAAGATCTGGAGGTATACAGAAAGATGGTTAAGGACAAAAAGGAAAGCAAAGCCAACAACAAAAAAGACGTTTCAGCTGGAGATGCGGCTGCAAGCAGCGGCTCAACGGCAGCTGCAGCAGATAACGAGGATACCACCTAAGATGGAATGCAGCAGGCACCGTGGTATGATAAACAACTGGTCTTGTGGTACCAGTAAATATGCATATGAGAATTAATAATAATTAGTGTAAAGAAGCGTAAGGCGTATTTGTCTATAAGTAGAGTTAGTCATAAATAAGATTAATATAACGATGTAATAATAATAATGTGTAACTGATTATAAAAGCCATAAAAACGAAATTTTTATAATACAAATATTTTGAATAAAATTCCCTCGCAAATGAACTTAACAATTTTTTAAATTACGATTAGTGTACGCATGAACGTGGCTACTGAAGCGCATTTTACAACACTTCCCGCAACGGGGCCAAATGCGACGTGGAAGATGTGATTTCTGATAATAATTTGCGACTTAAATTAGTACAGTAATTCTATTGGAAGCTGCCTGTTTAAGTTCTTATCCGCGCATAAAAAGTGATTTTTGTATGGTCTTTTTCACGTGCACATTTCGTGCACGTGTTCAATGACAATGTTAAGCACGATACCATCTCTAGCATTCGGCATTTATCATAACTGCTTCAGTTAGAGCTGTCGGTTGCTCGATGTAAAATCCAAGTTATTTATTGTATTCAATGGAAAATGGGTGTAACTGGATTATGGAAGTTGATAGAGCCTTGTGGAAAGCCAGTGCCCGTGGAGACATTGGAGGGCAAAGTGCTGGCAGTTGGTAAGAATCGTACAAAAAGCTTGTGAATTTTGACATTGTGAAATTCAATGCGAAGATAGTCGTTTCCTTTGATAATGAAATAACCTTGGTTTGTATGCAGATATTTCCATTTGGTTGCATCAGGCGGTCAAAGGCTTCCAGGACAGCAAAGGATCTGCTCTGAGCAATGCTCACCTCTTGGGTCTATTTCACCGGCTATGCAAATTGCTCTATTACCGCGTGCGGCCGGTCTTCATATTTGATGGCGGCGTGCCGCAGTTGAAGCGCGACACAATAGTCAGTGTTATATAGTTGCCTGTTGTGTTGGAACTGGTATTATAACTGTTTTACTTACAGGCGCGTCGCCATCAGCAACGCAACAAGCTCAGCAACGAGGCCGATCGGATTCAAGCACTTTTGCTGCAATCGCTGGCCAAGGAGAAGGTGGTGCAGCAGGCATTGGGTGTGAACGCGGAGCTGCTGCTCAAATCACCAGCCAAGCGATCAGCTACAGAAAAATCGAGCAAAAACGACGAAGATGATCTGTTTAAGTTGCCTGAGCTGCCAGCTGCAGCCGCCGCTCAGTTCAACGATTCCAACGAAGACATGGAGGACTATGAAGGGGCGACCTCCACTTCGGATAGTTCCTTTGATGAGTCAAGTGCACGGCGTACATACGATGCCAGCTTGCAGTCCATCGATGTGCGTAGCCAACATTTTAAGAACCTGCCAGCGGACGTGCGCCACGAGATACTCACGGACATCAAGGAAACGCGCAAGCAATCTTCTTGGGGTCGCCTCCATGAGCTACCAGCACGAAGCGACGACTTCTGCTCGTTTCAAATGAAGCGATTGCTGAAGCGACGTGCTGTGCAGGAAAGCCTCGAGGAAGTGCAACAGGAAATGGGTGGCCACACACTGACCTATGCGGAGCTGTCCGAGTTCTTCAACGAGGAGGGCATTGTCACGCCCACAGCGATCAGCGAAAGTACTCGTCAAATAAGTTCCGATGAGCACACCAGATTTTTGTTGGTTCGCGATCTTAAAAAGAAGGCTTTAGCTGCAGAGAAGACTGTCAAATGCGAGACAATCAAAGAAGAAGAAATTGATGAAAAGCCATCCACCTCATCGAAAGCATCCACCGAAGTGGACGACATGAAACCAGTTGCCAATTGTGACGGTGATTTGGAACTGGCGTTGTCTCTGTTTCTAGATGAGTCTAAGAAGGTCTATGACGACAAGGACTACGAGTACGACGCGGACCAGAACGTGCGTCTGAATCGCGAGCAAAGCAAAAACTTGCGACATGCAGCCAAGGGACCAGCTCGAACCTATATGATTGAATATGGTGGCATGAACGAGGAGGAAGTAGGCAACATTATGGAAACTACACAACTAAATGATACTCAAAGCTTAGAGCGGTTTTTGCATGATACAAATGTCATTGATAATGTAACAGAGATAGACGTGGCAAACGATTCAATTGAAGAAGCGAAACAACTCGCTTTGGCTATTGAGCTAAGTCAACAAGTAGCAGCTAAAAGCCCAGATAAGCCTGACCCAATTCAAATTATTGATAGCGATACTGATTCAGACTTGGAGGAAGTAGGTGAAGCAAAGGTCGTGCCTCGAAATGATAGTCTTGAAATACGTGTTGACGTTAAAGATGCATTGAATGAAGACGATGATCTCTTTGCTGACATTTTTGATGAAGAATACAAGTCGGAGAATATTGCTAAGCCGGGCGGTGAGGCAAAAGGTACACAAAGCAAGTCTGCAAATGAAAACATTCAGCCACAAGATGCAAAGAAAGAAAGTGAGAAGAACATCATAGAAGCTAAGGAGAACAATGAGTCAATGGCAAATGGAAATGAAGCAAATAAAACTCAAGAACGAGTTGATGTTGTAGAGGTGATTGCAGATGCAGATGATGACTCCAAGAAACATTTACTCAGCTCCATACTCTCTGATCTCAAAAAACAATCAGAAGAAGTTAAAAATATGACATTAAAATATGACATCAGTGAAGAGAAAGAAAAGCCTAAAGTCGCGCTGAGCTCTCTACTTGATGAGCTCAAACGGCAAACGGATGAAGTCAAAAACATCAAATTGGAATCTGTAAAGATAAGCAATAGCATGGTCATTGAGCTATCATCCGATGAGGACACCGCAAAAGCAACAACTTCTCAAATGTCTAAAGATGTTATTGACCTTTGTGATAATGAAAGTGAAATACGTCGCACGTCGCCAAATAAGACTCCCAGCAAAACGAAATCTATAACAGAATTCTTTGAAACTACGTATAAGATTAAGCGCACGCCCGACAAGCCAGTGGACACAAATGTGACACCGCCTGCATCTCCGAGGGTAACTAAGCCGTTCTTTGTTAAGCGCACTCCAAAATCGGGGCGAAAACGTGCAGGAGAGGAGCCCAGCGATGATGATGTCTCACCCAACAAAAAGTCCAGCAAAGCAGCTAAGTCGCTGTTTGGAACTGAAGCCGACGAAGAGCAGGATAAGGCACAGCCAGTTAATCCCGAGGTAAAGTAATATATGGACAAAAGTAATCTTAAATCTCCTAAAATAAAATTTTATTTTCTACAGGAAATCCTCAAAGACGCGGCCGATGCCTTAAAATCTCAAAAGACAGCAGAGGAACTGCATGCAATGGCTACCAATTTGGCAGGTGAACGGCGCGAGTTGGAAGCCGAACGCAATCGTCAGGATCGAATGGGTTTGTCCATCAGCCAGCGCATGAGCAGTGATTGCCAAGATCTGCTGCGGCTATTTGGAATCCCATACATTGTGGCGCCAATGGAAGCGGAGGCGCAGTGTGCCTTCCTCAATGCCGTTGGGATTACGAATGGCACCATAACAGACGACAGCGACATCTGGCTATTTGGCGGTCGTACCGTCTATAAGAATTTCTTTGCCCAAAATAAACATGTGCTTGAGTTTCGCGCTGAGCAGATAGAGCAGACATTTAACTGCAATCGGGGTAAACTCATTCAGCTAGCGTGTCTCGTGGGCAGTGATTATACAACAGGTAAGATAGAATAGTTTGCACTCAACATTTTGTACATGAATTTGCTTTCATTTCAGGCATTCATGGCATTGGTGCCGTGACAGCTCTTGAGATACTCGCATCTTTTTCAACTTCAACTCCGAGTACCCCATCATCAAACGACTCTACCTCAACTGTTGCGTCTATGCAGTCAGTGCTGTCTACATTAGAAAGGTTTCGAGAATGGTGGCAGGCGCATAAGAACTCTAATTTACCAATTGGCAGCTCCGCGCGCCTTTCGCTGCGCAAAAAACTGAAGAACATTGAGTTGCATGAAGGCTTTCCCAGTGCGTCTGTGGTGGAAGCCTATTTAACGCCTAAAGTGGATGATAATCGCGACGCTTTTAGCTGGGGTTCCCCAGATGTGGAATCTATACGAGAATTTTCTCGTAAATCTTTTGGTTGGACCACGTCGAAAACAGACGATATTCTCATGCCGGTCATGAAGAAAATCAATGAAAAGAAGATTCAAGGCTCCATACGTAATTACTTTACGGCAAAAAGCGCGCTTCGAGTGCAGCAACCAAAGGTCAGCAAACGTGTGCAGACGGCAATTGATAAAATGTCTGGTAAGATCGATGTAGAAACTCCAGAGAAACCGAGCAAACCAGCACGTCGAACACGTAGCAAGAAAACGAAAGCAGCTGAACCGGATGAGGTGAACTTAGACAATGCGACTGATGATAATCAGCCCACTCGTCCCAAGCGTGTCAGACGGAAGGCCACAACAGCTACAGCTGAAGATTCAGCTGGAACGTCTTCTGCAGTCAATGGAGTCGTGCTGCCAGTGACATCTGTGAATCCACAAAGTACCAAAGAGGTAATACCGCAAAGAGAACGTGATATCGAGCTAATGCGTCAGAACAAGGCAAAGGCAGCTGCAATTTTGAAGGCAAGCTCTAAGGCTTCAAAATAAGAATTGTCGCCTCCTTAGCATGTAAATATGCATGCCATAATATACATAAATATAGAGTAATTTCTAGACTAAGCTCAAATATCTCGTAGTCACTAAGAGTCTTATAGTGTATATAATGTTGAGGAGAATCCGATATCAGAAGACTAGTTGAATATATTTCAGATGAGTTATGTCCATCCGAGCTGGTTCATATATCATAAAAGTTATATTCTTGTATGCTCCGATGAAAATTTTTGAATTTTTTTTAATCAATAATTATCAATTTATAGTTTTCAATTAAGTTCATACACAGCATGTAAAGCATTATTATATTTTTATGTTCAGGCATATTACATTTAAATAAATTAAGTTAATATCATTTCGCATGCTAACAAAATACAATCATTTATATTAACTCCTTAGATAATAAGTTATGAATATGTAAGAACTGATGCTTAGCCTAAGCATTTGATGCTGGCATTGGGCGAAAGTTTCTCTTTTTTCGTTAACTAGTTTAACTAAACTTTTTAGAGGTGAACAACAGCAGAGTTCTGCTCTTAAACACATATTTATTTGATCAATTTCCTAAGTTTCTATCGGGCTGTTCAGCCAAGTAGCCTAGGAATTGTCCTGAATTACAGGTTACCCGTTGACGAGGCGGAATGCTCTCGTCTTGCTTCTTCCAGCAGCGCATCAGAAGCGCTGCTGTCAACATACTGATTTGAATAGTTTTAATTTTACAGTTTTATTTTTCTTGCGTATTTATCTTTATCTTTGACTTCCATTGTTGATTCGACAAATTAGCCTGATTATTTCTTCCGTTTTAATATGTCGAACTCTGTGCAATTATGCCGAGTTCTCTATTATCACGTTTTGGTTCTCATTTGATTATGAGATTTTTTTATGCGTCCTATGAAAATTGTTACATAAAAATATATTTGGGACTTTCACTTATACATTTATGTTATTTTTTCCTTTCTTCGAGATTTATTTCGTGATTTTTCTTCTATAAAGTACAAGTTTAATGTAATTATTATGGAATACATTAATGTTGATGTGGGTTTCCAGATTCACGACTTTATCGCACATACCTGATTTTTCTTCAATTTTTAAATTTCATATTTTTTCTCAAGTTCCTCAATTTTTGCTCCATTTGCAATTTCTTTTTATAAAATTCAATATTTCTGAATTTTTGTTTTTTGGTTCCATTATGAACCGTTTATCATGATTCTAACGACTTTAAAGTTGCTTCTAGGCTTTGGATCTTTAAAATTAACTCTCCGAACTGTTCTTCCTAGATCTAACCGATGAAGCATATGGTAACAAGGGCTTGACAATCTTATAGCAGTATCCGCCGCATTGTTCATCTAATTTCTTTGAGACTGTGCAATGCTGAAACTTCTTTAAAATTAACTCCCCGAACTGTTCATCCTAGATCTAACGGATAAAGCATATGGTATCAAAAGTTTCACGATCTTGTAACAGTACCTACCGCATTGCTCATCTAACTTCTTAAAGACTGTGCAATGCTGACATTTGCCAACCGCACTCAATTGAAATAGATTTAAGTCTGTTTGAGCGCTAGTTGAATAATAAGACTTTATTCAAAACGTTGGCAAGTTCTTCTCATTTTATAAATGGGTTTCGCAGTGATTGCGAAATTTTCTAATACTTTTTTGGTAAAATCCCTTAAACCTATTTAAGGGATTTTGGATTCAACTGCGGTTGAATTTATGCTTTTGGTCGTAGTTGTATGACCTTTCTTCCTTGCTTCTTCTGCAGTTAAATTTACTTCACTAAGTTTTTTTTTATACTTGATATTCAATAGCATGCATAATCTATAAGAGCTAATCTTATTATTTAGAACTGACGACATACGATAAGGACAATGTAGGGCTTTAATAAGGTAGTAATCGAACAAAATGGTTCGATTTCTATCTGTTGAAAACCATACATTGTCCGTTTAGACAAACATTTTCCAAGTTGGAGAGATTAATTACAATTTAGTAGCTTTTTAAACTAACCTTAGGGCTTTTTTTAGATTTCTCTTATAGATAGAGTATATAAAATATTAACTAACTGCATTTAAGAATCATTTTTGTAAACTTTCATCAGCTGAATCACTTATCTTATCTTGTAGCTGCAGATTGCATAATCTAGATTTCGATTATTAACAAAATACCCTGACCTTAAATCATAGAAGCCAAATGTATCCATTCAATCTCTAAGGAAAGTTAACGTAATTAAATCTTAAATTTAAACAAAAAATGTATCTATAATAAGCTAATAAGCTCGTTTAATTTGAAATAAAAGTCAAGTATAAATTTTGGTGTAGAGTTCAAAAATTACCTCAGGAAAATGGTTAAAGTTAATCAAATTTCGAAACTTCATCGTCGGGACTCTGCCATAAAAAGTGGTCGTATATTTACGATTGCGGAGGATTGTCGGAAACAAAGGATAATTTTGCTCAAGTCCATTTTTGTACTTTTGCGCCAGGCTGAAGGCAGCGCGAGTAATTCGATAGATGATCAGCCAACTCCATCTTTACAGCAATATAAAGATTGGTTGGCTGATTGCTCTGCGTCATTACAAAAGGCGAAACGAAATCTGACTAAGAATAAGAGGATTACTTCAAAGTTTCTATTCGGGCCGAATAGCACACGTATTGGCGGAGAGTACCGCACCGATCTGAGGGAGTTGATACTCAGCTATAATAAATACCGAAACAGTCGACGTTCTAAGGAAGAAAGGATGAAAACCAAACGTAAATTAATAAAAATCTTGAATGAAAATATGTCAGGTTTGCATATTGTCATTCAGATGATGGATGCCTTCGTGGACAGTGAAAATAAAACTGTGTTAAAGCAAAACTCAGCAAAAAGAAGAAAGAAACAGAGAAAATCAAAGGATACTATTACGGGCACACTGCTAGAGGAAAAAGAACGAAAAGTTATGGTTAAGTTTTCGGAGCATATCACAAAGAGCAATAAAAGAAGGCCATCTAAAAGAAAATCTAACTTAAGTTCGAATAATAAAATATCCGATTCGAGTAAGTTCAAGAAAGGACTTCATCAAAGAGGAAATAAAGCTAATCAAAATCCGGATAGAGACTCGTTTGCCTCCTATGAAAAAAATAGAAACTTCCACTTGAGGCCATTGTTGAGTCAGTCTTTCATTAAAGGATCCCTATCTATGGTCCATATGGTCACCTATACAATGAAAAAGGCAGCCGATCTCATAGTTCTTCAATTATTTTCCAGCAAAACTTCGCCCTTGCAGCTAATGAGCGAAGTTCAAGCTGAGCCAAAGGTTGGCGACGAGCTGTTGGAGGAAGTGTGGCGCGATTTGATAAAGGAGCATAATCGGATGGTGTTAAATCCTGGCAAGCGCAATATAACGCAATTGCAGGGTGATCTTACGACATTCTATTTGCAGAAAATGCAATTGGCGTTACAAAAGCAGCTCGCTCATGCCCCTGCTAGAATGAGCGTTAGAGTGCCTACCAGTCTCCGTAGAAAAAGCTTCATTGTGGATGATAAGCAGTCGGCGGCTATCAATGATTTCCATCATTCGCTTTATAACGCACAGATGAGGAAACTAAGGAAGGCGCATAATGCTGGACTTATTCCACATATGCTCAAGCTGATTACGGGGAATACTGTGCCTCAATCACGTTCCAATATAGAGCTGTTAAAAAAGTATGAAGGCGATCCGCAATATTATAATGTGCTCTTAATGTCGTGCGACCATACTATTAATCGCAGTGGCCATAGTTTGCTAAGCTTTATCGAGAATAAGTTTCAAGAGCTCAAGGATCACATAGCTCGTGAAAGGAGACTTGATATCTTGAAGCAAAGTCGATATGTTGAATGTGTGACCTCTGAAGAAAAACGGCCTTCGCTCATCAATCGAACTGAGTATGTTGTAGATGAGGAATACTGCAGAGAAGTGCGCGAGAAGTGGACCAAGTACTTTGCCGAACAAAAGAAAACGCCAATATCGCTTCGTCTAGAAGAAGCTCACCGGGCAAAGCTTGCGCGCTCCGCCCAAAGGAAGGCTGAGCATAAGCTCAAGAAATTGGAGGAGGCAAATAACCGCAAGAAAATTAGACCCATAACGGCGCTCCATACCTCGCCCCGGGTCACCAATCGCACGCGACGAGCTATTGAACTTCTTGCTGAAGAGGCGCGCCTACATGATGCCCATCTGAGCAAATCCGAAACGAGTTCGGCTGCTGATACAGATGAGATTGGTCAAACTCTGGCAGACATTATTCTAGACTCTGAGTCGTCGACCAGTTGCTGCAGCAAATGTTGCAGTCAATCGGAGATTTTGGTTTACGGCTCGGTCCTTGACCGGTTCTTTCAAACACACGATGAGATAGTAGCGCATGGTAACAATTTTTATAGCACATCGAATTCATGGGATGACGATACGGTATATTGTTGAATCAAGCCTAAAGTCACTTTAAAACAGAACAGATTCGTCCGTTAAAAGTATATGTAAAATGTGTAACAAAAAATGTGAATTTGCTTTTTATTCTAAATACCCATGCAGTACAAAAAGTTATCCCGACAGCCAACATAAACGCGTCTGAGGCTCGCAATGTAGCACGGCGTTGAGAATAGTTCGCCTGCAAGCTTATCCGACCATTGTATCTGGCCATTGCCTAGGTTTGCCAGCACAACACGTCCATTCGTGGCGCAGCAAAATACTAAATTCTCACTAGGCTCTATTGTTAGTAGTGTGGGCGTGGCGTAGATAGAGCTGCCCACATCTACCTTCCAATGCAGCTCGAACGAGGCATTCTTTGCCGTGTCCGTCTTGCAGCGCAAGCAGTACAAATGATGGTCGATGCATCCAAAAAGCACAAAGGTATTTCCCATGTGAGTGGGCGGCGCCTTGACGACGAGTGAGGAGAATATATTGCCATCAGCAGCATGCGTAGCCAACTGAAATTAATATTAGTATCGAGATATATAATTTAAAATACTTAATTCAGATGTCGCCTCACAATTCGTCCGCTATTTACATCGCAGGCGTGTACTCGGCCAGCCACCTCGGCGCAGACAAAAATCTGGGCGCTAGAGTCCAGCAAGACGGGCGAGGCGAAAAAGGGCTCTTTGCACTTTTGCATCCACTGCACGGAACCATCCAAGAGCGAGACACGAGCATATCCACCATCTAGTGTGCAAATAATCACAGCCTGTTGCCTGGTCAGCTCTAGTGGGGTGGCAAATATGGCCTTTTCGCCTATGCGCATGCACCAGAGCACCTGTTGCCTTTCGGTTGACAGACACATCACATTGTAGTCGTCTGCATAGCTGCAGATTATAATTCGTTCGCCATCCGATGATAGGAAGGGCTGAGCCTTAATCATGCCCCCGATATTCACGTTCCATAAGAGATCGCCAGTCAGCGGATTGAATCCATAGAGGCAGCCGTCGTAGCACCCCACCATGGCTAGCTGCTCACTGAGGAATGTAACCTTGCACTCTATGCGATCGGGCAACTTAATTGTGCTATACTCTTGTCCTGTCACTGCATCGAGCGTACGCAGCAGCTTCGAATGGGCGCCCACGCATACGTATCGACTCTCGTACTGTGCCACAGGTGAATCGACGCACTTGCTGAAATTCACTTTCCAGTGGAACTGAAAGTGTAGGGCTGGCTTTTCGAACCGAGTAATGACCAAGCCGCCACTGCACCCCACATTTGCACTGACAGCAGAGCTCAACGGTGGCTCGACGGGTTTTAGCTTGGTATTGTGGGTCACAAGCTTGGCGCTATCCAGATACTGCAGTATGCTGCGCAATGAAACGTTTTCGTCTAGCAGCATTTCAAAAAGGTGTCGCTGTTCGTCGTCAATGCACATCTGTAGCCCGATTTCGCGACACAGAGTAATGGCATGGAAAGAGGTGCCGCCAGCATGTCGAAAACTCAGATCATATCCGCTGAGATTAGACTGCGAGCCTGCCCGCTCCAACCGTTGTTTCTTTGGGCTTCTATCGTTTGGGACGTCCACGCATTCAAGCCTGTCATGCAGAAAGCTTTTAAGTATTTCCTGAGCGGGCTGGGCCAGCAGCGTACACTCCTTAAGCAGCAGCATCTTGTCCAACTTGCCGTGCGCATTGCATGGAAAGTGTTGCAAGTAGACGAATCTGTCCGGTTGTTCAGCCGTCATTAGTTTGGACAGTATATCAAAAGTTTGCGCCCTTTGCTGTACTTTCGTCTTAAGCTCAAGACTTCGGATGCAACAGATGAGCTTCTGCAATTCATCGAGCCATAGACACGTAGCCAGTTCACTCACATGCAAGCATTTTTCTATCTTGCGCGTGATGAGCCCTGTAAATGAGGTATTTAGTAAACCGTAGCATATTGTCAAGTGTCACATACCCAAGCTGATTCGAGTACCCGCTCGCTTAACTACGTCATTGGCGCGTCCCTCGTAAGCTATTGAGCCGTCCTCAAAGCGCCTCACGATGTCCCCTGTAGCGCGATAGCACACAGAAGGATCTATGTCCTTCTTATTTTCAATATCATCAACCTCTGGTATGTAGCAGCGACGTGTGGCGCTGCCGATCCACAGTTCGCCACATCCTCCAGTCGGAATGCTTCTCTTCGACTGCATATGGATGCGTAACACGGTCTGATCATCAATGGGCGTACCCAAAGGTACGCGCGCATGCAGAGACTGTAGAACGTGCATCAAACTCCAGCAGGACACCTCCGTGATCCCATAGATGTTACAGATGTGTTTTTGGAATAGCACCTGTGGGTCCATCCAGGTGGCCAGCTCTGCGCTGGACGGAAACGGCTCCCCGCCAAGTAGCAGCACTCTAAAATTACAGGGCACTTTAATGAAACCTTCGATTAGGTCGAATTCACGAATGAGTATGACGAGTATGACACCTACCTCAACGTACTGGAGCTGTCCAATATCCTTTCTCGTATTGCATTCGCGCCGAACTGTCGGAAGAGTGAGGGCGTCATTTGCAATACGGATATGCCGGGCGTGGTCACGCTTGTTGGAAAGAGGGCACTCAAGACTCGCTTGGGCGACTCGCGCATCGAGTAGTGAGTGAGCAAGACAGCGGCACCATTTTGCATAGCCAAGAAGAGTTCCACAACCGACGGATCAAATGTGCACGGCGTGCCCAGGTAAATTATGTCAGCCATTGATATATTTAACTTCTGACTAAGATTTGTAAAAGAGGTAGAAATAGTATAAGTTACAAGGTAGTCAATACAATAAGCTTATCGTCAATCCTCACCTGAGTCCCACTATATTTGGTGCAATGCATTCGTAAGGTACGTGGATTAGCTTCGGCTCTCCTGTGGTCCCCGTGGTCGTAATTGAATAGCACATATTGGGTGGTAGTGGAGTCTTTGCCTGGGGTGCTGCATCAGTGGATGTGTGCTTCAGCTTGAAGAGCTTGTACTCTTCATTGTAGACTAGAAAGCTGTCGAGACTTTCAAAGTAGACAGCGCCTACGGGCATGTGGCCATTGACAATCAAGTAATCAATGCCAGCCCGGCACATCTGCGAGTGCAAGGCCTTCGACAGCATCATTTTGTCGTTGCAGTAGAAATGGCATTTGTGATTCAGTATGCTAGAATATTGTAATTGGATGATTAGCGGAATGACAGTGAGCACGATTCGCAATTCAACTCACGCGAGAATCAATATGCATGACGAAGGTGTGTGGCTGGCTATGCGAAAGGCAATGCCGACGCCAGTGGGCACTCCGTTGCGACGCAGTCGCTCCAAAATAGTCTCAACACTCCCAACGGCCTTGCGGTAGCTAATGGAGAAATCCTGTGGCTCCATTCGCTTTATCACAAAGGGCACATCGCCAAATTCTCGCAGCTTTTCAATGTCAAAGAGTTTCATGGACTCGCCCACCATCGTAGGCTCTATGTCGATTTCAGACTTGAACTCGATTTCCAATGTAGTCTCTGATTCCAAGTCAGGTTTGTGCTCCATATCCAGCTCGGGCTGACTGTTGAATTCCGTATCATCTTCAAGTTCCGTTTTAATTTCCACAGTTTCCATTTTGGACAAGCGATGTTCCGTTACGATGCCGGTGCTCTCTGCAGTTAGACTGTTAAGTCTCAAAAGTAATCAATTTAAATAAATTTTATTTTTTTTACTTGATTTTTGTAAACGGCGAATTTATACTGTTCGCCTCAAATATTGCAATACATCGAAGTTTGGTGAAATTTATAACAGTTAGGTTCAAGCTGACTTTAAAATTAATTAGTTCGCGATGGTCAACAAAAACAGCTGCTTGGCAAAGAATAATCGATATAACTTATCGCAGTGAAGTGCCCAACAGAAGCAGAATCATATTTATCGAAAACGAATGGCGCTTATCGGCGGTAGACTCGCACATTTTATTCAAAAGTGTAACGGATAGTTTATTTGAATTTCAAGTATTTTACTCACGGTTTTAAAAAAAAAAATATTATTTGTTCAAAGTTTGGCAGCGAATGTAGCCTAAGATAATTCTAGCCCAAAAAAGATAATGCTAATTACATAAAAGTCCATTTAATAGGTAAATTCACCATATATTTCACATAAAGATTTTCCATAAAACAATGTCTTCATGAAGACTGTAGTGTACACAGATAATTTTAAAAATATCGATTTAATAAGTACGTGGCTAAAAATATTTGTTTTTCATTATTTATTTAATTTTTTGTTCCTTGTTGTTCTTATGTGGGCAATATCAATAAAAAGAAATTGTTGTCGAGAATTAGATTTCTTTGTCGTTTGGCGCTGGCATCAAAACTGTTCCAAATGTACGTCTGCAAATATCTCTGCATGTAAAATGCTTTATTAATAAAAACTATCCAAAATATTCTAAAATAGTGGTTGTAATATAGTTATTCATTAAACTTATCCATATGATAATACATTAACTGAAGTCTGCCACATATCTACACATTTTGTTTGTTGTCTTTTTTTGGTTTTTGATTTTTCAGAATATCAAGCATTTTGTGTTGTTTTGTTCTCCAAAATAGCGACAATTTGTATACGTAACCTGAGTTTAACATTATAATATATATTATTTTTTTATGACTGCTTTTTTGAGTTCACCGCGACTTTGTCTTTGGTCATCCTTGTATATTCCTGTTGCATGGTCGAGCGGCAATGTTCGATCAGTTTGTCCATATCTTCCTTTTCGTAGCCGTCCGTTGAGATCTCCGGCAGTATTTGTATGACAACGTGGCCTGGCCGGAAGCTCTTATTTTCCTCATCGAAGAACGAGTATTTCGATATAACCACGGGCTGTATCGTACACTTGCTCTGCAGCGCAATGTGGAACGAGCCCTTCTTGAAGGGCAGCAGAGTTTCCTTCGAGTTTCGCGTGCCCTCCGGAAATACCAATATCTTGCAGTTGCGTTCACGTATAGCGATCGCCTCCTTTTGCAATGAATTAATCGAATCATTCTTGCGCGATCTGTTGATGTATAGAGTGCCCCATAGCCAGGCCCCAACGCCGAAGAAGGGCATGTACAGAATTTCCTTTTTGGCCACAACTGTTGGCCGTCCTATCACTGGCCACAGGTAAGCCAGCACGCACAGATCCAGGGCGCTTTGGTGGTTCATGAGCACAACACTGCCGTGGTCCCTTCTCACATTCTCCACACCACGCACTTCCATGGTGATGCCCATTAGCTTGCATAGCTGGACGAACAACCAGGATGGAACACTGCCAGAAGAAATAAAGAAACATCAGACTGAAACAGTAAAGGTGGGAAGATCTTTACTTACAGTCCATTTCGGTAGTCTCTCGGCCGCAGGATCATGAAGGGCATGCACACCATCACAATCGCACCAGCTCCGAACATTACAATGAACATCCTCATTTGATAGGGCGCTTTGGCCGCAACACTCAAGATTAGCGCTACGATGCAGGCCAGGCCGATTACTTCACAGGTGCAAGCCATGACGCAGGATGATGTTCAGGTTGATATTTCCCAGTAATACTGAAATTTTATTTTCAATATTTGTCAAATGGTTATGAAAATTTTGACAACTTAACAAATGGGTATGCAGCTTTTATATTTCATCAGATGGGTATGATTTAATTAAGTCTAGACATTCAAATTTATGAAAGCAAAAACTAAGCCAACTAACTAACTCTCAATATTATTAATGAATAATAAATATTCAATAATAATGACAAATAATTAATAATAAATATAAATTACTAATGCATTTTAATGCTGTTAATTTAATATAATAAAATAACTCTTTAAAATTGGATTCTCTTTGTACCTAATAAGGTAACAAAGGTGCGATATTCCGCTCACTGATCGACAGCCAATATCCATATATCAACACTGAAACTAAACCAAGGTTTCACTTGGATTGCTTTGTCTGTCTTCGATATCCAATTTATGTGGAAGTGTGCGTCATAGCGTATACAGTTAATTACGAGAAAACAAAACGATATCGTAGGCAGCTAAATCGATTCGAAGCACTACTACTGCTGCCTGATAAGAAAATACCTGGCAACGCAGGCGTCCATGTAAATATATATGTTTGAATACCCCATGCCTATACACGATCCATAAAAACTTGGCTATTTAATATCGTCTTTTGTCGTACCGCTTTATGGGCGTCGCGACGTCGAGCCCTTGGCAACGGGTTGTAACGAACCTTTTCTGGTAATCAGAGCTACTGCAGAGTCTGCTTTACAGTTCTAGATTAGCCTCCTCCTAGGCACGTCCTAAGCAGCCGTAGTACCACACAGAACTAAGAACTCATATCACAACAGGTAATGGCTTTAACAGCAAAATACAGGCTGATTAAACGCAAAAAGCTTATCAAAAACTGCGAATTAAACGGAAAGTCAGTAATATTTGGTTGGATCAGAGCGCCGAACTTTGATATTATACTTAAACGTCTCATTGGATGGTTGTTGGAGTGCATACCCGACTATAGAGATACTCTTCAATTGTGTAAAGTAGTATACATTCAGAAACCTGCCACAAGCTTTACGTAATTTTATTCTCTCTCTCTCTCTCTCTCTCTCTGTCTCGTGAACTCTATTTCACTTTTGCGTAAGCTTTGAATATGGCATTTGAATGTGTGAACTAGAATTATTTAAAGTTTGAACTAAGGCTTACATTGAATGAATTATCATTCTGATTGCCATTAGTAAATATTTAAGTGCACTATTGCCGACTAATCGCACGTATATAGCTTCCATGGGTCAGAAGTACATCTAATCAATCAAGTGATAAATGCTTTTATTTATAGTCAAAGCTAATACAATCTTTGTTTAGTATTCATAAGCTTTGCCGGGGTTCGATTTCTTTTGCGTGTTTTACAGATTACGATTTTTCAGTTCTTTAGATTACTACTTTACGTGAATGTCATTAACATGCAAACACAAATTCAGAAAATTTTAACATCCAATCTGAAGGTCTTTCTTTAACTTTTGAGAAATTTGATTCCTTAGTTCCGCAAAAAAAATATGTTTCATTTTAGGATAATACTATTATAATATTCTGGTCAAACTATATTTTCAAATAGCCGTAATAATTCCAGTTCGATTTTAGTTGCCAGTTTTATCAGCAAATATACCCTTCATATTTGATTTATGAATATTAAAATAACTAAAACAGTTATCTTTGATTAAGTTAGCATTATTTTTATATGCTTCGAACGGTACTTGAACCTTGTTTTAGTGTAATCTCTCTTATGTTGTTGTCACAATGTTCGCAACGGTAAATGCGCTCATGGACTTGCTATCTCTGTCACAATCAAGAGATGAGCGTGTGTGGAATACTCGTGACATGACACGAAAACAATAACCTGAGATATTAAACCAACTAACTGCTCTAGTAATACACTGTCCAGCATATCCCGTGTCATCTACTTGCCCACTCTATTACCCATTAAAATTGGGTCAAAAAACTTCCGGTCGAATAAGCTGGCTTTGAATCACGAAAAATGGAAAACGCCCAGCTATAAAGGAGAGGTCGCATCAAATTTCATTTACTCAACGCAACGTAATGATAAGATTATGGCGTGATTCAATCTAATGTATGTATGTATATGTATGTAGGAACATACATACATATGTGCACGTATGTATGTACGTGCATACATTAATACATATTATTAAGCAGTCAGCACCAATTTGTCATATACATATTTACAAACAATTTCCAAGTTCGAAGTCAAAGTATTTTGTGATTTGGGAAGCACGAGAACGTCAGCTGGTCTTCAAAGCAAGTAATAAACATAAGAGAATACAGACGTAGACGTATCAGACTGATTCACTTTAATTGTCTAGAGTCTGAATAATTTGAAATCGAATAATTTTAATTGGCTGCTCGTTTTGCATAGCTAAGCACGCTTATTACTAGATTAGTCTCGGATCGGGTGGCATGCTCGCTTTCAACAAAGTTTCAAACTTATATTCTGGGCATACAGTAGAGCCTTCCTAGTCTTGTACATTAGCGATAATATTTTTGATTGTAGATAGCATATAGATGTTTGATACGATTTAGTTGTCTGGATTGACAGATGTTTGTTTTTAGAGAGGTATACTGAAGATGATTATACGAAAATAAAACCTCATCATCTTTCAAATCACAGTAATATGCTATAGCTTTGAGTATATTTTAATGAAGCCTCCATTAAAAACTTTAGATTTGTGATATGTAAGCTTCAAGTGCACTTGTAACTGCAAATTAAGACTTCTTAAGCTACATCATAGGCAGTCCTTGTTCCTAGCTAACTAACTTGACAGCTTTTCTGTTTCCAATCCAAAAAAATTTAAAAATTCCCTCCCATATTAATAATTCAATGAGTCATTATCTAGTTAAATAAAATTGAAACACGCAATATAAATAATTAGTGGAATGCTTAAAGTATTTTCTGATACAGAAAGAATAAATAATGACAATGCCGAGGTTTAAAATATAATTTCGTAAATACAGTGGGCCAGAGCTTGAATAAATCTGTTTTTTGTGCATTAGAGGATTTAAAATGTTCATCTGTTGTGGTTCTTATGTTAATAAACTGGTTCACAACTTTAATGAACTGTTGTCTTGGACTTGACAACAAATTTAAATTTGGTTCATTTGAACTGCGAACCACTGCTTGCGCTTCAGGGTATCAAAGAAACAACAACCACCCAAAACAAAAAATAAAAAAATAAAAAATATAAATTATATTTTTTTCCCTTCCTATCTCCGTCACCCCCCTAACACCCACTTACTCCCTTTTCCCAATTACTTACAAACTACACCCCATATTATCAAAAAACCACAACCACCTTTTTTCTTCCTATTATTTTTAAATCATTTTTATTAAATTTTTCCCTAACCCATCACTTAGGTAGGTCAGCAGCACACGAAACAAATCTGTTGCCGCCGCAAAGGACATTGACAGGAACGGCAAAGGGGGTGGCTTGCCGGGGGCAGAGACAGTGCAAGGGCATGTAGCACATGACGACACACGCATTGGAAAAGCATAAGACAAAATGAGTGCGCAGTAAAACAATTGTTTTTTGCCAGGATACTTGGAATGCTCGAATACACACACACGCACACACATGCCTGAACATACACACACATATGTATACATATATCTATGTATATGCACGTAGGTGTTTGTTAACATGGATACGAATGTTAACTAGAATCACTAATGAACTGCTGGGACATTTCCACTTACTCTCTTTTTGGGTTGGGCACCTGGGTAAATGCAGTTTTACACCTGCTGCTGTTGCTTCTACTCTTTACACTCGCTGTCCGATGTCGGCATTTGCCGTTGCTGTTCCAATTGTTTTGATATCAATCCAAAGCTGAAAGACTAAAACTCGAACAGCATTTTCCACAAGTCACGAGAGCTCTGAGAATAGTTTAAAATTTGGCCACTTGGTAGTTGGGAGGCAATTACTAATATGACCGACCGGGAACTATGATCGTGTTGCCATCCAATACAACTTCCCACAAACACTCGTGTTATTCAAATGCCAGTAAACGACTAGTGAATTAAATAAGCTTTCGCATGCTATACAATGCTTTTCGTTGTGTGTGTGCGCGCGCAATTGTAGAAAGTAGAGGAGTGAGCGTGCCCTTCGTGCTCGTGCCCAAGCACACGACTCGTGTAACCAATAGACTGGTATTGAGTGTGAAGCCAGCGTTAGCATCAAACAAAACTGATTGCACATCATATTTTATAACTTTCTTGATTGTATTTTTGATTATTTATTCAAATTGTGATATGTTAAGCATATAACAAAATTTTGTATTCAACAAGTGTTGAGATGAGAGGAAATGTTTTTCTCACGCACCCATCTTTACATACACTATTTTGCACACACACACACAGAGAGCAGCTTAGCCAGCCCTCGTCCTACCGTTGAAACCGACAACCCCAAGGCATTTGTAAGAGAGAGATAGAGAGCAATTGAACAGTTTAAGAGAACATGCGTACTGCATGCTTAGCATACATTTATTCATACATGCATGCATTTATTTCTATATATGTACATATATGGAAATTATTAAGCAGTTACGTTGAGTACCTCAATTTAAAAGAATACGATAGGTATGTACATGTATAAAAGTAGACATGTGTTGAGGCAGTTATAAAGTTTCCACATAAGGTATAATGTTAATGTTTTATGATTTTTATGTAAATGTATAATTTTTTTTTTTAAAATAGTAATACATTTTCCGTAGTATTGTTTGTCAAATATATGCAAGATTTAAGTATATAAAAATAAAAATCGCTTGATTTTACATTTAATTGAAATTCAAATGGAGCGGTAAGCATTGAGCGTATTTCAATATGCGATATATAATTTGTTATTATCGATAGCTGTGTCGCTCATAAATAGTCCGCAGTTATCGGTGGCAAACATAAATGTAGTTGCTCATTTAGCGGTGTTAAGAGTTTATTTTATTTTTATTTAAGATTGCCAAGTAAGAAACTTATTTTGAATTATTTTTAATTTTTTTATTTTTAATTTCAATATTTATTCAATTAAATAAAGCATAGCCAAAACGATACACAATTAATTTCTCTTGATTTTTCAGTCTCTACTACCAGGGCTGGCATTTTTTGTATCCAGATAGTGGGCATGGGATTCTGTTAAGAGCAGCACGCCACTGTTAAAATGCTTGCAGCTATGCTAAAGATTATTGTTCGCGTTGGCCCTCGTCGGTGTCAACCAGGTGATAAAAAATGCTGAATCTTGGAATAGAGGAGGCAGGAGCAACGGTCGAGGATAATAAAATTCATCAGCAGGACACAACGGAATCAATGCCATGTCGTCTATGCCATTCACGCTCCACACTGACCAAGGAATCGCCAAATATCTTTGAAGCATCTGCGGACTTTGCCAAAGAAAATTCCGAAAATGAAAGTGAAAACCTGCCAATCGTTGATGCGTGCCTAAATGTCTGGGGTATAAAGTACGATCGCCATGAATTCCTGCCGGAACTCATTTGTGAGCGGTGTCTGGATATGCTGAAGGACTTCTACGAGCAACGCCGATTCCTGCAACAACGTGAAAAGGAGCTGCAGCAGGACTTAAAGAACTTAATTTCTCTGGATGCCAAGTACCGACCGGGCTTAAATGGCAATCCCGGCGTCTTTGCGTTTGAGGAGGGCGAAGAAGGTTGCGTCATCGTCGACGTCGATCCGGATCAACTATGCGATACGAGCGACGACGAGTTCATGGGCTCCGATGGCGAGGCCGAAAACGAAAACGAAGACGAGGAATGGGACGAGGACGATGAGGAGGAAGCGGCAAACGATGAAGATGTGGAGATACCACTCGGCATGGATGCAGCCCAAATGGCGCTCATGCAAGCGCATCTCACGGCAGACGCCGTTGGCAATGCCAACTCGCATCCCAAGAGCGCCTTTCTCTGCCAATACTGCGATCTGGCCTTCACGTTGCAGCAGGATTGCAAGCAGCACGAGCTGACAGGACACGATCTTGCCGCTCCCTATGTCTGCAACTACTGTCAACTGCGTCTGACAACGCGACCGGCCATGATCGCACACATCAAGGAGCTGCACGACGCTGAGCGACCGTTTGTGTGCGCCAACTGTACCAAGGGATTCGTCCGACGGTCAGACCTGAAGAAGCATTCCATTGTGCACACGGGTGTGCGTCCCTTCTCATGCCACGTCTGCTCCAAGAGCTTCTCTCGGAACACCAATCTTACGAAGCATTTGCGTATACACAGCAGCGAGAAGCCCTTTGTGTGCCAGCAGTGCCCGCGCTCCTTTGAGACGCCCCTGGAGCTGATGAAGCATAGGCGCTCCCATTCTGAGGTGAAGCAGTATCAGTGTGCTCGGTGTCCCGCCTCGTTTGCACGCAAGGACAAGCTCACCATGCACCAGCAGGTGCACGTGAAGCGCGATGCCGAGCAGCAGCAGCAGCAGAACGTGCGCATGACGTTGCCAGCGGAGCAAGTGCAGCTCCCGCAGCATCCCTACGTTGACACCGATGCAGCAGCGCCAGCAGCAGTTGTTCCAGTGACGCAGACGCAGTCCTATCCACCGATGCAAACCAAGATTAAGCCGTCATTGAAGATGCCACGCAACTTTCGCTGCGACGTCTGCGACAGGGGATTCCAGCGCGAGCGAGATCTGCAGCGCCATCGGGCCCTGCACATGGACAGCCTGCTTGCATGCAAGATCTGCGGACAGAACTTCAATCGGCGCGAACAGCTGCAGCGGCACGAGCTGGAGGTGCACGGCCCCAGTTACACCTGCCCGATCTGCAGCATTAGCTTCCTGCAGCAGGCCGAGCTGCAGACCCATCTCAAGGTGCACGAGCTACAACATAGCGTGGCCAAGAGCACCCAGGAGGCTCTGCTAGCTGCCGCTGCAGTACCGCTGACCCATACGAATGCTGGCGAGCAAGTTGGAGCTGCCAAGCCGCCCATCAGTCAGGAGCCGGTGCCCATGCCCAACCTGAGGCCAGCGGAACTCTCATTCTATAGCAATATGATACCCACGATGAACTTGGGCTTTTACAGCGAGACGCGCCCGGAGGAACGCAATGAAGCTTAATAACGTATTAACTAGGCTAAGTGAAAAGATTGTAATTATTATAAAGCTGTAGTTGAGCCAAAAAAGCTAAGATTTTTACAAATTAATTATTCCGATAATTATTCAGAAGCTAAATTTATACAAATATATATTTCTGACAATTTATAAATTCGCTGTTTATTGTGCAGTTATCGATTGAGTTAGTCGATAAGGTTTTGATTGAGTTAGTTGATAAGGTTAACTTATTACTTATTCTATGCATTGAAGGACTAGGATAGTACAGAGAGATTGTCAAGCTGGGAATGACTATATAGCGAATATGAATATTAGCAATAATCTTTGGGCCGACCTAGGAGCAATTGGTTCTTGAATTTGGTAGTTATTCTCCTGTTTGTGGGAGATACTTTTAAAATTATATTATATATATATTTTTTTTGTAACCGAACACTTTAGTATTAAACTTTAGACATATAAAACCATATGTTTAAAAGCGAAAGTCTCAGCTTTCATACATATGTTTTAATAAAAAATGATTTTTTATATTAAATGATTTTATTTATTTATATTTTAAATTGAATTTTATATATTTTTATGTCCAATTTTATATTATTTTTATTAATTATTTTAATAATTCATATTTTGAATTTAAAAAATAATGCATACTTTTATATATAAGAGTATATAAGCAAAAATTAAATAAAAAGTGAAGTAAAATTGAAAACTAATAAGAAATAAAAAATATAGATTTTTTGTTTATTTGTTTTTTATTTAATTTTAAAACTAATGGATGGAATTTACGAGCTGGTTAGAAAAATTTATTATTTCGAAATTTTACTAATTTTATTTATCATTTTACTAATATAAAATTATAAAAATGTTTTATTTTCTTTTTTTTTTTTTTAATTGAAAACTTAAAACAATAAGATACATAAATATATATATATATATATATATATAAGTATACAAATTAACTAAATATATTCTATAAATTAAAATTACTTTTTAGTAAGCAAATTGCATGCCCATTGAGTTAATCTATTAGCAGCCAGTTACACCCCCACAGCCTGATTATGCGACGCAACAAGCCTCACGCCCAACGACTTAATTGTTTTGCGCCTGTGCTCAAGACTTCAGAACTTCTGTTGTGCTCAGAGAGGCAGAGGCAGCGACAGAGAGGGAGAGGAGCAAGCAGAGAAGCAGACACAGTTGCAGTTGCAGTTGGAGACGAAACCGAAGCCGAAGCCTAAGCAGCTGCTCCAGCTGGTCAGCGTGTGTAAGTTTAGTTGCTGGCTGCACCGGTTCCACATTCTTCGTCGTGCTTGCGCACGATCAGTTCACGAGCAACATGCGTCGAGTGAAGACGTAAAGACGTGAAAAGGTCGATGCGGTCCGCGAGTTCTCGAATGTAAAACAGTCTGTGAGCGAGCGGTTGGCAAACGTGGGTTCGAGTTTGTTTACATTTTATTTTGTGAAAATTGAATAATGCCAAATATAAATAAAAATTGAAAAAAAGTCGACTTGCATATGAAAAAAGTCGAATGAAAAAAGTGAATGAAAAGTCGAATGAACTTAAGTATTTATAATTTATATGGAATAAAGTAAAGTGTGAAGCCTAAGAGACCATATCACAGATAACAAAGATAAACACCCAAGGCATGTGGAGATGCATAAGTAGTTAAGCAATAACTAGCTCAAGTCCAGCTTTATCAAATGCTTATCTTATGTGAATCGCATTGCTTTAACCACCCTCCGCCTCCCCATACAGCGGAACTTGTTGCTATTGTTGCTATCAGCTACATGTTGCCCGCAACATGTTTCGGGCGCAGCGAATAACAACAACAAAAAACTCCCACGGCGCCTGGGGCGGGCACGGAAGGTATCTTTAACGCTGATAGATCCAGTTACATTCCTGATTTATATTTTTACATGTTCTACAAAAATTACTGCTTGCGTTGCTTGAATATTTATATGGGCTCAGAAATAAGTTGTTCAGCTCTCGAGCTGTTATCAATTTGTTGCCTTGTTGCATGGGAAAGTGAATAAAATGAATGATAAATATAGGAAAATAAACTAAGTGGTTAAAAATTAACAAATTCAGAGCATGTGTAGGAGTATAATACAAATATTTGAAATATTTTAGGTTTAACAAATGCGAAAGTTCAAATTAGGCAAGTAATACTGTATATGTTTAAGTGAAATTTTTGAAAGTGACTGCTAAGCTTTAACCAGATCATGGTTAGCCAGCCACATTGTAGTTAATTATAAATCCAAGCTAAATGATGAGACCTAAACAGCTTATTATGATCCACTCTAAATCATGCTTTCAAGCTCTCTGAGTGAAAGAGACTCTCACAGTGGCAGTGCTGCTATTATCTAGTCAAAACAATCTGATTTGCAGTATCGAATCGGTTAACCCCATTCCCAACATTGTTTATTGTAATTGTGTGTTGTGGCCATATCGAATACATCAATGTCAGCCATTGGCACAGTCGACACTTTACAGCTGTCAGCTTTGGCTCTGGCTCTGGCTCTGGCTCTGGCTGAGCCTCTGTTCTCTCTTGTTGTGGTTTGTTGCATCTCTTTCCATATTTAATTCAGTTGCAGCTAAAAGAAATGTTGCCAATTGTATGCAGAGCTCGCCGCTCGTCGCTCGGCGCTCGCCTGGTACGAGTCAAAGTTTCGTTTCACATCCGTTTGGCTCGGCATATTTGATTAGCAGCAACAATTCACTTTCTTCTACTGCTGACATTTGGCCAATGTTTGTTTTTGTGCAGACAATGCAATAAGGTACATATGTGTGTGTGTGTGTGTGTGTTTAACGTTCCACTTGGCTGACAGTCCAGAGTCCGCCTGCCAGCCCAGGTTTTTCATCATCATCGTAGTTAGTCGCCGTCGTCATCCGTTTACTGTATCATAAACATTTATGCCAATTTTTTCTCTCTCTTCTTTTTTATTTTTCGCTGTTTTTCGCTTACTCGCGAAACCTGTTCCCTGTGATTTCTTGAGGTATGTATTTGCCTGGCACGACATTTGTTCCTGCGCTTCCAACGTGCCCCCAAATGATGCTGACGCTGACGCTGACACTGACTATGACGCCGCCTCTGTCCTCGCCTTCGCCCTCGCCCTCGTCCTCGCCCTTGCCCCTTCTCCTTGGACTATGTGACTCTGCGCCGTCGACTCACTTCATGTCGTCACGCGATCTTCAATCCGTTCATTAATTCAGTCGGCATACGGTTAGTCGCTTGGGTAGGCGTAGAAGTAGCTGGAAGTGTTAATTAGTTGTTAGTGTCTCCCTTTAAGTATGCATACAGATACACACACACACACACACACACACACATACACACATCTAGTCATTTAAGGCTTACTGACAATTGTGGGTGTTTATCATTTATGACCATAGCCTCTGTCTGCTACGGTACTTAGTCTTAACATAGAATTAGTCGTGTTTCTGCTTTAGCTACCGATAACAGCCAACAGGTGTTGCGTCACAGATATTCTAATTTGATTATCTGCTGATATCCATGGCCGCTTACCTGGCCGCTCTCTGCGCATTTCCATAATTGTTCAAATTGAGCCAAACTCTGGGCCTTTGGCCAACTGTCGTGGGTCGTGTGTCGAGTCGGGACATATCGACATTGAAAAATTCCATTTGTTATTCAGCGACTGCTGCTGCTGTGGCTGCCTGACAGCGAAGACAAGATAAAAATTAGTGGTAGGTGCATCCCAAGGCTTTCAAATAAATTCCAGCGTGCAATTTCGGCCCTGACTGCCTCTGACTGCTGGCCAACTGCAGCATGGATGTGATCGTGAATGGGTATGAGAATGGGAATGGCAATGGCTACGGCTATGGGTATGGGTATGGGAATGGGTATGTGAATGCATCGAGCCCGAGCTGGAAATCAAAATCGGCCTTTGCCGAAAAGATGCGCAGGTGATGCGCTCAGCCCGAGGGCATATCAAGTCTGTGGATGCAAACTGCCTGCCTTCTGCCTTCTGCCTCTTCGAACTGTTGTGGGAGTGTAGCTACAACACACACACACTCACTCACACCATATACAGAAATATTTATATTGTAAGGTATATACTTATGACATGGAGTCGAGGGTGCTTAGTGCGTTAAGATGTCCCTTAGGTTGGCTCAGCCAGCGCCTCTCTTGTTTGGAGTTCTTCTTGGTCACGACATTTCCAATTTGGCTTAAAGCGTTTATGCACTGGTCTTACAACATGAAAAGGGTATATTAGTTTAGCTCTTTATATGCATGCTTAGGACATAGCTAGATTGGTGGCCATCAGTAATATTTCCTATCAAATGCATACTTATAAAGTTCTTGGCTAGAGAGTGGGAATAAGGATTATATATTTTAAGGAAGAAAGTATATTATTTATATAATCTATATATCTTTATATTATATTTTGTACATTATATTATATTATGGTAAATCCGAAAATTTGCTTGGCTTTAAAACTCAACCTCCTAGATACATTTACACCTCAGATACATTTATATCTTGCCCTTCGATAAATACAAATTCTTCAATAAATTTAAATCTCATTTCAACTGTGAGCGAGCATTATGCAGTCAGTTCTCATCCTCTGCAAGATTTTTACTTGTTTTTCCTGATGATTCCTTCGATAATCGCTGAGCGCTGCCCATGGCCATATTACAGAGATCGCAGGCAAAGTCCATATGTGAGAAGGTGTTGATTGATTAGTATAAACAATCTGCAATAGTCTGGCTCCTTTTTAAGGAAGTGAATTTTGATTAATAGTGCCTGGTCAGACGAGGCTTGGAGCGCTATCGATCATGGAAATTAACTGGTTGCTCAGCTCAGCGGGTTAAGGTCACATTCCTGCTCAGCTTTCGGTATATTGACTTCTGATGACTGCTGACTGCCAACTGTGAATTGAAAATTGTGAATTGTGTAATTCATAAAGCGATGCCTGCGAGCGGCGGCGGCGGCGGCGGCGGCGACGACTGCAATCGGTTTGACATGCATCTAATTGTTTGAAGCCTTTTACTGCTAACTGATTCAGTGCGAACGTAAATGGCGACGACAAGTTTTTGCCGAGTCTCGGTTCGCCTTAGCGAGGGCTCGCTGCACGTGTTGGCATTCGAGTGCATCCGACTGGCGGAGGCTGAGGCTGCGGCTGAGGCTGAGGCTGGTCTATCAGCACAACGCATCGCTACGCATCTTATGGCATCGCTTCACATCGCATTGCCATCATCATATTACATAACATGGACACGAGCAGAAATTTAACGCAACTCAAATTTCAAGTCAGCCTCGAGGATCGAAGCGAGATGCCTCTCAGCTGTCAGCCTTGTTGGGCTAATGCAATCAAAGTGCGATTAAAAGTTTTTACACACCTCTTTGCTCCAGTGCATATTTCCGACTCGCCCGACGAGCGAAGACTCCCACATAAATAGCTCCACAGCTCTATTTCCGCCTTAGATTCCATTCTCATTTCCTTTTCCGCCAGCAGCTATATTTATTTATATATATTTAATGCAACACCTTGAAGAACCAGCCGAGTGCTACTCTTGATTTGCATTTTTATGTAGCTGTAGAAGTTGTGCCTCGAATGGTATGCCGAAGAATACAAATTGATATGATGTAGCCTCTATGCGCCGGTTATTCTGAGCAATATCTATCAAAGCTTAAAATCTATAACAACAGCCCAGTCGGAAGTGTAGGATAAGGCTATATATTTCATAGCCCGCTCCAGCTCCGGCTGGCCTTAACACACATTGAGGGCTTCGCATGCATAAGGAGGCTACATAAAAATATTGCAATGCAAAGAGCAAGGTTTTAGGGCAGAGTTTCATTGAGTTTGACTGCATCGCTGGCTGTCGAGTCGATTCTCGAAAATATTTCTCAATGTCTATCTGTGGCCTGGGGGCTGGGCAGACTGGGGAGAAGTGAGCAACTAAGGAAATAGCCTGGGCTCCGGCAAAACAACCAGCTATTAATCAAAATCTCTTGATCTGCGCAAATGTGCTGTACACTGAGAGAAAAGGCGCGTAGTCCGAGGCCTCGCTACGACGGGCCGCTCTAATTGGGTCATCGAGTATTTTGACAAGTGTGGCGTTGGCGTTGGCCCACCATGATGGACGATGCCAGGCCAGGCCAGGCCAGGAGAGCCAGTTGCTGTTCTATTAGACATGTGTGCCTGGCTGTGGCCTGGACTACGTCCAAATCGCGGTAAATCACAAAAGCCAGGCACGAACTGTGGCAACACGACTCTGAAGAGATGCCAGCCGCTCGATGGCGGCCCAAGAGAGAGAATTGCTGCGTTGCCCTTGGCTCTTTATTAAATTAAGTTAAATCATGTAATTTCCATGTAGCAAGTCAAAAGGGCAATGAATCGCCATCGCCCAAGACTGCGAGCCCCAATCGTAGATAATAATGGGGTACTCTCTGCTGCTCTCTGCCGTACCCTATGATCACAGATCAGAGATTTTTCTTCTTGGGAAACAGTTCCCTTTAGCCTTGTGCCGTGTGCCTTCTGCCTTGTGCCTTGAAATTGATTGCAAATGTTTGCCCAATCCACACTAAATACTTAAGAATTTCGAAGCCTGCTGCTGGTAATAAATTTATATGCATCTAAGCCCCAGCGCTGATTTGTTTCATGCCAGCGCTGGCACAAATGCAAATTAGTCGGGCCACATTGGCCGCATTGTCTCGGCGCGGACCTGGGCGACCTATAACAGCATTTGCGTCTCTCGCTTTATCGCTCGCGTAGTTAGAATAAATAACTTCAGTTAAGATGCATTGGCATTCGCCACATTCGCCTCTGCATGCCACAAAGCCAGGCTGTCCCTGCCGGACATATTGAGATACATTTCCTCAGGTAGCGACCACAGCGACCACTCCAACTCCAACTCCGACTCCAACTGCGACTGCATATTTATGAGATTTATTTTAGTTTATGCGATTTAGCTACCTGATTCTAACCACGTTCAAAGCACAGAGGGTCTATGCTACTTCTGCTCCTGCCCAGCGTTTCCGTTCATCGACTGCCGTTCTCCTGGTCGAACTGTCTTCAATAAATGCTCCTCGCTGTAGGCTATCATATTTATGGGCCAACTTATCTATTTATATTTGTCTATTTACATAATTCTTGTCAGAGTCGATGATATCAATTTAGTCCGTTCTCATTAACTGATTTGCCGACAAGAAATGTTTATTGTAGCCTGAACACATGCAGAGAGGAGCAAGTAGGAGCAGCATAATGAGGCAGACCATGCCTAATGACACAATAAGATACTAGATCAGGCTGAGCAGTAGTATGTATGTAGTATGTATATATATATGAACTGATCTAGAGCTAACGATTTGGAGTTTGTGTATTCCTTTATCTCTCCTTCGCTCTTAATCATTGATCATCAGATCTAAACAAAATTACCCTTATGGGTCTAGAGTCTGCAAATTAGTTTTATATACTTTTTTAATTTATATATAAATTTCTAATTTGATAGCTTTCCCATACTCAACTCAATTCAGGGTACTACTTAAGTCTTTAATATGCTGCCCGACATGGCACGTCCTACAAACCAGAATCTACCTAAAATAATATCCTGTATATAAACATAAATATTCTCAAATCACATTTGTGATTGCCAATATTTTATCATATACCATAGTTTATATACCTTATTTATATACCAATTTTTAAGCCCAAAGCCTTAACAGATAGATGTAGTGGCCAAGAGAGAGAGAGAGAGAGAGAGAGAGAGAGAGAGAGAGAGAGAGAGAGAGAGATGCAGACAAATAGAGAGGCATCCATAGACATATGGACTTATCTCTTCTTGTCATAAACAAGGTGAAATTGTGTTTGTCAGCTAAGCAGCTAGACGGAAATATAAGACAATGATTATGATGATTCCTTTTCAATCAATTTTATGGTTGTTTAATACTCAAAATGAAGAGCTTAGAGATGTCACAACAAACCACTTCAAGCCAACTTTCTAATGTGAAAGGCTGTCCCAAAAATCTCGCAAGAAGTAATTTTAACAGAAAATACAGGTTCATAATTAATTATTGTAAGTTTTTTATTGATTTACATATTATACAGTTCTTTTATATTGTGCTACATTTTAATAACCCTGAATTGTCAGCTGTCACGCTGTATATTTTTTTTCTAATTAACATTACTTAACCGATCAAATGGCGTAAAATTCAAATCTTGCGTGAATTTTGGGACATCCTAAGAGTCTTCTCACAACTTTAGACCTTTCCTTTAACGAACTGCTCTAACGACTGATATAAATATTAGCTCACTCTTAAGATGCTCAATTAATTATTTATTTATATTACAATAAGCTAAACTATTAATTGGTTAAGTCGGCTGGCTTGAAAGGGGCTTAGAGGCGCAGAGCTCAAGGTGTCAGCCGGGCAGAGCTCACGGCTCGAGCTACTTGGCCATATTGGGTAGTCGCCATAATAAACAGGAAAAAATGTGGAAGTGACTCAGATATCAGCGAGCTGAGGCTTTCTACGAGTACTCAAACGGAGCCGCCCGCTGGGCTGACACTGAGAAATGCCTGCGCCGGCGGCGGCAATGGCTCGACCACATGGCCACATGACCACATGACCACATGCCCACATGGCTAAAGCATCCACACTTGCAACATTTTTATGACAATCATTTAAGTTAATTGCGGAAAGCAAAAGTCGAGAAGGTAGAGAGAACGCTAGACCACCACACGAGCATCAGTTCGGCATGGCAAAGTGTGGCATAAATATTGTGTCTCATTTCGGCTGGCAACTCATCTATCTGGCACGGCATGCTGCCAGCCTTGGAGTGCTTAGAGAAAGAGAGATGGGGCGGGAGAGAGAGAGAGGGGTGAGGAGGGGAGGGAGGAGGGCGTGTTGCTTGGCTTGCCGTCACACGCAGTAAAAGGCATTAGCGTCCGTGTCTGTCACCTTCGTCATGGTCACGCTAATCGAGGTAATCGCATGCGCCAATAAACTGACAGGTTTATGGGCGATGCAGACGCGGAAGCCACTGGCGGCTGGCCGTGGCAACAAGTTGCACTGGCCACCAGAGAGTGCGAGGAGAGTTGTACGCTTGATTTAAAAGCAATTAAAATGCGAACTGATGTTGCGATTGATTACGCATCCAACTCATTTGTTGCAGATCTCTTCGGTTAATGGGTCACGCAAGATGTTGATGCTATGTTGCTGCCGGACCAGACGTACGCCGACTACGTGCACCGCCACCTGGCCAAGCCGGACTGCAAGGGCTCCGCCAGCGAGAACAGCAACGGCAGCACCAGCTACGACCGCACCGCCGACTTCTTTGAGAACATACCCGACTTTGTGGGCGCCTCGCTGCCGGCCTTTCTCTTCAGCGCACAGAGCCAGCGGCAGCATGAGACGCCAGAGACGCTGCGCACCTCGACGCCCAGCGGACCCGCCAAGGAGCAGCAGAGCGAGCCATCAACCAAGAGCGAGAACGGCGACGACGTGTTGCGGCTCTGCGAGGATTTCCTCTGCCGGCATCGCATGCGTCCCGACTTCTTCTGCCAGTACCACAAGGCACTCAGGTGGGTTCACAGCTGCCCCAAGCAGCACAGGGTTGCCTAACTCTGACCCGAATACTTTGCAGCTCGACAACACCCTCGCCGAAGCAGAGCAAAGCGCTGCCGTCCCTGGACAAGCCAGAGCTAAGCGCCGCCAAGGAACAGGAATCCTCGCTGCTATCCGCCACCAAAGCCAATCACGATGTGGTCGAACGCTTCACCAAGTTCTCAGCTATTTATACACTTCCGGTTGCCAGACGCAAGAAAAAGTGCAATAACACCACAGGAAACATAACTGGTAAGCATATAAAAACATATACACATATATATGGACTGCTAATCTATATATGATTAATAGTATTTGTTGTTGTTTGATGAGTGATAAAAGTAGGAGCTGAATTTGGTAGTCTGATGTATGCATGTGGAAGATTGGTGTGTAACCTATTGGAATGACTTTCCATATTGGTATTAGCCATATTGGTAGTATCATTGATAAGCCAGTGTACATATATCATGGAGTATAGGTAGAGTTTAGTTGTATAATGCAAAAATGAATCCAATATGAACACTATATAACTGCGCTCAAACACACGACATATGTATGTACATATATAGTTTTTATAATTATTTTTTAGCTGGTATGTGTTCTGCTCGAAGTATGTGGGAAAATACTAAAATTATGAAGTCTGTGCAATAAAATATCATATGTATGTCTGCATGTGTATACTCATTGCTTACCAGTTGATATTCTCTTTCTATATTTTGATATTAATTTAGTTGATTTATATTTGAAATAAACACATATTTTTAACACAAGTATTAAAAACATCTGCCTTTATCGTTCAGTTATTGTACACTTATTTTATTTTAGTATTTGTTTAATTTAAGTATTCGCGCTTCTCTGTTAACGGAAATTACTCAAGCGCAAGCAATAGCAGCGAATTGACTTTGTGAGGCTGTGGTGCAGCGAATCGATCTACAGTGAAGAGAAATATGCTATTTAGGGTTACCATACCAGCTTCAAGCTGTTCATGGTTCATGTCTACGTTGCAGCGAGTGGGTTGATGTCTAGGCTAAGCAAATATCAAGAGTTTTTATATGTTTGTTTTGGCGTGTCCTGAAGGGCTTTATGGGTAAAACAAAGAAACATAAATACTTAAGGATTATTGTGTAAAGATCAGAGAACATTGTCCAGTCAGCGAAATTACCTTGAGCTGTGCCACAGGGAAAACTCCGAACTGGAAGACCAAAAAAAAAGAGTTCATTTTTAATTTGAAAACAATACTCAAATGGGGTTATCTATAATTTGAAATAAACCTGTTTTGAGTGTGCTGGCGAAAATAGATATTTGCATGTTTAGAAAATCGTGTCCGACTGCTAGAAATGTGGCATAAATTAGCACGCAGCTGCTGCTGAGAGACAACGATTCGCAAAGTGCAATGGAAACGGTGTGGGAATTGTGAAATGCAGCATAAAGCATAAACAAAACAATAACAAAGGCCAACAGAAGAGAAGAAAAACAATAAGCAATCAACACTAATTAACACGCGACCAGTAAACGAGACAGCTAAGCCAGCCAGCCAGCCAGCCAGGCGAGAGGCCCATAGTTCAAATACTTGACCCCATATTTGAGCGACTGCACAGACAGACGGAGCTAGAGTAATTGAAACTGAAAAAAAGAGACCTCGGGCCTTTTACCTGTTTCAAAAATTTACCTGCGCCAGCACGCGAGAGCCGCTCAGAGCGCAGTGAGCGCGTCTCGATCGCTTTCCAACATCCAGCGTCTGGAGCGAGCGTCGACTTGAGTCGAGGCGAGTCTCTGGCGTTCAGTCTGCGCCTTGGCCTGAAAGCGAGCGAATCAGAGTCGCGCCAGTTTGTTCGAAGAACCTGTGAATGTGGACTAAAAGAAGTTTTAAGTGAAACACATATACAAAAATATATATAAATATAATAACAAAACAAATCACAGTCAAGTTTAGTTGAAAGAGTGCAAGAGTTCTGAAAATTCCATATACTATATACATATATATATATATATATAAATCTGCTGTGTGTACCTTTAAGGTATCTAAGCATCTACTGCGAGTTCCCACTCCGAGTGGCTGCTGCGAGTTGAAATTGGTGGTAACTCGTTTTTCAAAAAAGAAAAAGAAAGAAAAAAAAAATCCAAACAACAAAAAAATGTCTGCAAACGCGCGCGACTGAGCCACAGAAGCATAATAATAAGAAGCATAAAAAGAAATATATATATACATATATATATATAAACATAATAATGCGAAGAGTGGAAGACGCAATTGCACAACTCCGAAAAGTATCTGGCAGATACTTTCAGTGATTTGGCTGCTGCCCTTCTGCATTCTTTGGCCGTGTTTGTTTTTTGCTGTTTCACTTGCTGCTGCGAGCCAAAAAGCCAAAGCAGCTGCACACGTCCCATATCGGTATCGCTGCCCAGGCCCAGTTTGTATGCCATACAGAGACAGACCAAGAGAGAGAGAGAGAGAGATAGACAGACATACGTACAACCTGGTCAACCTGGACAATGTTTGCCTGCTGTAAGCGTCTGTGCGGAAAACCTGTTCGATCGGGCGTGTTTTGTGCTGTGTATCTGTATACGAAATTATTCAAATAAGAAATATCATCGCCGGTGCCGACGGAGCGAGCGCCGTCCTCTCGTCCTCCCGTCGTCTCGTCCTCCCGTCGCGTCGTCGTCCTGTGTGTCGCCGAAAAAAATAAAAGATTTGAAGTCGAAACTCGTTTTTCGGGGCGACTGCAGCTGAAATTAGCTAGTTTCGTTCGCTCTCCGCTGTGGCCACACAAATGTGCATCTACGATGGCCACATTGGGCCTGTCAAAAGTGTTCATACTGGATAAATACTTTACGGAATTGCAAAAGTTTTGGGAGACCGAGAAGAAGCTGCAGGGTGAGTGCCACACAACCAACCACAACCACAACCACAGCCACACTGCCACACTCTCCCGACCGACCCACCGAGCATTTCCAGTTTGTTTCCTAAGTCTTTCGTTTCACTCTGGCCACAACTCATATGGCCCCCCCCATTGTTTTATTAAGAAACAAAGCGCATTATCTGCTTGTTGGGAAACTGATTTATCGAGCATTATTGTAGAGCTTTGAACTTTAATAACTGTTTGCCCTTCTAAAAACAAAACTTTTCAATGAACCCGCTTAGAAAGTTAATTATCAAAGAGTTTTTTTCTTTTGGATGGATATAAATAACTCGAGTCTGTGAGCATTGCAGCCATAGGTACATGGAAGCAGGCTGAATGTACCTGCATACATTTAGGTACATGCCTACTAGGGACGAGTTCAGACAGACATTTAGGTACATCAAGTATGTACATACATCAAGCATACATATGTACCTAATTGAGTATGCACACATGTGTACCCATTTATATATGTACCTACATCTAGCATCCGTCTGGTACCTATATGGGTCCCTTGTCAGTGGTGCGCAGCTGTATAACTAGAGAGACGTTTAGCTGTATATGTGCTTAGCTGTTAAGCTGTATAATTGTATAAAGGTGTGTGTGTGTGTGTGTACCATGTCTACGAGTATAGTTGCTTAGCTGTTTGGGTGTATAGGTGTGCATGTGTGTGTGTGTGCCGTACGGCTTGCAACATATGCCCAGCGCCCGCTCTGCCGCGGCCCCTCCGCTCGCCCATTGCTGACCAGTTTCGGTGCCAGGCGATGCCGCCAACACATCCGTTGAGATCTTTAAATGTGGCCGTCGTCGCTGGGTCCAGTCGGTTTTGTTTTTATTGTCTGCTCTCTGCTGGCAGACTCTATGCGCGCTGATTTCAGCTTCCAAGAAATTTCCCTGACTGCAACCGATTCTGGCTACAGCTTGTGATGCATGCAGAAATTAAGTTGAGAGAAGGAACGAAAAGGAATTTGAGGAATTTAAGAAAAAATGAATTAAATTTTAATGAAATTCAAATTAAATTTATTTGTTTTATTTTTTAAAATTATTCGATGTTAATTTATTATTTATATTTATTATTGATATGTATATATATGCAAAAGAGTTAAAAACATATAATAATAAAGGTGTCTTCTATAGTTTAAGCTTATTTAAATCGAATATCGAAGACAGTTTTTAAATTAAATGGCTATATAGTATAAATATATATACATCTATAAGTCGAGATATTTATTATGTTTTCGAGTACTGAAAATAGAATTAATATTTAATGTCAATTAGGAATACTTTGTATTATGCGAGACCTTTGCTTGAACTGCAATCCAAGAGAGAGAAAGATCAAGAGAGGGACATGCATATATCTCCATAGACCAATCCAGTCATCCATAACTTATAGTGAATCCCTGTTTTTAGCCTAGATTGAATCAACTTTGATGATTGATACGCGTATTCAAATTTAGTTTTCTTCAGTTTTGATACTGAGAAACGAAGCATTAGACACTCATATAGAATTATTTATATTAAAGAATCTTTATGCTAATCAGAAATGTCTAAAATAAATAGAGTAAGATATGTCGCCCTCTACTCAAACAGAGTATACTCAAAAGCTAATTCAAAATCTGAGACTTATTTCAGCAATTAGTCATAAGAAAATGTTGCTGAACGTTTTCATTTACCGCAGCTTCTTGTAGGCAGCTATACTCAGCAGAGTATACTCAAAAGCTAATTCAAAATCTGAGACTTATTTCAGCAATTAGTCATAAGAAAATGTTGCTGAACGTTTTCATTTACCGCAGCTTCTTGTAGGCAGCTAAAAAAAAAACCAAAAACTGGTTTCTAGCATCGAAGATATCGGGTTTTGACGTCGCGACGTTTGGCTCTGCATTCGATGGAAAATGACTTTTGTAATACTTTTTTTATTTGTGGTAAATTAAAGAGAAAATTCCAATTAGATTAAAACTCTTAACTTTCGAAGTTGAATTGAGGCTTTATGTAAAAGGTATATAGTATATTCTGATGAGTTGCATGATATATCTAACTGTAGTACATAAGTAAATCAAAAGCCATGTACAGGGTATCTGTTAGTCGTCCACTACCATCTGTACTTAATCTTATTCCTTTTCGAGAGTATCTCGTGTTTTTTTATGTCATCATTTTCGAAAGTTCGCTTGGAGCTATCTACCATAATCAAATTTCAGTTCATTGAGATTTTATTCCCTTTGCTTCAGTAAGTCTTCATCTTCTGCTGCTGCTTCTTCTTCTCCGACTTCTTCTTCTTCTTCTTCCAGTTGGCACCTGTCGCCAGTTTTCTGTTTCTGTTTCTGTTTCATCTTGGCGCACGTTCTGCGCTGTCGACCGATTAGCGAGCGAAATTAGTTCATTAACATTTCAAATATATTCTCTAATTTAAGCTTGTGTTTTTTTAGCTCGTGAATATTTAAATATAAGACGAAATTGGCTAGAGTAAATAAAGCTGTGCTTGAATAAAATTGTCAGCATTAAATAGAAATTAATAATGAAGACAAACAAAGGGCGACGAAGTGAGTGTGTCGCAAAGCTAATAATAGCATAGAAGTCGATATCGATTGGTTCATTGAAGTTAGTTGTTTATGTTAGAGATGTTGATGGAGGAAGTGGGCGAAAGGGTTTAGGGAAACAAGGACTAATTTCCTAATCAACATAATGAGCTGAATGAAGGAGAAGAAAGCAGATCAGAACTTAAAGAAGAAAATGAAGTCCCCAAAAAAATAAATTATTTGAGCAATGAATGTCTTCTCAGCTAAACTGAGTTTCATTTTAACTATATTCTTTACACATATTCTCTGTCTGGTGCATTCATCTCGCATACTATATGCTAGATTTCACATATTATAAATTTGTATTTATGTATAAATATAAGAAATACACTTTTAGCTTGTACTTTTACTAGTAAATACTTGATAAAGAGGCTGAACAAATTGAAATAGCTACCCCATTATATACCTCCAAGCAAATACATTTATCTCACACACGCACACACAAATTCTGATTAAAAGAAAGAATTTATTCATATAATAAATTACTTTTCACTTTTAATTACCGTCTCCATGTAATATCGTTAAAAATCACATTTAAGTTAAGTTTTTTTCAACTCAAGCGGAACGGCTCGTATAATCCACACCTGATTGAGCAACGCTTGATAAATATAGGTTTATATGTGTATATACATATTTATAATCAGCTTGGAACTGAGTAATTTAAATGTCTAATAAGCCCAGCGGGATGGATTTCGCCGTTGATTAACTTATGAATAAATACTACTTCAAGCATGAGCTGAGGACTAGCTGAGCAAATCTATGCTAATAATGACAAATTTATTTATCTCCGATGCCAATCGCATAGGAGGATCAAAGTTTTGCCTAGAAAGGGCAAATTGGTAATATGTACTAGTAAGTCTCATTCCTTAGGGCAATTTACAAGTATTGGAGCAATGCATTGCTCCAATGAGTTCTTAACTTGACGCAATTCAAATGTCTCTCGGTTGTTGGAAGTCAACAAGTTCGGAAGAGTTCAAATTCGGTTTCAAGGTTAAAGTTGATATCTATGTCACTCAGCTATTAATTGATATAGCTATATCTTGAAGGTGATAGAGTCAAATGTTGTAGGACACCTGTTGAGAACAGTTCGTATAGAAAATGTTTGTCATATGAAATGAAATGCATCTATTACAACTTGGAAATGAGTCTTGATGAGCCATTCTCACTGATTCAAATCATGAGTTTGATGAGCCTGCCAAGAATTGTACATTTTAAAGTTTTCCAGAGAAATTCCAGAGCAAAAGTGCAGGGGAGATTAAATGCTTCCAGTAATTAAAAATTATTCAAAATGTATTTGTTTGACTGAATAAAATTATGAAAATATAACTAAGATAGCTCAAAGTATTGTTCAGTAGAGAACCATAAGAGCCATATGCTTATATGCCATGATGGGGTCTCTTACTAATGACTTAGATATGTACCTCAAATAATATTTCAATGTGAAATTTTAATTTCATTATCCCTCTATCTACAAATTATATTAATAAAACAATTTTATTAATAATTAAAAAAGATACAATGTATTAAATACACCAACTGAGTGTTTCCTTGCTAGTATTGCATTCTCACAATTCTAGTTTAATTAATTTTAGTTTAGTTTAATTAATTTGAAAATCTTTTGCGCAAGTTTAGGACGCCATATCATGACTGTTTGGAGTGTATCTTAAAGTCGGATACTTTTAACTAGTCACATTCTATTGCTTAAAGCTACTATGATTTCATTGAATATCCTTGGTAAACAGCTCACACAATCACTTGGCTAACACTCTCATTTCTCTTTCAGATGCCTCCTCGTCCAATGAGGCCGTGCACCTGCAGCAGCGGCTCAAGAGTCTGAGCACTGAGCTGCTGGTGATGCGCAATCGGCTGCATGTGGAGAGTCAAGGACACGGCCGGGCCAACGATGTGCAGCATCACGGCATTGGAGCGGGCGCTGGAGTGGCGCTAGGCGCAGGCGGTGCCAAGGCAACCAACTACGACCTGAATGCATCCAGTCCGAATCTGAATCTGGGCAACGGTGGGCTCTCGTCCAGCGCACTGCAGCAGCACACCAACGGCAGTGGCCAGCACACCCTGCCCAAGGTGAGTACATAAATATATATAAATCTATGTATATATATATATATATATATCTATATCTGACTTATTGTGATTGCTGATTTCCTTTGCAGCAGCATGCGTACAACTACAGCCAGACGCTGCCCAGCAATTCGGGCTCGAACGCTGTCATCTCGGCGCGGAACACGTCCATTCCGCATCCGCTGCCACATCAGCTGGGCGAGAAGTCCGCTGTGGGTCACCACCACAAGAGTGCCGGATTGGGTGCTGCATCGACGCTGCCGCCGGCTCCCTTGCCACACAGTCTCAATGCCAGGTCCAATACGCTGCCCATGCGCAGCTCCAATGGCAACTCCCTGGTTGCCTCCTCGGGCGGTTTGCAGGCGAATGGCCAACAGTTCTCCCAGTCGACCAAGCACGTGAATCCCTGCCAGAGCGTAAAGACCCTGCCATTTGGCTTTGGCTTCCCAGCATCCGGTGGCAAGCAGTCGCAGCTCAGTCGCCTGCCCAAGGACATGCAGGATCTGATTCACCTGGCCGGCCCGCTCACCGAGCACGCCGTCATGCACACCCTGCAGGCGCGCTTCAACGAGCAGCGCTACTTCGTAAGTCTCCCACTGCCCACTTCCAGGCAGATCTCTCACTGCCTCCGCTCAACCAGTTTTAGCTGCCAGATTCACTTTTCGCCCAGTTCACCTATGGCCAGCAGACCGACTGCATCCGCCTCTTTAATGCAATTATCGTAATAGCCAGCCTCTAAATTGAATATCCGCTCTGCACTCGCCTCAGATTAACTGTTAACTTCGACAATTATATGCCGTCGATCTGCGAACTGCAGTTAGCCAAGAGCAATTGCCACACTTGGAAATTATCCGAGTGACAGCTGAGGGTATTATCACCAGGCGAAGCGAGCTGTCGACTCGTTTATCTGCAGTTTGTTTAGGGGACTATTGGCAGTTAGCTGTAGTCATAACTATAGATTATCAATAATAACTCATTCTATACGTATATTGATCAATTTAAGTCTTAAGGCATACATATATAATATATGAGAATGCATAAAATATAAAAAATATATTTATAATTTCCCGAACCCATTGGATAAGGTAATTTAGTGAAAGTATGCGCAATAGGTGGAAGAAGGCACGACATACCCTTTAAAGTATATATATTACTGATCAGGACGACAATCTAAGTCACTATGGCGATATCCACATATCTAAGCTAAGCTAATAATGAGACTTGGCATTTAACATATTTTTCCATTTATTTATTAAAGAAGCGCAAAGTCTTTGGTATATCGGCAGCATTCAGGGTATTTACTAGTCGGCCAGCCCCGACTAGAGCACTCTTACCTCTTACAGATTCCTATTATGTGAAACTATTATTATTTTAAAATTTAAATATATATTTCTTAATATATACAAATTAAATATATTCTAGAGGTAACGCTTTAGCCCGGAGACCTTGCCCTCTGCATTATTGCTTATTCACTCTATCCCATATATCCTATCAGAGTGTTAACAAGAAACTTAAACTGAGAAGCTTAAGATGCTAGACTAGATTAGTCTCTATCAAATTCAACTTGATTATATTTCCTTAGCTAATATGCCTCATCTAAGAAAGGATATTTGTTATAAGTGTGAAAATCCATTTAATTTACCTTTGATCACTCTCCACTTTATAATATTCATTCTTCCTCTTCATCTGGCAGACAAATGTGGGCTCAATTCTGCTGTCGATCAATCCCTATCTGGATGTGGGCAACCCGCTGACACTCACATCGACGCGCGACCTGCCGCTGGCGCCGCAGCTGCAGAAGATCGTGCAGGAGGCGGTGCGACAGCAGAGCGAAACGGGCTATCCGCAGGCCATCATCCTGTCGGGCACCAGCGGAGCGGGGAAGACGGCCAACGCCATGCTCATGCTGCGCCAGCTGTTCGCCATAGCCGGCGGGGGCCAGGAGACGGATGCGTTCAAGCACTTGGCCGCCGCCTTTACAGTATTACGCTCGCTCGGCTCGGCCAAGACCACGACCAACTCCGAGTCCAGTCGCATTGGCCAGTTCATCGAGGTGCAGGTGACGGACGGTGCGCTCTACCGCACCAAGATCCACTGCTACTTCCTGGACCAGACTCGCGTCATCCGGCCGCTGCCCAAGGAGAAGAACTATCACATCTTCTACCAGCTACTCGCCGGCCTGAACCGAGAGGAGCGCCAGAAGCTCCACCTGGAGGGCTACTCGCCGGCCAATCTGCGCTATCTCCGCGGCGATGTCGCCCAGAACGAGCAGGAGGATGCGGTGCGTTTCCAGGCCTGGAAGACCTGCCTGGGCATATTGGGCATACCGTTCCTGGACGTGGTTCGTGTCCTCGCTGCAGTCTTGTTGCTGGGCAACGTTCAGTTCATCGATAGCGGGGTAAGTGAATTTTTTATAAATTTCCCTTATTTAATTTTAATTAATATATTTAGTTGAATAATCATTTTTGGCATCAGCTAAATAATAAGCAACAAATTTAATTAACAGATAAAAGAGACTAAATTCAGTTGCAGTGAATATCGTAAATTACATTTGCTTTTATCGTACATTTGTGATATTTAACATTCAAAAATAGATGGCGCTTTATGAAAAGAGCGCCATCTACAGTTCATTTTACACTGCTGTGTGTTGGCGCCATCTAGCTACATTGCGCTTGAAATTGTCTGTTTGATAAGTTATTTCATATTAGTTCACCAGTCCGACGATGCTGAGATGGCGCTTGTGGCAGAGTGTCGCTCTGCCATGCAGCGAGTCGCGAGTTCGAATTCGCCTCGCGACTCTCTCTTGCATCATTTATTTCGATAATTTTTAAATTTCTTGCGCTGATGTTACTAACGGGTAATTTACGTCTGAATTACGTTGTGTACGAAACTTTATAAATAACTGAGCAAGAAATTTTATTTTTTTAATTTAAAAATATAATTTATTTATATAAATTTAAAAAAATTAACTTCTACCTTATTCCTGCAGGGTCTTGAGGTCGATGTCAAGGGCGAAACGGAGCTTAATTCGGTGGCCAGTTTATTGGGCGTGCCACCGGCTGCACTGTTCCGCGGCTTGACCACACGCACCCACAATGTGCGCGGGCAGCTGGTGAAGTCGGTCTGCGGCGATGGCGACGCCAACATGACGCGCGACTGCCTGGCCAAGGCGCTCTACTGCCGCCTGGTGGCCACGATTGTGCGGCGAGCGAACAGCCTGAAGCGGCTGGGCTCCACGCTGGGCACGCTGAGCTCGGACTCGAACGAGTCGGTGCACAACCAGGCGGACGCAGCCTCGCAGCACGCGTCGACCATTGGCGGCGGCAATGCCGGCTCCAAGTCGATGGCCGCCCTGAACAATGCCGTGCGTCATGCAACGGACGGATTCATTGGGATACTGGACATGTTCGGGTTCGAGGAGCCGTCGCCACATGCGCAGCTGGAGCACCTGTGCATCAACCTGTGCGCGGAGACGATGCAGCACTTCTACAACACGCACATCTTCAAGTCGTCCGTGGAGTCCTGCCGGGACGAGGGCATCGTCTGCGAGACCGAGGTGGACTACGTGGACAACGTGCCCTGCATCGATCTGATATCCTCGCTGCGCACGGGCCTGCTCAGTCTGCTGGACATGGAGTGCTCGGTGCGGGGCACCGCCGAGAGCTACGTGACCAAGCTGAAGGTGCAGCATCGCTGCTCGACGCGCCTGGAGACGAGGACCGCTCTGGAGCCGGACGATCCGCGGCTCTTCGCCATTCGGCACTTCGCGGGCCGCGTCGAGTACGATACGACTGACTTCCTGGACACCAACCGGGACGTGGTGCCGGACGACCTGGTCGCCGTGTTCTACAAGCACAGCTGCAACTTCGGCTTCGCCACGCACCTGTTTGGCTCCGAGCTGAAGGCGCTGTACGCCCAGCAGCAGGCGCCGCGCGGGCTCAGCTTCCGCATCTCACCCACCTCGCACTCCGACCTGCTCAACGGGGACGAGCCCGTGTCGACCCTCACGCAGGACTTCCACACGCGCCTGGACAATCTGCTGCGCACGCTGGTCCACGCTCGGCCCCACTTCGTGCGCTGCATCCGCAGCAACACGTTCGAGCAGCCGGGCCGGTTCGAGCGGGCGACGGTGGTGCGGCAGATCCGCTCGCTGCAGGTCTTGGAGACGGTCAATCTGATGGCCTCCGGATTTCCGCATCGAATGCGCTTCAAGCAGTTCAATGCGCGCTATCGGATGCTGGCTCCCTTCCGGCTGCTGCGACGCACCGAGGACAAAGCTCTGGAGGATTGCCAGCTGATACTGCAATACGCCATGGGCATGGAGCAGCTGCCCGTGCAGGACGGATCCGTCACGCTGGCCTGGGCGCCGGGCAAGCGGCATGTGTTCATCAGCGAGGGCATTCGACAGCATCTCGAGCACCTGCGCACTGAGATCCGCCACAAGAGCGCCACCCGCATGCAGGCCACCTGGCGCGGCTGGTGCTGGCGCAAGAAGATGGGCAGCAGCCTGAAGCAGTCCTGCCGCCCCGACACGGGCCTAATTGCCGCCCTTCCGGCCATCGCCAGCACCTGCGCCAAGCTCGTCAATGCCCACAACAATCCCAATGGCAAGGCAACCTCTGCGGCCATGGCCGCATTGGCGGCGGTGGCCACTGCAGCTCCCAGCACAGGTAAGTGCCTTCCTATGGATTATCTCTAAATAGCTCTAAATGCTCGTTATTCCATCCCTGCAGTGCCACGGCTCTCGGCAAAGTCCACCAATCCAGCTCCGTGCCTGGGCATCGGCGGCACTGTGACCCGGCCGCGACCTCAGCCCATTGCTGGCACCCCACCGCCCGATCCGCACGAGAAATGCGACCAGAAGATTATCCAGCAAACGTGCAGTCTCTTCGGATTGGACTTGGTAAGTGGTGGACTCTGGCGAGTGTTTGAGGGGACAATTGTTGACTGAGGGAGAGAGATATGGAGTGCGAAAGAGAGAGAGAGAGAGAGAGAGAGAGAGAGAGAGAGGAGAGGAACTTTAATCTCTGTATTAATATAGTGACTATTTTATTGCTGACCCTCTCTCTGTACAATGAAATAATAATTTCTAAATCATGGCTCAGATCATAATTTAGTAGAGTATTTTTATTAAATTTGTATTATATTATTATTATTATGGGATTCCAGATCTTAAGACTGGCTTTCTCAAGTCATGGAAAACTGGGCTATAAATCTTAAACATGACTCGCTTTTTGGTTCTTCTCGAAACTATATAACATATATTTTCATATTGCAATTTCATTGATAAGTGCAATAGCTCCAGCTTATAGTCATGAAGTTTATTCTTATTCAGATATTTTAATTTTATTATTTTTATTATTTAATTCAAAAAGGCCGAAAAAAAAGTTCAGAAAATATTCAAAATAGAAATCCTTTCACCACATCAATATTACTCTGGAAAATCAAGTGTTTCAGCTTGGACGTAGCAAATCAATATTCCACTTCATTCATTGTCTATCTTCAATATATATTAAATATATTGAACCAATATAAACTATCTAAACCAATTGAGCTAATGGGTCTCAGCCTCACTTTGTCAGCAATTAAATTAAATATATTTTTATTACCATCTGAAACGATTAGGAAATTGGAATAAAATCGATTTAATACATACTTTATTTAATAAAACTTAAAAAGTATTTATCAAAAACAAATATTTATAAAAAATAAAATGGCTTAAATTGAAGCTGATTTCACGCAAAGTGAGCAAAATTTAAGCCCCAACGAAATCCAATTTCAGTTAGCATCGCATTCGTTTGGCTCTGTTTCAGGCAGAGCGCTACTCACGCAGCCGAATTAACTTTATTTCATTTTTTTATTACATGTAAACTATCACACTTGGTCTGGGATTATGACGCTGTGGTTGGACGCTGCAGGAACGCCCGCCGCCCGTGCCACTGTCCCGGGCTTACACAATCACGGCCAATTCAAAGAAGCTGGGCTATCCGCAGAGTCGCATCATGAAAATGAATTTTCCGGAGGACGCATTGGCTAATCCGGCTCCGGCTCTATCGCCGACGGCCTCCGCCGAGCTGCAGCAGCTGAAAAAGGGGGACACCGTCACGGTGGTGGGCGCCTCCAGTGGTCGAGGTCACCTGATTGTCGAGCACAAGGGTCAAACCTACCATGTGCCCTTTCAGTACATGGAGCTAGCGTCTGGCAGCACCGCTCCCAGCAATGCCAACCTATCCATTCAATCCGCTTTGATGTCAACCGGACCGACTAACGGGGTGAAGATATGAGGCGAATTTAATGGAGCTGAATGACTAAAGGAGCAGACTCTTCCCAATATGAATCTGAATCTGAATACGCCAATAAATCTATCTATCTCTAGCACATGAACCTTTCGAGATGTTCTTTATACTATAAGAGAAATTCTGCTGACCTGTGTGACTATCCGCGTAAAAGACTGTAAATAACTGACATTAGCATAAGAATATAAGTATGTCTATAAGAAATCGAATTGTTTATCTCCTAGTACTGTCTAGCTGATGTAATTAGGCCTAAGCTGATGTTCATTAGTATTATTCGATGCATATGACGATAGGTTGTAGCTTCCAGTGCCAATCAAGTGAGTTCTTCCAATAATATTAATACGCTCTAAATACACGCATTAGCATAGTATAGGATTAGTCGCTTTCGAAGCCACACACAAACACCACACCAACAGGTTACTCAATCGCAGCCTGATTCACATCCACAAAGCGAATACATATAGTGAAATATAATTATTCATAGGTGCATTTCTGACACATACATATATTTACTTATTATAATTTGTGCTCCTCTTGGCATATACTAACTTTAAGCACATAGCTCTCTTTAAGATACATCACCATAATAAAAAGGATATTGTGGTCGGTCGAGTTGTCTCGCAAATAAAGTTCTTTTTCGTGAAGCAATTGTATTTGGTTAAAGCAAAACTCGACTTGGATTGATCATAGCGAATGAGTCCACACAGATTCACATCGTCTTTCGGATTGCCGCGGAGCATGCTGGCCTCTCTGCCCGTAGTTAGCGATAAGAATTCGGCCAAGTTAGCAAGATTATTCATGTCCGTCCAGTACTCTTGGGATCTGCTTAGTTTAGGGCCCAGGCTGAGCAGTTCGTTCGCGTCTTGGAGATTGACTAGATGTCCGTTGATCTGACGGCACCTTTCGGCAGCTCCGAACCAATTGTAAGTCTCCTCCTTCTCGAAATAATAATACTTATCCCCGACTCTTTGAAAATGCTCCGGAACTTCCGCTTGGAAATCGTCAATCACACGATGCTCAACCAGATCTCTGGTATTTGTGCCTGCAAATTGACAATTGGGCAATTATCGTATATAAATCATTCTCTTTGGAATCACCTTCCATCAGTCTTATCGATTGGGCGTTGCACAAATCCCCCAATAGTAGAGCACAATACAGAAATATAAAACCGATTCGCTTCGTCATTTTACGGCTGGGAGTTCGAAAAGAAACTGATTAAACATTCAACTGGCATTAAGCATTTATAGAGGCTTTAGCTGCTGTTAGTCAGAGAACGCAAGACCTCAAGAGTGTGAGTCCGCATGCCAGAAGGCGATTGCTATAAATACTCCAAGTGATTAGGCTCTCTACTCCACTGGGCAGCTCATTCAAGCAGCTTGGCTTGATTACTGAATGTATTCCAGGTTAACTAAGTGATTTCCTAGCTTTATTTTTCCCTGTTATTTCCATCTTGTTGAGTACTCAAAATGTAGCCATTTCTCTACGACTGCAAATGTATATTGAACATGAATCTAGAGTCTAGTTAAGAAGTGCAGATACTCTGAACTTCCGTGTGGAGCTGCTATGGCAGATATTTTATATAAACATCATATGTGTCGGCTTAAAGGCATTCATTGGCCAATAATATAAGCAAAGTTGAGACTTTGAGCTTATCTTGTAGACGGAGTCTGTCGTGTCATTTACTCCTTGTCGCGCCCAGGATCGATTGAATATAACACTCTGTCAGGTTTGCAGAAGCCTAATCTGATTATAAATATAATAAAAAGGGAATAGTTAGCAAGGAAAGTATCCTATTTCTGAAAAAAATCTTAAAAAATATAGGAGAGAGTAAATAAAGTCCAATCCCGAAGAAAAAACTTTAAAGATGCTGAAATAATCAGTTAGATTATGGATATCGCTTGCTATACTTAGTCGCGTAGTATCATGGCTACTTTTCGAGATCTACTTTTTGCTCACTTTTATCAATGAAAGCAACTTAATAATCCTTTAGCCAAGCGCTCTTTAACTCTCTGCTTAGCATATATAAAGTGCGATTACTTTAGTGCTAGAGAGAGAGAGAGAGTGAGTGAGAGAGAGAGAGAGAGAGAGAGAGAGAGCTACATATACTGAAACTCTTGTGTTCACATCCAGCTACAAATGTTCCTTTTGGGAATAACAACAAAAGCGCAACAGCAACGCTGTAAATACATGTTAGATTTATCTACGAATGCAATTGAATATGTTTGCTTACACTCGAGTCCCAGCACTCATAGATACATGTGTGCGGCTAATGCAGATAAGGCCATTAGCTGAAGCTGATATTAGTTTTGCCCAAGCTGGTGATTTGTTTGCACGCTCTCTGGCCGTTATTGCCCCCATATCAATTTCCCAATTTATGTGCAGGTGGGAAGCGAGGGGAGGCATAATTGTTTAAGTAAATTTAATATCTGGAATTAGCTGTTATTGATATGGTTGATATGCTGTAAGTAAAACTTACCCAACTTTATGTAACTCTGAAAATGAGAATGAAAAACTCGCTTCGTTATGTTTCTCTAAATGTAAATTTATTTAATCTTGTTCATTGCGATATTAATGTATGTTTATGTTTATAATAGACACAATATTCCGTATATATTTATATATATATATATATATCATATATAAGTATATATGCTGGCGCATCTCATTAGATATTTGATGTATATATAGCAAAATATGCACGCGTGATTCTTATATTATTTACAGGAAATCCCTTTAGAAGAGCTCAAAGTATAGACTGAATGGAATTTTGGCACAGATAGACAAATGTTCAAGCGCAAAGCAAGTCGTAAGTATAGGTATGTATATTATATAGTATATATAGCAAATCTCAATTAAAACAGTATTTGAATAGCTTCCGTTTGACATATTTAAATCAAATTTCGAGGCGGGAAACTTGCTTGAACTAGCTTCGGGTTCAAGGGCCAAAACACGTGCATAGAGAACATATAATCTGTATACATATTATATATATATATATATATTTTTTTTTTTTGTGTGTGTGCTAATACTAAGGCATACCTATTAAAAGATTTTTTGCGCGAGTTCAATTACAGTTCATTTCTTTTTTTTTGGTATTTGTTCTTAAATTGTTACTAAATATTTGATTAGATTTTATCTTTTTTAAATATTTCCTTTTTTTTTTGTTTTACTTTTTTTCTTTTGTTTTTTGGAACATTTAGACGAGCGAGAGAGCGAGAGAGGATCATGATCTTAGCATTTATAGATTGATGGTGCATTAACTCTTTCAACAGTGGAGCAACAATTGCAGTTTGCAGTGGTCTACATACGTATATTTAAGAACATTTTAAACTGCTTGTGCATAGTAATTCCAATACACATATATATTCGTGTATATATATATATAGTTAGTTATAGAATCGAATCGGAACACGACTAAAAGTTAAACATTTGCATTAAGTCAATGGGAATTTGCTGGTTTGCTGTTGTGACTTCCTGTAACGCTTTGTAGTAGAATTCGCTTTAAGTATTAGATATTATCGTGATTATCGCTGTTCTTGTTGTTGTTGCCCACTTTAAGCATCGGTCTCAGATCGTCGCCTTCGTCCGGGGCCGCCCGGGAAGTTGGCCGCGGCCAGGCCCATGCGATGCTTTGCCTCCTGGGTGCCCGAGTAGCCGCGCGCCAAGCCAAAGTCCACGGTGCGCTTCGAGCTGAGCGAGGGGCAGAGGATGAGAATAGCAATTGGACTCCAAAGCTGCTTGGTACTTACTTCTCCAGGTCGTTGCGTGCTCGTATTATGGTGCGGCCGAAGCGCGTCATCAACTCCATCAAGAGGTCGTCGGGCACCTCCTCGAGCTCGTTGTAGCCGCCGTAGCCGCCGTTGGAGCTTTGACTGTTTTTTGGGGGGAGGTCAGTGAAGCGAGTTATTAAAGGCTCTATGAGTACTCATATTAGACAGGCCTGATGCCTGTATAAATAATTAAGATTGCACTGCAAATCAGAGGCCTGACAGCTCAGCTCCCAAAGTAATTAAACAATCAGAGGCTCCCTAATTACTTAGTCTTCAAATTTACATTTGTTTCGTATCCTGCATTTGCATGGAAATCGAATGTCAGCCCCAGAGAGAGAGAGAGAGTGAGAAATGTCAATGAATGTAATTTTCCATTCGAGCAGTCGCCGAGTTGAAAAGAACTTTAAGCATATCAAGAATTGTGGGCGCGCTTCGAATGTCATCTTAGTGGGGCGCCGAAGCACGAAATACAATGTTTGCAGCTTAAAGTGTCGCATCAGCAAGAGTTTACATTTAGTTAATTAAAATTGCTACGAGCTGCGAGGCGTATTAAAAATGCTAATGCAAGAGGCAACTCCCAGATAACAAAAAATACACAAAAAATACAAAAATTAGAAAGAAAAAGAAAGTGTGCAATTGACAAAGGACACGCGCACCCACAACACACACATACACACATATATATGTAGACTTTTCTATATGCGTTGTTGAAATTAGCATCATCATCTCAGCGCACAGCTTCCAGCTCTTAGCTGATGCCAAAAATGTGCTCTACGCTGCTGCTGCTGCTGTTTAGCCTTGCCCAAGTTAACTTCCCCCCCCTCTCTCTCTCTCTCTCTCCTTCTATCCCTCCCTCTAGCTCGTTTGAACACTCTCGCATAATTGGTTTCGGCAAATATTTTTATACAAAATTCAGAATTCGCAGCTTAAGTGCCAGAAATTAATTAGTTCATGCAGACAGTGTGTGTGGTTGTGGCTGAGGATTTTCTACAACTACCTGGGCATGGGTGCTGCATCGGTTCTCGAAATGGCCAGCAGGCAGACGGCCATCAATGCCAGGGCGGCCAGAGCGTATCTGTTTGTCATCATTATGCTGAGATTTATTTGCTGAAATAGAGAGGGAGAGAGAGAGAGAGAGAGAGAGATAACTGATTAAATCGGAGTATTTAAGCTGCTTAGATCTAAGCCAGCGCCCCACATTCCGTGTCCCACCTGGCGTATGAGCAATATGCCTCAACAATTAAAAATCGATTGAAACGGACAGCCGCCAGTCATAGCGGAAGTCCGAGGTATACCATTTCCCATTAGGTGATTCATTAACTGCTCAACGACGCAGAAGCGAACGCGCCCTGCTGCCCGTCCACCGCCCACCGCCCACTGCCCACTGCCCAGCCCCTGGCCCCGAGGCTTGACTTCCTGTCCATTTGACTGCTGCACAGTCGCTCGGTCTGGTTGACCTCTTTGCTGCCGGGCCACTCAGTTTTGCATTCCGTACACAATTCCTGTCGTCGGCTGTCCCTGTCGTGGCCTAATGCTGTTGTCGCTGTTATGTTTACAGTTGCGAAAGTTTAACAGCTCCGTGACATCCCCCTGACATCAGTGGTTAGACGAGGGTGTCCCTCGCCCGCTCGGACAAATGAATTGGCTCAGTGCACCTGTCCGCTGTCCGCTGCCCAGCGCCCAGAATGCCCGCTGTCCGATGCACGAGTCTGACATTTAACTCTGACTTGGGGTCTCATTTAATCATTTGGCACTTCGGTCGTTTGCCAGGATGTGCCCAGGGACATGCAGCTTCAAAGTGCACTTCCGTTGATAGACGTGCTGATATTTGTCATCCCACAGGCCCTCGATTGCATATGAGAGACTGAAAAATGCTACTGAAACTGGCCGAGGGGATCTAAGCCAATCAATCGCGTGTGTTCCGAGCTATTTCTCATGAATAGCTGAAAACTCTTGCATATAGAAAAGGATATGAGCAGCTTCAGCTAATAAAATGATTTATTAAACTATATTCATGAGTGGGTGACTGATTGCTACTCATGCTGAATATATAGGATTCTGATGTGGACCTTGTTCCGATTTCAGAGTTGAAATGAAATTTAATTTAATTAGCAGCAAGATCAAAACACCTGACTGGACTGCAGACAGCAGCGGAATGTCATGAATTTCACTTATCACATCTTGAACTAATTGAATTAGCGCACAGTCAAACTGCCATAGACTAATTAATTCTGGGCCTGGACAGAGCACTCGAAGCCAGCACGAGGTCAAGTGCAAAAAAAGAAAAGAGTCCGATGCGTGCGTGAGTGGGCAATTACGGCGGGCAGCAATTGCTTTGTGCAGCGCTTAAAGTTGTTTTCGAAAGGAATCAGGAGAAATCGCTTTAAGTTTGAGCTGCTTAGGAGGAGGAAACGTTCGGTCATAAAGCAGCATTTGCCACTCAGAGATAAGAGCACGTGTGGGGTCTTCTCCTGCCAGCCGCAGCGGCGCTTAAGCCAGTTTTAAAAGCTGATTCCAAATCAAATAAATTGGACACACATTTCAAAAGAAAGGCAAACGAAGCCATATACTCGTACAATAAGATCAATATGCGATTGCATTTTATGACCCAAACGCTCGGGCTGTGACGCTGGCTGTGACGTTGACTCTGACTGTGGCAAGCTACAGGTTGCTGGCTGTGTGCAGTGTCCTAGTCTTGTGTGCTCTTATCGAACAGCCACAACAAGCGACCAGCGCTTAACTGAACAAGGGCGGGAACAAGGGCAGGAACAAGGGCACATCAAGCAAACGAATGGACACTCATCGCACTTTTAACAAATAAAGTAATAAACGGATTTTACGCAGCCCGGACAATTTCCGGACATCTCAGTTTCATCTTTTGCACCCTGTGCAGCGTGGGAGTAGCTGAAAAGGGTATACCAATACTCGAAGGCGGGAATTTGTGCTCTATTAACTATTTAGCAGGCGGTTAACACCACTAAGATGTGGGCAATAATATTTATCTATCTATATTAATATATTGATATCTATATACTGTCAAGGCTATTAAATTTTCGGCAGAGATAAATCCATTCTAGGAATTGACTGTCATCTTAAAGAAGAAGCTTGGAATATCAACAATCCACAGCCAGGCAGAGTTCGATATGATATATGAGATAAGAGGCAGATTGATTTCATAGAAGACTCCACAGTCAGCCAGATGTTCGATGGATTGATCATAATCTCACAGGAAGAAGTTTGTATATCAACAATCCATAACCAGGCAGATCAAGCTTATATAGACTACATAAGACAATAGCTATTCTAGTTCGCATCGTCGAAGTTCCATTTGAATTTGAATTGCAAAGTTGGCAGAGAGTAGAAGTTTTCCTTGCTCAAGAGTTCCCATATCCTCCTAAGCGTTTCTAGTTTTCATTAATTCAAGATTTTGGCAAATTAATTGAGTATATCTCAGTCGTCCCTTAATCCTAATCTATGCTATTAGCCAACTCTAGAAGCAACCAGTGTCTGCTCTCCATTCCATTGACGTTCTCTGCTTTCATTGGTACCACAGGGCGTATGATTGTTGGCTGGTTTGGAGCATTTGTTGTACGATTATTATTATTTGGCAGTCCAGGCGTCGACTGCTCAGTGATGCGATGGGCATATGAATGAGCGCGCTTGTCTGACCAACCGTTTATCAATCATTTTCGCATTTGATTTATGGCCGCCCGCGCAGCCATAATGAGTGGTGCGTAAATACATATAACGCATACGCCCCGGGTACCTGCGCCAGTTGCCCCGCTCAGCCAAGTGTAAAGCAGAGCGCACATAAATTTCGATTATTTTTTCATACGGCTATGTATTTGTTTGCTCTCGGCGCTGATAGCCAACCGTGAACTGGTCACAGGCACTCGATTGTATTTGTATAGCACGAGGCTTAAAGGCTTACCACAAATGCAAATAACAAACAAATATCAGAAAAACAATATTATCCGAAAATAATAAACATATAATAATATTTGCGCGCAAATAAGCAGATAATCAACAATTGTTGGGTCACTGCACAATTCGAATTACGCTCGATTTGCGAATAACTAAATATTTATAATGTTTGTCCGAAGCCAACGCCTGCCTCCTCCGCTGCATCAGCGTTCACACTTGGCTGATGCGAATTGGCTGCAACTTCTGCTTCAGCTGCTGCAGCTCCGATGTCCTTGCGCTGCCAGCGCGTGTCGAACTGATTCGCTGATTCAGTCACGTGAATTTTATGCTCTCAGCCAGCCAAGTGCCAGACGATTAATTATAAAATGCAGCTGATAGTTTGGTCAAATGACGCTCGCAGCTAAGCGTGATGCGAATAAATTGCATTGCATTAAAATGTGCTAAGCTTGGTGTTAAGTTGACAAATATTTATAAATTCTATAAGAAATATAGACTAATTTATATAGTGACAATGATTTGAAGGAAAATTATGATTCTTTGGATTATAATACATATACTTAAGTTACACAGGATACTTCAAAAGTAGGAAAGTTATTTAGGCAAATATTACCTGGACATTACTACGATCTCATTTAACATCTTTTCAGTGGCTTAAGGGCCCCAGTCATAGGCAATGCCCATATATTCGATTGAATGAAGACACCATCGAAAATCTGCTATCTTTAATCTTCTATCTTTAATCCTCCATCTTCAATCTTCTGTGTTCAATCTTCAGTCTTTCGCTTTGTATATTCTTTTATGGTATATCTTCTATCTCCTATCTGCCATCTTCTACCTTTTACCTTTCACCTTCTACCTACTAACTTATATCTTCCACATTTTTCTATTTACAATAAATGAATATTCAATCAAGTTATATTCAGTTATCAGTCGCTCATATGAGCCCTGCATCATATATACATCCTAAATTTTTCTCCAATTACAAAAATTCTGTAAAAAAAAAAAATATAAAAACTTCAATAACTCCCAATAGCAGTTTGTGTTTGGGCTTTCGGCATTAAGTTCCGAAAAATTAATTAATAGTTAGTTTATAGTAAAACTATTTTTGTAGTTTCGCAAAATTGTTGAGCTCAGCACAAATTTTCTGCTCGCTTAATCTCAAGAACAATTATAACTTGGCCCGCACGCATGCTGTCTTGACAGCCTGTCAGCCTGCAGTCCCACTCGGTTAAAGGTGTCGCAGAGTTGCTTTAATTTCCAGCCCCAACTTTTGTTTGTATCAAAATAAACATCGTAAACACATACAAACACATGTGTGTGTGTGGAACATGTAAATTGCTTCGCTAACCAAAAGGAAAAGCAAGAAAACAAGAAAGTAAAATTTAGCTTAGGTGTGACGAAAATTAAATACCCTTTGAAGGATGCATCTATAGAATATATTATTTTGAGATATTCTTCTACGAAATGTAAAGTTCACTGATACGATTTTCAGATGTAAACTATATTTATGGTTAAGGTAAGATTTTTTTTATTGTAATTTATTTGATTTAAAAAATGTGGAATATATTAAAAATTAAAAAAAAAATAACTTGAAAACTTTTGCGTATCTTTAAGTCGTTTAAAAAAAAATATGTGTATTAAAACTTAATTATATTTCAAATTTAATACATTGTTCCTTTTAAGTAAATGTTCTTAATAAAAAAAACTCTGAAGTATATAATATTTAATACATAATATTTTAGATAATAATTTGTATATAATATTTTATAAATAATGTTTAATATGAAATCAGTACCAAAACAAATAATATATTAAGCAGTAATGTATTTATAATATTTGTAGAGAATTAACAAAAACATTTCCTTTGATAGTTTGGCATGTGCTGAGGCGTGGCCTTTGATTTTAACAAGAACTGAAGCATAAACAAAATATATGTAAGAGATTGAAGTATCGACACCTTGGTAAATATAATGCTGCTTGAAATTGGTATTCGTCTTATGCTCTATTAACTTTGCAATTAAACCTTCTAAATGAATATTTCCTCTTAATTCTTGTTTAAGTTTATGCAAGCCCAAAGCGTTGACAAAATACCCATCTTCCTCACCCTCGGAGTAGATAAACATAAAACCGATATACTCCTTTGTAGAATGTAAACAGAATATAATAAAAATAGAAATTAAACTGCAGCTCCGGCATATCGGAGCCCTTGACAGTGTGCCTTGGGTGCGGTTTGTCCTGGCTAAAGTGAAACAGTAGACGCAGACATTGGAATTGCATTGCGTTGATTATGGTCAACACCTCGGCCCGCCACCCTATGCTGCTGCTCCGCTCTGGATGTGGATGTGAATGTGATTGTGGATGTGGATGTGGCTGTGGATGGTCACCTGCTGTGCTGGTAACTGAAAACGTACTTATGATTTTATAGACCTCGGGCTGGGGCTCGGCGCCGACGTGGACTTGGACCACAAGTCTGAAATTGAATTTGGGTCATTCAATTGCTAGCTGGTATAAGCTGGACTCTCTCTTTTCTCCCACTGCACGTGAGTTGCTGCTTTGATTTGAATTTTCCTGCCAATTCTCGATTTCAGGCTGGCTTTAATATATATAGGCCAATTCGCAAAAGGCAGCAATAATTATGAAAATTATCTGCACAAGTCGCAGCACTTTAGCTGCATTAAATTTTCATATGCCAAATGAAAATTGCGTATTCGCGACTGCCACTGGTTGTCAGGGCAGTTGGAAAGGGCGCAGAGAGGGCTGTCAAGTTGCTGCTTGCCGCGCTGTAATTGGATGCTTATTGAATTAGCGACAAAGACGCCAATGGGTGGCCTGTCGGACTGCTGCCGACTGCCTGCCTGCTGTGTCAGTGCTGCCATTTAGATATTTATCAAATTATTTCGTTTGTCAAATTAAGCAAACAAGTCGTTCAAGCAACGGCAGCACTAAGATTGATTCCGATTCGCATTCGTCTTGGCTCGACTCGACAGAAGTCGCTAAGCCAACCATTTTGTTTGCCCTGATTTGTGATTTCCTCTTCCAATCAGTTTCAGCTGTCTGATCGCATTCATTTTGTTTTCATTCACAGCGGACAGAGCCGTGGACAAAATAAGTAATTTCCTATTGTAAATACAACAATTAAAGATAGTTGAAAATATTTGGAATATTTTGTAAACATTTTTGGCAGCCTTTGCTATGCTGGAGCCAAGTGGTGCAGCTGTCACGTAAGCCTCTAAATCACAAACTTTTCACGAAACTTCTGTTTGGACACTAAAGTTAAAAGGTTCGCAGGTGTGTGTAGCAGGTAGAAGCAGGCTTCTACGACTTCAGAAGTAGCATATATTTGGCAGATAGTCCATTTACATTTTAGTTGTAGGCTTAATGTGAACGTGTTCATAAAACTTTTGTATTGCATATAGTTAAATAAACTTGGGTTTACAACGGATATGAGACCCAGTTGTAAAAGCTAATTGTAATAATTAAAGGAATACAGTTATTTAAGTCAGCTGTAGTACAAATTTAATTATTTTAAATGTATAAATATATAAAAAAATTATTAAAAAATTGTTGATAAATTAAATAGGTAAAAAATGCAGAAGATTCACGATTAACAAAAAATTTAATTGTATTAAAATTAATTAAGCTAGTTCTAATTATTCACTTAAATATAAAGTTTCAATTACTCGAAATTATTTTAATATTTAAAAATAAAAGTATATAATAATTACAAATGAAATTGATTGAAAATGTTTATAATCTAAATTATTTATGCTCAATTAAAAAACTCATATAAAATTGCTGTAATTAAAAGATCCAGTTTGTAGAGCTATTCAAGTCGGAATAATTTTAGTAATTGTTTTACTAATTCACATAAAATTTGGTATATCATATTTCATACTCAACCCTCTCAAGTAGTTTGTTCCAAAAAAAACAAATGTATTTCATTATAATTAATTTAAATGTTTCTAAGTAATAAATATAATAAGAGCAAAGTTGTGTGGACTTCGTTTAAATAATTCTTAATTCGTTACTAACGAATTGGACAGTCGAGGCTTTTACTGTTGCTTACGCACTTAGGAGCAGGCACAGAACTGATGTCAAGTAATTACAACCTCTAATGTAGCTCTCGAAACTGAGATCCAGCCCAGGGGAATACAAGTTCTTAGCATGCAACAGAATGTTACGAGGGCAAGGACGATGTCCGAGGTATCTCTTAGACAACGAAACAGCGAGCAACGACAACGACAACGACAACGACTAGAAGAACGACGTCATCATTGGAGGAGCACGCGCTGCTCAAATGCCAAAACAAAAAGAAATTGTTGTCCTAAGGAGGAGGAGGATGAGGAGGAGGGGCAAGGAGTTCGCGACGTGCCGCACGACAGCCAAGCTAAGACAATGATGTTAAGCAGGACGCACAAACATTTAACGTTTGATGCTAAAAGCATCGCACGCAACAGGACGAGCGTTGAGCCGACAAAAGCAACTTCTGGGACTCGGTTTGAGCCACAGAAAACATGATGCCAGAGTTTAGGGTTTTGGTTTGGCAGCGGGATTGGGATTGGGATTGAACCGTCGTCAATGTGAGCAGCAGCTACCTGGGCGCTCTTTACATTAACTTAAAAATTCATTGCGACCCAAGGAATACTTTTATTTAGATTTTGGCAGTGCCGCCGCCCTTGCGAGTCGCCTTCGCATCGAGATGATGGAAAATTATGCGAGAAATGTCCGACACAGATTAAAATAATTGCACGAAGGTGTTCAGCGCGCAGAAAGCAGAAAATCGCAAATTGCGGCCATCCAACAGGTATTGGCCGCCTCTCCCACACTCTCTCCCACTCTCTCTCTCTCTCTCTCTCTCTTCCGCTGGGAATTCCTTCTCGAATTGTTTATTTATTTAAAGTGAGCATTCCGTGAATTAGCCGCAGGTGATTTGAATTGTTGAATTCGGCTTGAATTGCTGCGAAGGCTTTGAAGTGTTTCCCCAAAGGCCATCGGATCGAATGCGAAAATCTTCCAGCTGCAATTGACGCTTTTCATATTTCCCAGCCAGTTGCAGCCTATTTCGGCGCTTTGTCTAGCTTCGAGCCAACTTGAAAATACTTTTCTGTTTCGTTTTCGAAAACACACAAACATGTTGACGCTGGCAAAGTTTCGCCTATGTACGTCATCGAGACTGAGCAGCAAACCCACATGTGCTAAGCGCTCCCCAACTGCGTCAGAGGCCAACACAAAAGTGCAAAATATTTAAATAATGGCCAACTATGCTTTTGGAAGCGAGCACAAAATATGCTGGCAAACTTTTCAAGCAGCCGCCTTGCAGCTACCTCTGCTGTGGCACTTTGTGTAATTGTTGCATGTGGCTGGCTTGCCTTTGGCGTGGATCGCGAGCACATATCGATGGGAATGTATGTTTCTCTGCAATCCCTCTCCCTCGACCCCTCCCCTTCTCTTGCTTCATTAAATTGCCATTAGACATCCGTCGAGTTTGTTTTTTGATACACAACTTGGCGCAATGTGAAGCGCAGTTTCAATTCCTGACTAGGTCTCAATTGTTGTCGCTCGACCTGCCTGTGTGCCGCCGCATTCACAATTGACATTTGTTTGTTTATGTTCTCCCGAGCATTGTTAACACAACTTTTGCCAAATCAAATAGAAACCCTTTCACCCAGCGCTCACTTTATTTGAATATCGAGTGGGCAACTTTTTGCACTGCGACTCTCTGCTGAAAATGTAAATGTTTTTCTATTAAACGACCTTTGTGCTCGCTTTTACGATACTCTTACCGACATCACACACGCACCCATCCATACACACATACACATTGTGGTTGGATATTTTGTAACTTTGTAATCACCGCAAGGCCCAAGGACTATGTAATTTATATACTCTGTTTGCCAATCGAACTAAGCTAAGTTAAACAGCAACATGAGAAGTCTTATAATAATAATTACTGATTTGGAATAGGTTCAAATATATATTTTCGAAATGAGAAATCCCTTTTGATAGTATCTAAATAACCAATAAATAAAATAGCCTAAATTTGGCATGAAGTAGTTATATCTCATAGAGGCAGGCATTTCGAAACTATATCAAATTTTAAAGAATTTTTTGTATGACTCTGAAATGCTATATTTCTAGAATTAAATTATGAAATATCTTGAAATTGACTAACAGTCCAAATAAATTAATTTCACTACATATTTGCTTGTTTTTAGTATATTTATATATGTATCTGCATGTCGACATCCTACACCTCTGTACTCAGTACAGAGTATCTGTGCGTTCCTGCCTCTCTACACCTGTTATAACTGTTATGCTATGAGTTGTCAGCTAAATGGTTGCAAGAATGTTCATGCTAATAGCGCCAGAGAGAATGCCGAGTCTCGTGTTTTATGACACTCCGGCGTAAGATGTTGGCAGCAGAAGCCAAAACCCGAGCCTTTTATTCGCCTTTGGAAGGCTCAAGTTTCGGCTGCGGCTGTAACTGTTAAGCTTAATATAATTCTAAGAATTAATGTTTATACATATTTGTTTATACTGAATACATGATTTAAATTCAAATTTAAATCGATTTCACTAAACATTCACTGAAAGCTGTAGTAACTCAGAGACAGAGGTTGCTAAAGCACAGAGAGATAGTAGAGATAACAGATACTCTATATAAAGCTGTTTAACAGGCGGAGGTACGGTAAGATAAATATGAAATTTAAATATAAAATATATATTTAAAACTATACAAAACATTTTTAAAATAAATTGACCTCACATTTACTTTTCTCCCATAAAACTATAACTCTCACAAAAGAGTCCTTCAGTTCTGCTCGATTTGCCATTATTCACATTAAGCCTGAGCTTTGTGGCCAATGCCATTCAAACTTAATCATTGTCGATGATTAAGCCAGAAAATAGCTATTCATAGAATCAGCTCGACTTGTTGTGCATTGGTTATTGAATAAAGCTAATCGAGATTGACCTCAGCTGAGCTGACGTACGAGTTGCAATCTATTTCCTTTCGAAATATGCATATATTGCTCCGAAGAGGAGCACACAAACGCTGTTTGAGCTGAAGTGTAGCGAGGATATTTAATTTTACTCATGTGCCTTAATGCTTCCTTTTTGCAAATATTTATCAGCATTTAAAAAGTATTTTATGCTGCAATTCTTTGCCGAGGAGAATGCCAGGCTCCTCCAGTGATAAGACATGCATTTACTCGGCATCCACCATTGGCGCCGCCTTCTTCCAGGGCAATGAGGTCGGCTTTATGTGGTCTGCGTTTTGTTTGCTTAAAGGATTCCAAATTGTTTGTGAACGACAAAGTTTGCATTTTGTAATAAATTCGTTTCAAAAAATATTTCAACATTTTTATAGGCGGCATTTAAATTAAAATGCCAATTGCCAAAGTACCACGTGCGTGTCACCTCCCAACATAATTTCAAATTTCACATTGCTGCATTTCATTTAGCAAATAACGTAAATATTTTCCATTTCCATTAAGTATTTTCTCATATTTTAATAATCGCTGTGCTCTGATTCAGAGCCTCTGAATGAAGAGAAATCATCTGGGAACAGGCAGAAGTAACTTGTTAGAATTTCAAGTCAATTTGATGAAGTTTTTGGAAATAGCTTCAATATCATTAATAAAGTTTCTCTAATCATATACTATTGACTATGGGTTTGCATTGTTTACTATCCTACAGTCTACTTAATAACTTCTATTTATCTCGTCTCATAAGCTCAACGGTAAACTCAATTAACCTTATCTGCAAATTGATCTAATCTATGTATCATAAAAACGGAGTAAATAAATTCAATATATTTCAAAATTCAGTTAATTAGATGGATAGACTAAAAAAGTTGTGAATAAATGTTTACTAAGCTTATCTATAATATTATCAATTTATTTAAGTTTTTACAGTAGGTATAAAAACATTTTTAATAGTAATATATTAGATATTTTTTCTTTCAATTAACAGCAATGCCTGGTGCCTGTAGTCCTCACTCAACTATCTTCCACCATAATTGATTTATTTTATTTAAGTCTTTTTTTCTATATTATTTTCGATATTAAAGATATAAAGTAGACTGAAATGTCTATGTAAGTAATAATGAAGTATATCTTAACCAATACCGAAATGTGATTTGAATTGAAAGATAAATCCATATCAAAAACTGAATCTACAGTGCAATATGTTATAGTGCAGCTTATGGTAAAGCTGAAGACTGGATCAATTTGTTAAAAATAAATAAAATTTTTTAATTCACTTAAGTTACAAGACGTACACAATAATTTTCTTCATTTGATATATTGCCAAAAGTCATTGAAAAATTATTTTTGAGCTGCACTATTATTATAATTTTTCTTTTAAAATATTAAAAAAAAACATTAAATTCTTATCATTAAACGCTCTGATTCAAAAGGGCATTCAATTTTCGTGCTTGCTCATCTCTGAATTTTTTTTTATGCCTGCGACTCTTCAGAAATATTTATACGCAATTTAAAAAGTATTTTATGTTGCATTTTCCATAAGCATTTCTTTACCACCGGCAGAGCAGCAAGACTCCAACGATAAGACATGCATTTCCTCGTCTCACGGCGAGTTTCCTTTGCTCGTCACGCTGCCAACGTGGAAGGCGACTTTATGTGGTCCTCGTTTTGTTTGCTTTAAAGGACTCCAAATTGTTTGCATGACAAAGTTTGCATTTTGTAATAAATATGTTTCCAGGAATTTTATTGTTAAATATTATGAAATATTCATGTCAACATCAACAGCAAGTAAATGTTTCATACAAAAAATAATACCGGGAAAATTATTGAAATTTGAGAAAAATATCTATAAGTAATTCTTTTAGAATATATTCAAAATTCTACTTAATAGCTTCTCTATGAGCTTCAATGATTTTTATGCCTACTCCTCACAATACTCCTTGCGCAGCTAGTCCACCTGGCGAAATTTGTCCCGCGTGACAGTCCATGAATAATATGCCCATAATGCCGTTCATAGGCATTAACCCGTAATCCCATAAAACGATCTAATTAGACATAAACATTGTCTTTTTATTCAAATTTCGTGGCCAATTCGAATGAGCGAGTTCTATGGCTAAGAGCATTTAATTCTTGGTCCAGCATCATAATAATCATAATAATATCCATAATATAATACAGTCAAATGCTCGGCGCCACTTGAAATTTAACGACATCCACGGGTAAATCATAATGAGTCCGTGGCGTGAGTAAAAATTATAATTTTTGCAATTCTCTTCGCCATCCGAATTCCTAGAGAAATGTTTAATTTACGACAAATGCAGCAAAGCTCGGATGACAAACAGAACTGGTTAGAACTTTTAGCTCTCTATGGTAATTTAGCATCATATATATGTGTGTGTGTGTGTGGGTGTATGGATGTGTGTATGTGTGTACTCGCTTGTGTATTTCAACCCAAAAGCGGCGCCGTCAAGTGCTGCCGCCCAAGTTTCAGCGGGTAAACATTGCGTAAACAATTTAATTAATAAAAATATGTAAATTTAATGAAAAGAACAAACGACCAAAAAAAGGCTAGCAATTAAGTTCCCGAACAAAAAAAAAAACGAGAGGGATACTGCTGCGCTGGGTCTTGAGTAGTTTCTATAGGTTCTTATAGCTGACCGTTCAACGTGAGCGTCATAAATGTATTTTAATTGGTGTTCAGGTAAATGCCCTTAAAATGCTAAAGTAAAACTTTTTTATGAACTAATTGAAAGCGAAAAAGTTTGCGATGAAAAGCAGATGCCCTGTATTATGTTCTCCTTGTTCTCCTTTCTGCTCCTTTCCACTTGGGACAGGTTCGAGGTCTTTTCCGCTGCTCAGAAGAGCCAAACTGAGCCGAATTACAAGAGAAAGAAAGCCCGAAATCCAGTAAACTCAGAACTGTTGCCGTTACGCACTGCTTTCCTTCAGGTTCTCCTCTTGTTTATTCATTGTAAATTTAAAGAAAACAAAATTAGCCACGCACAAAGGGAGCCCAACAGTTTGTCACCATTCAAAGCGGCACAAAATAACTAGAGGCGTGGTCGTTTCTCTTAAATAGTTTTTGATTTCAAGGTCGACGCAAAGGAACACCTGCTTGAAAATGAGATGAACAAGAGACATGCACAAATAAATTGTTTGAAACTAAATGTTTATGAAACATTTACTTGAATGCGAATTAACACAATTTTATTTCAGTAAGCTAAATTGTCGATCAATTGCTAATCAATGTACATATTTTCAAATTATTTATAGTTTTTAATAAATATAAAATAATAAGAACATTTTCTACTATTACTAATTATCACTAAATTTAAAAATCTAATCAACTAATCACAAGTTAGAAACAAGTTTTACAGAAATTATGAAGCATACTAAGAAAATATTGTCTATCAGCTGATTAGAACTCGAGAGCTGCTCAAAAAACACTCATATCTGTATGTTTTATGCCATTACTAACCCCATTGCTCGACTCTCTAAATAACACTTAAGTCTCTTTGAGTTATTTATGTCGAAGTTGTAGACATCCTGAATGCAGACTCACTCTATGGTGTGCTCTTGTGTCGCTTATAATAATATAATGAGATTTCAAGCATGGTGCATGCAAGGATAAATCCTGAGCGTTATCGAAATTTCGCCAAAACAAAACTTATCTTGAATCGATGTTAATTAAATAACTATACGAGTTAAGAAAATGCTATATAGCCTACTAACAAACCCGCGTTTATTACAAAGAGTCTCGAATAATAAGATTTGTCTTGTGTAACAAAATTCAAATAATTGAATATTATTTTATTTATTTAAAAATATTTCTATTTATTTTTTAAATATTAAAATTAATAATAATATTAAAATTAAAATATTAAATTAAAATTAAAATATAATATTATACTTATTTCCCTCACAAATTAATATACATTAATATAAAAATCTTACAAAATACACAAATCTTGATGAAGATTAATGATTTGTTGTTAAAGTTTAACAGTTCTCGCCTAGGACTAGAATCTTTATCTTTGCTCAGTACTAATTGAACTAATTTTTAGTGTACTTTTATATTATCGCAGAACATATTATGAATGCTCACGTTTCATGTCAAGTTCAAACTGCAAACAGAGTTTTAGTGTCAAATTCAGTGATGCGAATCGCTGCACAGCAACATAAGAAATTCAATTAAATGCGATTTGTGTTTGTATTAATAGTAGCTCGAGGAAATGCTGCTCAAGCGAGCACCGAAAATGGCATCGGCGGCTTAGTTTCAATTTCAACAGATGCGAAGTTTAGCAAGCCGAAGGCAGATCCCAAAAATTTTATCATTCTTAAGCTCTGTAATATAAATTTAAAAGCCACATTACGTTCACTTAGAAGATGTCGCTTATTGGAGCTTGCAATTTGTACGATAATCCCGAGGACTTTTCCTTTCGCCAGCCGAGCCAAAGTATAAAATAATAAAGGTACAAAACCTACCTTAATTTCACAATATTCAGTACGAGATTTTTGCGATATTAAAAGGGTCGCTCGAACGCATTTGACAAAAAGGCAACGCGGGAACAAAATGTCCTTGGCCAAGCACACGTCTACGAAGGGCCGAAGGACCGCGTGTGAGTCCGCCTGATTGGCAAGAGCTTAGGACAGTTGTAAGCAAAATTCCAAATAGGTTTATTACGCCTTTCTGAAGAATGGAATGGCTCAAATACCATATTCCTTAGCCAAGCGTGACATATGTCGGGATCTTAATCCTTGAATATATGTGCGCATTTAGATAAGAAATTTCCAGTTCATTAAACTACTTATTTGGTATAGCTAGATTTGATTACAACTGGGTATATCTTACTTTGCAAAATATGTGACGACAATATCTATTGAAAGTCATCTTTTCCATCATTTGTAAACATATTATTGAGTTTTGTATCTTTAACTTATTTTTACTAATCATTCGAAGGCACGTTTACAAACTTTGAAGAGTTTATTTGATAGTTATTGTTGGCTATACACCTGTCCGCATGAGAGAAAGACAAGGCAATTTCCAGCATATACCCATATGGACATCCGCCATATAAAGTGTTAAGATTTATTGCATACTTTCTTGGGGCAAATCGGGAATATTTTTTCAACATAAAAGTTTAGTTATATAGAACTAAAACTTAAAAGAAGAATTCATGTCTCAAAGGCAGCAGCTATTCTAGGGTATCCATTGGACTCAGGTGGTCTTAGCATGTGGCTTACCGTTATCTTAACTCTGAATATATAACATATATATAGCCGGGCAAAGACATGGCATATCGAAAGCAACTAAATCTTTTAAAGTTTCACACAAAGGATCGCCACTGTTGCACTGTTGGCCTCTGCCACAGATAAAGATGTAAATTATGTGGTTTGCTCGTAAGGAATTTTTCTGTAATGCACCATGAATGAGTATTCTGCAGTCGATTGTATCTGGTGGCAACATTCTAATTTTGTTCGCCGACTACAAAATCGAAAATACAACTATTTTTCTGTAGCAATGATGATAGATTTAGTTAATTTTAATTACTATTTAATGAAGGGACAACAATGCTCAAAGATTGACCAAAAATTGGGAAGACTTTCTTGTAGAGAAGCAAAAGCAATAAATCATTTCGAGTTTGCGTAACTCCAAACATAAAAGAATATTATTCAGACTTCGCTTAAAATTTAAACAAAATTCGGAATTAAATATTTTATAAATTCTCATGTAAAACATTTTCTATTTTAAGTTTCACTTACCTTTCTTTAAGAACGAACAAATTGATAGAAATCAACTTTAGATTTGTCTTTTTAGACTCTGATTTTCGGATTTTCGAAAGTTTTATTAAATTTTCAAGAACTGCACGAAACAAGAAAAATGTATTAAAAACTGTGATTCACTTGGAAAATGTTTTTGAACTTGAATCTCTGATTTGAATTCACCGTCGCTAGCTGCTTCCACTGGTAGTGCTGCTGCTGCTGCTGCTCAGGACTTTCCGCTGCTTCGATAACTGCACCGCTTTGGAACTGAAACGTGAGTGAAAATCGGCTGCCAAGGCGCACTCGATTTATACGAGTCGTTTGCTCAGTTCGTGCCTCCCAGAGTTCGTATCAAAGTGGACGAGGATTCGAAAGATTTCAACGCAATGTATAATGTGTGTGTGTGTGTGTGTGTGTGTGTGTGTGTGTGTGTGTGTGTGTTTCTGTCAGGTAAATAGCGACAACACGAGCAGCTCCAGCCGAACGCCCACGACATTGATGTTGCCCAGCAAGATTATGCGCAGTCATTGTTGGACCACACGTCGTATGAGCAATGTGCAACACGTGGTGCGTGGCCAGCCACAGAGCCACGAAGCCACGGCTGCGGGTATTTAGCGAACGAGCGCGGCATTTTATCGGTTTATCAGACAGCAATTACGCACAATTAGCGTTCGCGCACACATTTGTCACGCGATCTTATCAGCTAATCACCTAATCATCGAATCGCTCTAATCAGCTCCAGATTATTTTCAATTAGTTGCATATTTGGCAGCCGTCAGCCAAAATCTAATATAAATCCTTTGGCTCTCTCCTCGCGAGCAAAATGGCCTTTGGCTTATTAATTCTTCGGGGCTTGGTGTTTGGCTCTTTATCGCCCTTATCTAATTAGTTTTATACAATATGCTTCATATTTAGCATACATTACCAGCAGACAGGCAGACGTACACGTTGTTTTCATGTGACAATCGAAATGCCATATAATTTATGTATTTGTTGACTCCTAATATTTATAGAAGGTCATGCTGAATGGTAGTTGGCTTTAGACTTATTTTTTGTTTTTATACACTCTCTCTCTCTCTCTCTCTCTCTCTCTCTCTCTCTCTTCTCTTTGTGCGTAATGAGCTAGGTGTATATGAATATGAACTTTAGAGGAGGATTTACGGACGACTTTTAAAGGATTACTCGGAAATGTTGCAACCTTTAGAGGGAACGAGAAAACAAACATGAATGCTGTTTCTGTACAAGTTGTGGGTTTTCTTATTAACTGAAGTGTTTCGTAAAACTCTTTTCTAATGAGTAACTCTAGGGTTCTCACATATTAGCAACACAAGAAAAGTATCTCTCAGATATCTGCATTTAGTTGTATATATTTACGAAAATGTTCCTTTGGAAATATCTAATGTGAAAAATGGCTATCTTGGACATTGTCTGTTCAAGTTCTACTTTAACTTAATTTTGAGTATTTAATTAATTTATGTTCTTTTTGGGGAAGATATAGGAAGGCATGGAGTCAATGCCTAGTAGGCATGGGGCGAGTACATTCAGCTGTTTATACTAAAATAATATAATATTTATAGCAAATTTTATGAATTTTGCTTAAGAGGTTAGCTCAACTCAATACCAGCAACAAATTTGTAATAGGCATCTGCAACATTGAAGTATTCAAATCTTAAAGGCTTTGACGCGCTTAGACATACGGACAGACGGACAGAGGCACAGACAAACGGAGTGAGCTACACACAGTCGACTGTTGACCTGGATTAAAAATATACATATAAATATAAATTTGTCCTTCATCCTCCACGCCTCCTTCGAGCTATTTCACACAGTTTTACAAAAACATTCCTAGCTGTTAACTTATGTTCAATTGGCATTTATTGATAAATTGTTATGAATTCGTAAAGTGCATTTTCGACTAGGATCCAATTCAATATATATTCTTTATATATGCACAATAAATAATAATTGCATATTATATTTATTTTTTAACCGCTAAAATGAATTTAAAAATCAAATTTTAAGCTGAGAAAGTTTAAGGAATTATACTTTTATTATCGTTTAAATTTTAATGCATCCTAAGACAGTCAGCTAACTCCTTCTACAGCCGAATGAAGCTGCTTCAATCTGAAAATAAAATAAATACTTAGATTACGACTTTCTTTAATAACTTTAAGAGCAAGAAAGATATATTATCAACTTTTGTATATCTTCTACAATAATAGAGCTGAACCTTTTATCCACTTACCGACCATGTGTTCGAATCACAATATTTTCCATGCTGCAAATCGAGCCTAATTAATTTCCATGTAGTTATTGTCGCTTTCAGTCTGAGAATAACTGCGGATTCCAAGATTGTGTTTTCATTGCAATTGAATTATAGAACACAATTAAACCGCAATGAATAATAAAAGCTTTTTTGTATTTATATAATGTTTACTTACTCAAATGGCTTTATGCCTACACATTTATTTATATTTATATTCTTCTAAAAATATATTTTGCGCATTTACTAGGAATTCATGAGGCAGATGGAATTCGGCTTATTGTTTTTTAAAATAAAAAATTAAAAAAAAAGAGTAAAATACAAAAAATAATGTTTAAGCATATCGTATTTATAAAATGTATTTTTAAAGTTTTTATGGAAATAAAATGTTTTAAAATACTACAAAGAAAACTCCACAATGGAGAGAACTTTAACAGTCGCCTACAGCCATATAATGTAGGGTATATGTTTGTCGACTGATAATGAACAAATTCTTGGTTTATATTGTATGCAGTTGCTAAAGCTCAACTTTAACCCAAGCTTGATAAGAGTTGATTGATATGAATTATTGTATATATTTTAAGATTTCATTATGCAGCTTACGCTATAATGAAGTGCAGTCCGAATTATTTGAGATCGCAGTCTGCATCGTATTCAATTTTTTATTTAGAATTCATGAATGAAATATTCTAGATAAAATAAAAATATTAAATTTCATTCAGAACTGTCTCAAAGAAAATGTATGAGCAATGTGTCGGATACTGTTGCAGGATATTGAAGCGTTTTCTGCTGAGTATGCTGAAATCAAAAAGTATCCAAGAATTAAGTGCATGGATTCAGCATTTAAGTTGAATATACTCGTATTTATTAAGTTATCATTTATAAAAAGCTAATATATTTGAATATCATTGTATGATACTTAAGTGAATGTAAAGTATCAGTATCAAAATTTACCTTTCAAATTCCTCAATAATTAAAAGCTGGAAATCTTTGATTAAATCTCAGTGCAATCCCTAATCCGAGAGTCTGCTGCTTAGCGTACGTCCATGCCATTCGTTGTTTTTGTTTATAGCCAACAAGAGGGAGTTGTTGACTCACTGATGAATGATAATGCGACTGATAAAAGCTTTGCAATGTTTTTTCGACGTGGTCAGCGTGGTCAATTGTCCATAAACGAGGCGAAACGTGATTTAAATCTCTGGAGTATAGCGAAGGCCTACACCTAATCTGTTAATAGAACATGCATGTATACATACATGTGTGAGTGTTGTGGGTGTGTGGGTGTGCATATTGGAGAGGTCTCGCATTATCAAGTGTAAAAGTTGGCAAACAGAGTTTCAATGGGCATTAAGCTAATTGAGTAAGAGAACTTATGCAAGGTCGCTTTGCAGCTTGTTGTGCATATGTGATTATGACAGCTTTGCGACCTTTTGACCTTTGAAGATAGCCTAAGACGCAGTAGAATTCATTCGTTCATCATCCATCAACACACTTCAAAGAGTCTTGTCAACATTTGATGTCTGAGCTCTTCACGCGTCTGGCTAATTTATGTATTAAATGTGTTTATTTTATGCACGCGTAGGTCGATTATTGCTTCCCTCGCCCAGTGCTAAAGGAGTGCATTTCACTTTAGCAGGACACGGAACACCCGCGGCTATAGTGCTTGCATATTTTGTAAAATAACTATCAAAATGTTCATATAGTATATGACGTCAAAGTCAAAGCTAAAGCCAGAGTCCTGGCATGCCATGTCGCCATGTTGCCAATTCCCAACAAATTTCCAGTACATCAAATGTATATAAATATATGCATATATTTGACCCATATGGCGCTATAGAAAGTCTGCAAAAACCATTATTCATATAACTTTTTATTGAACTTAAATGTTCGGTCAATTTGCGTATGTAAACATTAATTTTTATGCCATATGCCATATGCGAGTCGAACAACTTTGGCTGCGTTTTACCCTATAAAGAATATGGATATTTTTAATTTTTATATGTATGTATCTCTGTATTTAACATAAAACTTATTATAATAATATACAAAATAACATAATATAATAATTTAATAATATAAAAATATAATAATTTAATAAATTATAATATCTGTTATCTATTTTCAGATCCTCTATTGGATATATGTTAATTACAAATTCTGTCGATATGGAATATATTTTTCATGACTTATATATCCTAACCATTTTCAAATATCCTCGTGCAGGGTATAAATGACAATAAAAAAGGCCATGAATAAAGATGACCTGTTGAATAAACATTCAGGTATGACAATTTTGTGTAAATATGCGCATTTGCTTTCGCAAGCTCAATCTACGCAATAATAGTTTCTTTTTTCTTTTTTGATGAAAGATACTTTTTTATGACGCAGAATGGAAATGGCAAATTATCGTATTATCATTAGTTAGATGCTAATTTCCAGCACGTAAGTTTTAGTCGTACCTATTAAAGCATTAATTCTAACTTTGACATTTATTTTCAATTAATTTCCAGTATTTGTGCCGACAGGCAAGTAGTCCCAAACACCTTAAATACAATTCGATATGATATATTTGTATGTAGCTGATAGAGCTAAAAATGATAACAAAGATATATATAATGCATTGATTATGAGAGATTAACTATGGTAAACTTTCTTATTCCTCAGAGTTTGTTCAGACAGACAAAAAGATGAATAGAAAGGAATTGCCATTCCATGAACAGCTTATCTTTGCTTGCCTCACAAGTTTAAAAAATAGTATATATCACAAGTATGTATGGACATATTATATAATATGTGGCATTTACTATATATTTATATATATATTACTATATATTTATATGCATATGTATTGCATATAGAAATACGCAACGCCACTCCTCAAAACCCATCATAACTCCCACTTTCTATGACCTCAGAGCATAAAAACCCATTGAAATATTTAAATCGTTATCCAAAAAAGTGTTATATGGCTTTTTGCTCATCATCTGAAATAAAGTTTTTGTTATAAATTTTTCTTATATTTTTTATCAATTTATTTAATCAGCTTATTTTGGGTATGTATAAAACATTTGAATATTTGAAAATTTGCCATTTTATCATAATTTCGGCCTCAAAAACTCAAATCGCATTGTATTAACGGCAAAGTATATACAAAAATAAACTTTCTTACGTCAACTAATTGTTTATTCCTATAATAAACGCTGCATCTGATTACAGAGATAATGAAGTTTGCATTTCCAAAAAAAAAGGAAAGAAAATTAAGGATTAGTTTATCGTCAGCTAATTCTATTCATCCTCATCATCATCATCATCCTCATCATCATCATCCTCATCATCATCATCCTCATCATCATCATCATCCTCATCATCATCATCATCCTCATCATCATCCTCCTCATCTAAATCCTCATCATCATCTTCCCCCTCATCAGACTCGACTTCTTGAACCTCTTCAGGTTGCGCATTTTTGCGCGCTTTCTTGGCCACCACAATCGAGTCTTCAGCTCCTTTGCCGTTCACCTCATCGTCCTTTTCGTCTTCCGCTTGCAGTGCACTTCGCTTTAGACGTAGCTCAGCCTTGCGCTTAACCTGTTCCTTCGTCAGCTTCACAAACTCAACATCCTTGGTCAGAGCAAATCTAGTGAGCACTTCATTGGCCTGCTTCTTCAGCTTGAGCATCCGCTGCTCGCGTGGACCGACAACGTACGGCGTATCCGCCGGCGGGGCGCACAGGCTGATGTAGAGGGGCAGCGCAGATGTGCCAACAATGTCGATTTTCAGATACATCGAGCGTATGTTGGGTAGTCCGCCAGGATACTGCTGCTGCAGCTGCTGAATGACGCACAGAATATTCTCCGTCAGCTGCTCGCCGCTGTGCTCATGATTGCCCACGGGTATGGCTGTTAGATCGCCCTTTCGCAGCTGTCTGTAGGCAGTGCGGCACAGACCACGCGAAATCTCCTTGGGCAAGTCATTCAGTTTGCTCAGACGAACCGCGTGCAGCACATTACGAGGCTTCTGGGTGAACTGCAAGTGAAATGGGATTACAATTGTAGAAAATATACTAGCATTAAGCTCCAATCATGACTCACGTTGCCGAGGAAGGCGGTCGCCTGGCCCGAGATACGTCCATCGCAGAGCAAGTAGTCATAGCTATTCAAAAACTTGCGCTTGGCCTCAAATGTGCCCATGTCGTTGCGTAGCTGATTGAACGGAACGATCGTCAGGCGCTGCTCGATGCCAGCCTCACGGAACAAGTCCTCGTAATGCTGCACCGTGGGCTCGTAGTCGAAGCGAGCTCCGCGCTGCAGGTCAGTCACAATGACTGCCACATCGTCGTCCTTGCCAACCAGCGAGTGCTTCAGCGACAGCTTGGCCACCCGCTTCGGGCAGCTGGGGATCTTATAGCTGGCCACCTGTAGTATATAACGGTAATCGCTGAAGATCGGCTTCGCCTTCAGCTTCTGCACCTCCTCGCGCACTTGGTTTATAAGCGCAGCGCACACTTTCTTCACATTCTTCTCGCTGACAATCTCATTGAATCTGTCTTCATCAAAGGATTTCACTTCGTATTCCAGTTCCACAATTTTCGGTTCCTTTTTCTTTATAGCTGCTTTCTTTCCTTTCTTGTTTTTCTTATTTCCAGCTGCTGCCAACTTTTTGTTAGCCAATTTAGGCTTTGCTTTGTCGGCGACTTTCTTTGATGCTTTTCCATCCTTGGCCACCTGTGGCTGCTTCTTCGCGTTCTTCGTGGCTGGAACGGCGGCAGGCTGTTTGACTTGTTTTTTATTTGCCACCTTGGCCTTTACGGCCTTCTCTGTCGCAGATTTCACCGCTGGCTCCACTGCAGTCTTGCCAATCTTTGCGGCTTTTGCTTTTTTGGCAGCAGGAGCAGGAGCAGCCACAGGCGCGGGCACTGACGCAACCGTTTTGCTCGTTTTTTTTGGCAATGCAACCGGCGATTTAGGAGGCGCAAGCACTAGAGGCTTCTTGGTTGACTTTGACTTTTGTGGCGCTTTAGCTTCTTTGAGCTTGGGCTCCACAGCGACTTTTGCGCTCTTTCGCTCAGAACTCTTCTTCACATCAGATTTTATTGCCGCAATCTTTTTGCTGTCAGCTCCAGCTGCGTCAGTTGCTTTTGATGTTTTCTTAATGGTTTTGTTCACTTTTAGCTTTTCTTTGACCACGCCATCTTTTTTTGTGGTTTTCTTAAGTGTTTTCGGCTCAGGTTTTTGTACTTTAACCATGATTGCTTTTAAAATTGAATAAAAACTCGAATACAAAACTCACTCTAAACAACACGTGCGAGAGTGCTTGAAATTATCGCACGATGTGTATAATCGTTATCGACTGACAAAATATCGGCTTTAATGTTTTCGATAACTGTAACAGTGCTGCGGAGCGAATTAAATTAAGCGCGCAAATTCAAACACAGAAAATACTCTACCAATGTTATTTCAATTTGTTTATTAACTAATTAATAACTGATAACTTCAATTTAGTAAATCTCTTACACAGTATAAAATATGCCCACTCTATACAAAAATAAACACGCGCCATGCGGATACTATTAATAGAATTATTCAATTGCTACATTTAAGTGCCAAAGCCAAAAATATCCTTGTTTTATAGCACAAGCGGCTAATAGTCATGTCCTTGAACAATGCACACGCCCACGAAATATGGACTGGTCGACGCGCATGGCATCTCCCATGGCGCCTAAAATTGAAGTTTCCTAGGAAACCAGCATCCCAGCGGCAGCTGAGCGTGTGCGGCACTTGGAGGCACGTGACCGGCGCTTGGCGCATGTTTCTGACGTCACGAAAGGAGGAACCAATAAAGTCCTCACTTGACAAATATAATTAACATTTATAACTTTCGTTCTTTATGTATTTACAATTTTAGTTTCTTTGCATTGACTTTGGACGTGTCCTTTTTAGGACGTTTGCCAGCAGCCACTGCCGTGGACGATGTTTTATCCTGCAGCTTGTTAAAGAACGACTTCGACGATTTCAGCGCGCTCTGATCATTGCTGGTGGTAATCTATAGAAGAGAATAACTCACATTAATATAACATAGATAAATCTTAGTCTCCGATTTGCTAACCTTTTGCACATTTCGACTCTTCGTTATTTTCTTGAGCAGCTTAGCATCCACCTCCCGCTGCCTAGGTGCCTTGCCCTCCTTGGCACGTTGCTCTTCCCGCATTTCTATAGCCGTATTGATGGCACGCTGCTTTTGCTTCTTCTTGCGGCGTTCGCGATTCTTGTCAGTGCGCGTGCGTTCTGTCTTGCCCATCGGCGTATGCTTGGGACCGCGGAACACCTCCTCCGGAGCGAGCAGCTTGGCATCGCTGATCGCCAGCGGGGCAACCTCTTCCATGTGGACGGCGGGCGTGTTGGTGACAATCTTGACCTCGGGTGCAACTGGTTTGGGTGTGAAGTGGAAGTTGGAGAGGGCGTCCAGCTTGAGGAAGAGCGTGCGCATTGCACGCTTGATTTCTTGATGCTCCTTTGGCTCTGGCGCCGTGCTCTCGCCGTCATCTCGATTGGGGTCTAATTTTTCCATTTCACGATGGTATTCCTTCTCGTAGATCTGTGCAAGGGACTGCTTGGACTTCTCCTGATCCAGCACCAGCTGCTTGCGGTACTCCTGCGGCGTATGCACTGGCCGCACCGTGCGCACCACGTCGTCAAAGGCCCTGTCCCGGATGCGCTGCTTTATGATATCCTCAATGGTCTGATTTTGTTCGTCTGTAAGGGGGGCCGAGGGTCGTGTCGTCGAATCGAATTCGAGTATCTCCTCCAGGAGCGAGTTCTGGGGTCGATTCACAGCTTGTATTTCGCCCTTGAGCTGCCACGGCTTCTCGCCCAGCACCACGTCTTCATAGTCTCGAATGCGCTGCATAAGTCTCGCCTCACGCATTTCATTTGATGACTGTGATTGCATTTTAGATGGCCCCGCCTCATCCTCATCATCGTCGTCATCTTCGTCCTCTTGAAGTCCGTTCTTTGATTGGTTCGGTTCCGAATCGGAATGACTAGCAGGCTGCACACCACTTTGAGCCACAAAGTCATCTTCATCGATTTCGCTCGCCATATCGCCATCAGGCTTCTGGTCATCTTGTTCCTCTTCAGTGTCCCCTTCTTCTGGCTCACTCTCGCTTTCATTGAAGAAATCTTTCTGGGGACCTCCATTCTGCGACTCTTCCAGCAGTTCATCATCCACCTCGAAGAAATCGGCAAAGTTTGCGTTGGCGCCATCCTCGTCATCGCCGGAATCATCCTCGACTCCAAAATCTTCCGCGAAATGATTAATTCCATCTAAGTCTTCCACTGGCTTCTTGCTCTTGTGCCTTCGCATCTCTTTTGCATCTTCCTGCTCCAAGAACTGTGTCATTTCGTCCAGCTTAAAGAACGTATCATCCACCACAGAGCCTTTGCCTCTTTTACCATATTTTGGCTTAGTTTGCTTCGACTTTAACTTTTGCTTTCCTTTCTTTAGATCGCCAGAATCCTCCAACTCAGATTCTTGCTCATCATCCTCGTCATCTTCAGTTCCCTCTTCATCGCTCTCTGGCTCACTAAGTTCTTCATCATCGTCCAACTCTATGCCCAAATTCTGTTCTCCCATCGCCAAACATTTAGCGCTTTGTTTCAAAAGTTTATCCAGCGTGAAAGTGTTTCGTATTTCGAGCTGTTGCCAGATTTGTTCGGCGTCCATGTCCTCCACCACGAGTTCGGGCGGAATATCTGCATTTTTATCCACGTCGTTGCTGAGACAGACGGCGTACGTTTGTTTTATGAGCTGAAGTATGGAATCAATTGACTCCGGCTGTGGCCTACAACAAAAACAATTTCATATTAGCAACACGTGCACCGCCAACAGTGGACTTAAACTTACTTTAGATAGCGATCCGGCTGTTTCACTAGCTCCTCAAATCTGTCGGCTATTTCCATAAAGGTATTTGTCTTGGACTTCCTCTTTGCCTTCACACTTGCTGCCATGTTTGGACCGTCAACTTAATAAATTATTTTAAATGAATGTCAAACAAAATGCACAATATTACTCAAAATGGCTAAGCATGCAAAGTGAACAAACTAACTGGAACTAGATGAGCACTCCGATCGTTCATCTGAACATGAACTAAAAAATGATTTAGCAGCTCATTTTTTACTGCATACACAGAAGTAAGAATTATGAATTTATTTTTATAACGAGCTAATTGATTTTAAGAAATAATTGTTATTTATAATGAAATCAACTGCCTGAGTGATTATTACATAAACAAATAATTAGCTATGTTAACGTTCTGAATTCTCAATTGCGAAGCAGTGTACTGTCTTCTATCGATAACAAACTATAAATATATCGGTTGTCTCTAGCAACAGTGACAGATGTTATTTTAAAAACACCGACCTGAAATACAGGAACAGTTTTAGAATTATTATGTTTATAGCCTGAATTGTAATAATAAACAGTTTGCTGTCATGAACTCCCATCGCTACAAACTACTTTTGCTCGGCGGAGCTGTGCGTTTGTATTTCAGTCACACCTCTTTGGCTTCGTTCGTCGGGAATCGCGTTGAATTCGCCACTCCTTTAAACTCATTCAAGCGCCGTAAGTACACAAATAGGCCGGAAAATATATATACGTATGTCGAATTGCATTTTTGCAGTGAAAGAGGGCGTATTCCTGCTGCAGCAAGGCGTCGATCCGTACGGAGGAGATCTGGTGCATGAGTCGCCGCTGCTCCTGAAAGCCCTATCCGGCATTTTGATAAACTACGCTCCATTGCTACCCATACTGTATATACTATTCGACTTGTGCACTGCCACGCTGCTGTATTTGCTGAGCACTACTTTTGTGAAGCAAAAGCTGCAGCAGCAGAAAGGGGAATGCAAGGATTACGCCAAGGATACGGAGGAGCTGCAGTACAACGAAGATGATAAAAGCCGAGTACCGGATCTGGTCTTATTGGCCTATCTGTTCAATCCGCTGACCATAATGAGCTGCGTGGGACTGACGTCCACGGTGCTGAGCAATTTATTTCTAGCTCTAGTTCTATATTCCATGATTAACCGCCAGCTCTTGGTTTGCATCGTCGTCCTGGCCTTTGAGACCGTTCGCAGTCTTTATCCAGCTGTGCTGATTGCGCCGCTGATCCTGCTCTTTGCACGTCGTTCCGTCACCAGAAGCATCGCTATATTCACGGTCTTCATTACCGCCTGCGCCGCAGTGGCCGGTGCAAATTTCCTAGTGATGAATAGCTGGAACTATCTGGACGGCACACTCGGATTCATGTGAGTCTCAGTTGGACTTAACTGATCAATTAATATATTCTTCGTTGTTCCGTTCAGCTTCTACTTTCGCGATCTGCAACCGAATATCGGGCTCTTCTGGTACTTCTTCACGGAGATGTTCGAGCACTTCCGCACCATGTTTCTGATCACATTCCAGCTGAATGCCACCGTTCTGTATCTGGTGCCACTGTCCCTGAAGTTGCGCAAGGAGCCGCTGCTGCTGGCCACGGTTCTCATTGCGCTCATGGCAGTCTTTCGTGCATATCCTAGTCTAGGCGATGTTGGCTTCTACTTGGCTTTGTTGCCTCTGTGGCGCCGCTGCTGGAAGTGTAAGTAGAAATCGTATGCGGCACTCCAAATCGGGTAAATCTTAGTTGAATTTTCGAATTTCCGTATTGCCTTCTAGTCATGGCGCATGGCTTTGTGGTCTTCACGTTCTTCCTCATAACGCTGTCCATGATGGGCGCGTTTTGGCATTTGTGGATTTATGCCGGCTCCGCTAATGCCAACTTCTACTTTGGAGCCACCCTCGCCTTCAGCACGGGTCAGATATTCCTAATTACGGATTTGCTATTTGCGCACGTGAAGCGCGAGTTCTGCCTCTACAACGGGCAGAAGATTATGATTGATGGGGAGGAGGCGCGTATATTGCTAGAATAAGTCGTTTATCAAGTATTCACAAATTAAAAGAATGGATTTATTCAACTAATGTGTTTAATCATGAATTATTGCGTAGAGTATCCGGTTTTAGTCTTCCGGTTGAGGAATCTGTACAAATACAAAATGCGTTTTTCCATGTCCCTCCACTTGGTCGGCCGAGCAATGGGATACTTGGTCTTCTCGAGCAGACGACGTTTGCGCAGCAACACTTGGTACTCATTCCCAGAGACGCCACGCAGCCAGGAAGGCACCGAGTAGAGCACACGGGTGGGATGAAGCCGGTCGTTGCCTAGTATGTCAATGAAGTCGTTTTGCCCAAAGAGCGCCCGCTTCTCCGACCAGGCATTCTTTGGCCTGTACAGTGGCATGGGCAGCTTTTGTCCATTGTCTAAATGCGGCAGCAGTCCTCTCTGGAGGATCTTCTCCTTGTAGCCATGGCGTCGCACTGTGGGACCGCGTGCTCGTCGCTCGGCATGCGAAAGCTGACGCACCGTCGTGGAACAGGTCAGTGCCAACGTCCGTGACTTGGCAGCGCGTTGACCTACGCTACACAGCTTCTGAAACGTGCTGGCCAGCCAAGACATTAGTCTGCGTTTTAATTCACGATTAGGTAATTGTAAATAGCTAACTGTAAAGCTGATAGGCACCAGCTGCAACAGCTGTTCGACTCTAGAGCGTGTTATCGCGAAAACTATCGTAAATTGAATTTTTTCCGATGTGGCAACGCTACAAGTGTTGCATATTTCCCCCAGTGCGTAAATAAGTATTCATTTACTGTTTTTTTTTTTTTTTGTGAAACCTCGAATGCATATTTGCACGTGCCAATGATTGCCTCCAACGATTCATTCGAAACGGAAAGGGCCAAGCTGTGCCGCAAGATTGCCGAGCTGCAGGCCGCATTGAACGCGAAAGATCAGAAATTGCGTGAGCTTAAGACCTTATCAGATAACTTTGGCGAGGAAGAGGAAGACCAAATCGAGCCAAGGGATCACCATGAAAAACTGAGTAACGATGACATTGCGCGATACAGTCGCCAGCTGATCCTAACGGATTTCGGCGTGAGTGGCCAGCTGAAGCTTAAGAACAGCGCCGTCCTCATCGTCGGTATGGGTGGCTTGGGCTGCCCAGCAGCCCAGTATCTGGCCAGCGCGGGATGCGGAAACTTGGGCCTGATTGACTATGACGAAGTGGAACTGAGCAATCTGCATCGCCAGACCCTGCACAGCGTGGCGCGCTGCGGCATGTCGAAGGCGGACTCAGCCCGAATCGCTTTGCTGGAACTGAATCCGTTCTGCCGGATCATATGCCATCCGTGCGTGCTGAACAGCCACAATGCAATGCAAATCATCCGCGGCTATGACGTCGTCCTCGACTGCAGCGACAATGTGGCCACGCGCTACCTCCTGAACGATGCTTGCTCCATGATGCATAAGACTTTGGTCTCCGGCAGCGCACTCAAAATGGACGGACAGCTAACGGTGTATTGCCACGGAGAGCATGGACCCTGTTATCGCTGCATCTATCCGGTACCACCCCCGCCGGAGGCCGTCACCAATTGCGGCGATGGTGGCGTCTTGGGCGCAGTCACGGGCACAATTGGGGCTCTGCAGGCCATGGAAGCCATCAAAGTGATAGTCGGACTGGGTGATGTGCTGGCCGGGCGTATGCTGATCTTTGACGGCGTCACCTGCCAGTTCCGCAACATCAAACTTCGTGGCAAGCGAGACAACTGCCACGTCTGCTCTGCCCAGCCGCTCATCACGGGCCTCATCGACTACGAGCTCTTCTGCGGCATGAATGCCAACGACAAGGACAACGGGGTGCAGCTCCTGGAGCCGGAGCAGCGCATAAAAGTGCTGGACTACCATGAGCTGGTCACCCAGACTAAGCCCCATTTGCTAATGGACGTACGTCCAGCGGCGGAGTTTGAAATTTGTCAACTGCCCGCTGCAGTCAATGTCCCCTTGGCCGAGATTCTGGACGACAGCTACGTCCAGCGCTTTGCCCAGCAACTGGAGGACAAGGAGTATCCCATATTCGTTGTCTGTCGCCGTGGAAACGATTCCCAGATTGCCGTGCAGCACATGAGAACTCGCTTTCCCGATCATTCCATACGAGACCTGGAGGACGGCATGCACGCCTGGACCAAGCTGGTCGACGAGAACTTTCCCATCTACTAGATCAAAGATCAAAGAGTTGTTCCTCTTCTTCAGACATATATGTATGTATTGCTAAAAGAAAAGCTATTTGTAGTTCTAAACTCAAGTTAAGTTACGAATACATCAAATGTATGTAAGTGCATTACTATCTACATAAATCTGTATGTATGTTATGGCATTTGTATGTATGTAATTGCATTATTACCTACATAAATCTGTATGTATGTAAATACATCGGTATGTATGTATGCATTAATGTCTAAATATACATAATAACATTATTCTGTTAAGTAGTGTGTAATTGCATTAATGTTTAAATATGCATAACATTATTCTGTTAAGTAGTATGTATGTAAGTGCATTATGTTAATAAATATCAATGTAGCTGCGTTGCATAAATAACCGATCAGCCTTAATGTGAGTGAACACCCAATTCTATAATCTACACAAACAGAATATGAAACTTTTTAGCAACTGATAGAGAGGAAAGAAAACTTACACCCAGCCCAGCAGCTCTCAAGCAAGAGATTAGCAGCCGTTAAACGAGAACGCTGAAAAAAAAAAAGCAATTCTCTCAAACACTTGAATCCACGAAAGTATCGATATGCAGCTGGAGAGTGTGAGCGTCTGAGCGTCGAGTGCAAGCGATAGTGAGCGAACGTGAGCGCAGGCATAAAAGCGGCTCGGCTTGTCGGCGGGCGAACAGAAGTCGAACAGCATTTGCAGAGCTAGCTGCAAGCGGCTCATCACTAGCTCACTGAAGGCTGACAGTCCTGTAAACCAATATCAACTAACAGCGCTGCGTGGCAAGAGCTCTCAAAATTCACAGTTTAGATTCGATATTAAACTGAAGTGGACGCCATGAGGAGTCCGTTAGTATTTTGCCTGCTTGCCTTTGCGCTTGTGCTGTGGGTGAGTGTTTGCCGCAGTTATCAGTTGAAAGCAATATTTAAATCTATATATGTACGTTCAGCTGCCCTATGGAAGTGCCAATGAGAGTTGCTCCGCTTCAGCGATGCAGGCCCATTGCTTCTTCGAGCAGGAGAATGCCAAGTTGCGCGAACGTTCCCATAATGAGAACTCCGCTGGCTACGAGTACAACACCAATGTGACGGAGGAGAACCGTCGCACCATGATTGCGGTCAATGCTGAAGGCGCACGGCTGAACAAGCTGCTGGCGCAGACGATAAGAGCCGCGAACTACGCCAACTCGCACGATGAAAACATACGCAGGCAGGCGAGAAAGCTGCAGAGCCTGGGTGCGGATGTACTCGAGCCCAACGACTATCTGGAGCTGCAGAATGCCATAAGTTCCATGCAGTCCAATTACGCCACGACGACGGTGTGCTCATACACGAATCGCAGTGACTGCTCCCTGACGCTGGAGCCGCACGTCCAAGAACGCCTGTCCAACAGTCGTGATCCTGCCGAGCTTGCCTGGTACTGGCGCGAGTGGTACGACAAAGCGGGCACCCCGATGCGCGACAACTTCTCCAAGTATGTGCGATTGACGCACAAAGCAGCCAATCTGAATGGTAAGTCATGCTGGGTGCTTGGTGCTTGAGAGATAACCCCGGTGATCCCAACGTTCGTTTTCTAGGCTATCGCTCGAATGCCGATTACTGGGTGCACTTCTATGAAGATCCCACCTTTGAGAGCCAGCTTGACGCCGCCTTCAAGGCACTGCTGCCCTTCTATATACAGATCCATGGCTACGTCAGGTATCGTCTGCGCCAGCACTATGGCCCTGAGGTGGTTCCTGCCGAGGGCAACATTCCCATGCATCTGCTGGGCAATATGTGGGGACAGGCGTGGGACAACGTCATCGATCTGTTCAAGCCGTATCCGCAAAAGCCGTTTGTGGACGTCACATCGGAAATGCAGCGACAGCAATACAGCGTCCGGAAGCTGTTTGAGCTGGGCGATCAGTTCTTCCAGTCGCTGGGCATGCGAGCTCTGCCGCCAACCTTCTGGAATCGCAGTATGCTCACGCGACCCGCGGATCGCGCAGTCATTTGCCATGGCTCCGCCTGGGACTTTTATCAGGACAGCGACGTCCGCATCAAGATGTGCACTGAGGTGGACAGCCATTACCTCTACGTGGTGCACCATGAACTGGGCCATATCCAATACTTCTTGCAGTACGAGCATCAGCCTGCTGTCTATAGAGGAGCGTCCAATCCGGGCTTCCATGAGGCTGTGGGTGATGTCATAGCGCTGTCGGTTATGTCCGCCAAGCATCTGCACAGCCTCAATCTCACCAGCAACGGAACTCTGGACGAGCAGAGCCGCATCAATGAACTATTTAAGCAGGCGGTCTCCAAGGTTGCCTTCATGCCCTTTGCCTATACCATGGATAAGTATCGCTATGCTGTGTTCCGGGGCGAGCTGGACGAGTCGCAATGGAACTGCGGCTTCTGGCAGATGCGTTCCGCGCACGGCGGCATCGAGCCGCCAATGGCTCGCAACGACAAAGACTTTGATCCTCCGGCCAAGTATCACATCGATTCGGACGTCGAGTACTTGCGCTACTTTGCTGCCCACATATTCCAGTTCCAGTTCCACAAGGCCCTGTGCCGTCTAGCTGGACAATATGTGCCGGGCGACAGCAGCCGGACTTTGGACAACTGCGACATCTTTGGCAGCCGACGGGCGGGCGATGCATTCAAGAAGTTCCTCTCGTACGGCTACTCGAGGCACTGGAAAGAGATCCTGGACGAGTTCACGGGCGAGACTGAAATGAATCCAGCTGCGCTGCTCGAATACTTCGATCCGCTTTATCAGTGGCTCAAGGAGGAGAACAAACGCCTAGGCGTACCCCTGGGCTGGGAGGAAACCAATAGTGAGTTGCTTCGATTTATCTCCGAAATTCTCATATTTCCAAATTTCGAATCCTTTGCAGAAATCCCATCGAATTGCTGTGGCGAATTTAGTACTTAACTCAAGGAACCTTATTTGCGTGCTATAAAAAATCATGCATACTTTATGATATGAGTGTGATTAAACTTAGTGTAATGAACATTGAAATAAAATTAGTCGAATTCCTCAGGCTGTTCAAACTAATAGAATGTTCCTAGTTTTTTCTCTGGTTCATAGGAATTTCAACAACAGATTGACGCGGAAATGGAGAAACTTGGTAGACAGACAGCCAGAAGAATAGAAAATCATAAAATTACACTGTAAACTAAATCTGAGAAATATTCGGTCAAAAACTATCTCAAGGAACTTTCTCTTCCTCTGATCTAAACATTTTATATATATTTCTTAGAAATATTTGAGACTTGCAATATTTTCTTTTGAATCTGAAGAGCCACACAACTTCCCATTTAAAAAGTTTAAAAGAAAAATTTCTAAAAATAAAATATAAATATTTATATATATCATATAAATGTATATGTATTTATCTTTTTATACATATGAAGATCAGATAGAAATCCTTGTAGTATTTAAATTGATATTTATTGTTAAGATTTTCAAAATGGTTTTCTTTGTTTATTAATTATTTTCCATTACATTTTAACGATATTTGTTTGTCTGCTTTCCCCACGTTTCATACAAAAATCATCAATTTATGTTTATTATCAACAAATTGCTACCCAAACCAATTCCAATCCTTTCCGTATAAACTCTCGATAAATGCTTCGGTATGCGCATTAGAGCATATTTTGTCAAGTTGATAAATGTTGTATATACTAATGCATTAGAAAAGTCATTCTGCAATGATCTGAGTGCAATGGCTGATGCATTAGCTTTTGAATATTTGAGATTTTGATTGAACTCCTTGAATATGACATAAGAGACGTTACGGCAAAGGTATTCGAATAATAGAAATATCGAAAATTCCTGAACTCAATTTTTAGATCATAAGTTAAGCGCTATAAACTCTGCTATAAACCAAAATGGGAACTTTAATTTGTATTTCTTTTTCTATATTTCTTTGCTCTAGCAGCATATAACTTGATTTTGGATAGATATTGTCGATCTTTCGCGTTAATGTGTGATACTTGAAGTGGCTCAGTCAGAGTTGAAGAAGGTTAAAAAAAAAACAGAAATTCTCTAAATTTTGACTGCCAATGAGCGAGCACCATAGTATCTCTCTCTCTATATATATAGCATTGCTTCTAGTTAATTGATTTTCTCTATTGTTGATCTATTTATTACATAAGATTCGCTTAAATAGTTCTGTTGCCCAGTAAGATATATATAAATAGTTATATATGTATATGAATACGATCTTTGCACCTACTCAATATTTAAGATCTCAACTATTGAGGATTTTGTGATATATATTTTGATTTGTTTCGTCAAAGCTGGCACAAGGACACCCAGGCGCAAGGAGGAGGAGGAGGATGTTGGCCAGGCACAATATATATTAAATACTTAATGCCTAGTTTCGGTATATGTTCTCAAATCTCTCTGAGTCTGAGGAAGAGTTCTTCAGTTGGAATCAGGCAGTATATCTGGAGTGTCTCAGTGTGAATGGGGATGAACAGCTTTGTTCCATTTAACGATTCTCTTTAGAGGAGAAAAACAAAATAATACGCATTTAGATAGATAGTTATAATGTGTTGGGTTTGTTGACCAAGAGTTCAGTTTTAGTTTTCGTTTTGGTTAATTCTAATGAGTGAGTATGCTTTCTGATAGCTTTTTAGTTTTTAGAATAGGTTCAAATAGTACAATAGGTAATTTAACAAAGTTTTATGCTTGCTAACATTTTCTTTTTCTTTTTCGATTTTCATTTTTTGTTTTGTTTTTTAATTCAAGAAATGCCCTCGTATTTTGTTTGTTTCGATGCTCAAAGTTTCTATTTGAAAGCAGCAATTTACGATTTAGTTGTACGGCTAATATACAAATAGATTATATATATAATTATATATATATATATATATATATATATATATATATATATATATATATATATATATATATATATATATATATATATATATATATATATATATATATATATATATATATATATATATATATATATATATATATATATATTATAGTTATATATATATAATTTGTTGTTATAAATATGCGATATACGTAGTACTTATCGAAGGATTTCATCCTTAACTATTTAAAGATTTTAATATTATTGAATACAATTTCGTTTCCTCTTTTTTTGCAATTGCAAAAATTTAACCATTCGAGATGGGTTTGATTCCTAGATCCAACAACGAAATGGAACGAATGGCAAGCTTGGATGTGTGTGAGTGTGAGTGAGTGAGATAATTTAAGGGATATTTGCTTTTTAGATGCAGCAGGATCACAAGTCGCATTCAGCTGCCCCTTCTAACTCCTAATTGACTCCTGGTTAAATGTGCAATTGACTTTCAGAAATGTTTTGTTGCTTCTTTGTTTGTTTGTTTGTTGTTTATTGTTTGCTGCTGCTGCTGCGGTATCTACGATCAATTGGCGTTCTTGGACCAGGCGTGCCTTAGTCCAAGAACGGGTTTTGTCATACGGGCCTCTGATGCTGCGAGCTCTGGTGCAGCAGCTGCTGGTGCTGCTGCTGGAGCTGTTGTTGCTGCTGCTGCTGCTGCGAGACACTGCTGATGCTGTGGTTGCTGCTGCTGCTGCTTGCGCTGCCGCCGCCTTTGGGTCGCGTGGGCGGTGGCGGAGGCGGTGCGTGCCGCATGCGTTGCTGCAGTATGCGCGGCAGCTGCGGATGCGCCTTGTGCTGGGCTGGCGGCGCAGGTGGGGGTGCTGATCGATGCTGCTGATGATGATGATAATGAGGCATCTGCGGCTGCTGCTGTTGCTGCTGGTGATGGTGATGCTTGCCCATGGAGGACGCTGCCGACGACGAGCCAGACGCACCCGACGTGGAGCTGGTCGAGGCATGCGATGTCGTCGAGCCAGTAGCCAGCTTGGTGGGCAAGCTGCCGCTGGCCGCCGGTGAGGAGAGCGCAGCAATAGCTGCCGGCGGCACATTGAGCTTGGGCACAGCCAGAGGCGCATAGGAGCCATCGTCCTCGTCGGACGACAGCGAGTTGGCATCGGATGGCGTGCGCGAGCGGGACGGTGGCGACAGCGCATCCTGCTCCTGTAGAAACACACGAAAGCCCTGAATGGACTCATTCAGCGCCCACAGTTGCGACAACAGCGACAAGTCCAACTGCCGCAGTCCGTACATCTCCCGGCGCAGTATTGCCAGCTGGTTGTCGATGGTGCTCGATGCGTTGCCGCTGCTGTTGGTGGGCGTGTGGTGCGCCTGCTGCTGGACAGTGCTGCCACTGGCGCTGTGGGTGGACGAGGCGCGACTGTGCACGCTCTCCCGATCACTGAGCGACTCCTGGGTGGACGACAAGCTGCCGTGCCGCCCGTGCCCGTTGTAGTTGCGGTTGCGCGCCGCCGATGAGGTGGATGGCCCCAGGTACAGATCGCCCGTTGCGGCCGTCAGTGCGGCAACAGACGAGGCCGATTGCAGCTGCAGCGGTGAGGATGTGTGCGAGCGCAGCTGGGACTGTCCATGCGCCTGGATCTGGCTCTGGCTCTGACTCTGTGCGTGGCCCCTCGCCAGATCGGTGCTCATGCTGCTGGCAGCGGCGCTCAGACTTTTTGGAAGTGGTGGCAGACCGATTAATGAGTGTTGCTGTTGTTGTTGCAGCTGGCGTTGTTGTTGTTGTTGTAGTTGTTGATCAGTGTTTTCCATCATTTTGCAAAAGAAAGGAGTTTGCCTTCGTTGTTCGTGCTGTGAATTTAGCTCTCTTCGATTTTGTACTCGTAATCGTTCTCGCTCGCGTTCTCGTTCTAGTTCTAGTTTTCTTCGCTCTTGCTTGCTTTTCGTGTTTTGGGTTCTGTTTAGCTTTTAGTGTATATTGAATTTCCAGCTTTGGCGGCACATTGGGCACTGTTTGTTCAACGGTTGCAAGTTCAGCCACTTGACAATGCAATGCATGTGAAAGCAATGGGAGCAAACACCCCACACCAGTGGGCAGTCGTCACCGGGTAGCGCACACTCGGGGCAAGTGCTCTCAAAGGACATGCGACAAATGCCACAATTCTCATCATTCGCTATCCAACGCCAAGATGCAACTCCCGTCCATGACTTGATTGTTACTTTCATTTTGCGCACATTTGTTTATCAGTTAAATGCTGATTCTGATGCCGACTTAACAAACAGTATTATACCTATTTCGTTATAACAAGAATCGTGAGTTTTCCGCAAAATATTGCTTTTTTTCTCCTACTACCTGAAAATAGGTCGACTGTAGTGATGTGTTTTTCGTTTTTTCCTCTCTCACTCACTCTCGTCTCTGTATTATTTCTCTCGATAAATGTGAAACATTCGATTTAACAGTTCCTATGCTCAAAGTGCACTGTTATGCTCGAATGTTTCTCTTATAAATTCGCTTTGATTTACAAAATAACATTTGAAAGTTATCGATAAGTAATTGTCAGTTTTCAGTAAAGATGTGTTATTTATTATGAAAATTAATTATTAATATTTATTATTAATAGAGATATTATATTATAATTAATTACTAATTCAATACTCTATTTTCTATCAGATTAAGTGTATCATATAATATACAATAATATAAATATTAAAAATAGCTCTCAACTTATTATCGATAATAAACGCTGAGTTGGTGTTTTCTGTTGGTGTATGTTGAGAAAAGTATGTTAAGAAAGTATCTTTAAAAATATCTATATTACCGTCGTTTTATCTTTATTGCTCACTAAATTAGGCGTGACATTACTGAGATTGTATTTATTATAATTAAACTCTATACAAAATATTTACAGTCAGTATGCGTTAACTCAAATATTTACAAAAAGCTCCGTTTTTGGCACACTTCAAGGTTCGAACAGAAAATTCTTAGGGCGCGAAAATTTGAATGTAGTATAATTGGGCATCGGCATGCACAGAGTCTTTAAAGGCAGTATAAGTGATTGTCAAATTATCTAATCATACCTGCATATAGAGACTTGTATTTATTATTTAAAAAGTGACTAAAAATGAAATTCGCTCTTTTATCAAGAGCACAATCTCCGATTATATATGTATTTACATACATATGCACATTAATACGTACACCATTGTCTTACTGGCTTGATCAAATTCGAGTCGAATCATTGATGATAAAGTTGTTCGCGTCGCGTCGCTGTATCGCGTTCAGTAAACCGACGAATGTTGAAGCTGACAAACGTGCGCGAAGCTTTTGCCGTTTACGCCTTGTGTTTCGTGTGAAGTTCGTCGTGATATTACGAGGTTTAAGTTAATAAAGTGAACTAAAATACACAAGAGTGGCTCAAAAAGTGAAGAAAATATAAATAAATAATAAATAGGTAAGGCAAACAGCAAAAAGCTTGCCAAGTGCTTGATGTGTGCCGCGAGGAGCTGTTGAAAGCTTCAGCAAAACGAAAGCAGAAATAAGTGAAGGAGTCGACTCCTTGTGCTGCGAGAGAGAGTGCGTGAGAGCGAGAGAGCAGCTGAAGAACCTGTAATTGCACATAACTTACATATATACGACTGTGCTGACCCTGGAGCAGCTCGATTTCCCAGCAGCTGGAAAATGGAAATTCGCAACGGATCACAGATTCCAGTGGAGTTCGCTGCGCGCATGCGTTGGGACCGTTAACTGACTCCCCAGGCGAATCTTCTCAAGCCTCTGGTTCCGGTTTTCGTATGTTTCTGCGAGTTTCTCGAATTCCCCAAATCGTTAACATACATATAACAGACTGTGTGTGCGTGTGTGTGTGTTTGTGTGTGTGTGTGCGTGTGTCGCATGTGCACTGTAAGCACTTTTAGCACTGTTACAATTGTGCGGCGCTGGCTGGCGAGCGTATAAGTATACGTATAAGTGTTTGCATGCGTAGCTGTATAAGAGTTGATCAATTTGTCATAATTTGAAATCAAATGTGTTTTCAATTTGATATTTGCGAATTTATGTGTTGCGCGTCATGTGCCTTGGCCATAAAAGTCGCTAATAGACAAAGAAACAAACAGATGCACTTATTTTTAGAGCCCAAAGCAACTACATATAAAGCATGGCCAACTACTAGAGAATCAAATGGACAAATGTAATTGAAGGTACACATATTGGCCAACTTTAGGGTTAGAGATAAGGCCTAAAGCCAATCGTTCAATGTCTGCTGACTTGGTCTTCACGAACGGACCTCGTATCTCAGCTAGAACTACGAGGCAATCGGCCAGCCTATCTTAAAGCTGATAAAAAAGAGAGCTAAAGCACTATGCAATTCGAAAGCAAAACACCTAGCGAGAGCTCATTTATTCAAGGAAGTAATTCCCATGTCAATGTGAATTGAATCACTCAAAAGTACTTTTCACAAGTGACTCATAATATGATTCTATATTCAAATATATACATATGTATATACGATTTATAATATACAAGTCTGCAGTGAGAACAAAAAAGACGGAACTCAAATCGAAAACATATTTATGAAATTCCTGGGAATATATATATTCTCAATGTTCAGACATAATACACATATATATATCATCGAGATCTCGCTAATTACTACACATATATAATCAGTCTTTATCTATAATATATATTCATGTTTCACTTACCGACCTATAGTGTTGTATCTGTGTTCTCTGTTGAAGCTGTTTAGCCTCCCCTCCGCCTCCCGCTCTCCCTCTCCGCCCCCTCGCATATCTTGCGAAACCTGTCTTCTTTAGAGCTGACAAATACGCAATGTGGCTTTCATGTTTAATTGCCTCTGTTGTCGAATACCTGAAAAACAATTCTCTCACGTATATTACTCGTGCGTAGACTAATATACTCTATGCTCAGTCTCTGACTGACTCAAGCCCCAGCTATTTATTACTTTTCTTATAGAGTCAAGGCGAACTGTTTTGCTCTGGCGACAGATTTAAGATTTGTAGCTCGAAAGAGAATGAATAATTTCGATTTAAATATTCCCAGAGTCGGACGAGGAAGAAATATAGCTGGCATCAATTTCATTCATAATTCAAGCAAAGTCAACAAAAGTGAATCATAAATTGTATATTTGAAATGAGTGTATAGTCGAGCATACCCGATTTGGTAATAGCTGTGATATATGTATGAATCTTAGTTTATACAACTATATAAAATATTCAATTGAGCTCAAGTTATAGTTACAAATTGTAATAGTCGAGCATACCCGGTTTATATTGCATGATATACAAATATATTTTGAAAGAGCTTATGAACTTATGAACTATAAGTAATTATTCTTTAATTTTCAAAACATTTAATTAAACAAAAAAAAATCTGACTTAAAATCTTGCTCAGCTTATATCAATTTGATTAAGTTTTCAAGTATAGAAAAGCCTGCTTATCTGACTATTATTACACTCTTTTCTGATTATTGACAGAATGTCGTAATAAAATTGATACGTTCTACAAAAACATCAAAAAGTATAGATAAGAAGCTCCAAATTACAGCGGACGATAAAGATAAGCACAAGGCAACAGTCGAGCATACCCGATTCGCTGCCTATTTTCTACCCATATCCCGCCCAACGCAATATTCTGCTCAGATTTGCAGCTCTTCAGACTATTACTAAATGTAAATTAAAGGCGTTAATACCGATAGCTAAGGTCGCGCATAAAAAACTTGTTTCAATTCGAACTAAAAAAACTGAAATATTCTCCAACTTTGTGCGCCATACAAAATCCAATTACGTGAAACGCTTAAAAAGCTCCGAGAAACCGTATCTGATTTACGAGGCAATGAAAAGAGTTATTGATCTCTTGAAATAAAGAACCATTTTATACTCGTTCACCATGGCCGAGGAGTATATTAGTTGATGTAATGTTCATTGAAATGAAATATATATTATATAATATAATATAGGTTGTTTTTTTTTTTTGAAACCAGTTAATAGATTATTTGATGGAAATAATTTTTGCATTTCTGATTTTATTATGGAATATTAACTGGAATAGCATCTCCGAATAATATGGGTAGATTTTAAGCATGAAAGTTCTAAACAAAATAACTCTCACTGCTTTAGAGCTAATCAAACAAAGCTTTACTGTAGATAATAATTTAGTAACGAGTATAATGCAGTAGGTTGAGCCGTCTGAAATGTTTTCACTTGTCAATTAAAATCTTTAGTCTTTACAGTCTCTAAGATCGAATAGATATATATTATTAGAACTAGATATATATATATATATATATATATATATATATACATATATGTAAATTAATGAGAGTGGAGTCACGATTGTGGCGGCCATATAGTATGCAAAGAACTTCGCTCCCTTTAGCATTTGGACGTTTCAAGGTCGCGCTTTGAAGTGCGCACGCTTCAGTTCGCTTTAAGCAATTAGTGAGCAATTTACCTTTGAGCGAATAACGTTTTTAGTTTGAGATTGAAGTAAGAGAGTATATGTAGTAAATAGTATATTTGGAAAATATATATGTTTGTTTTTATTTATAACAAACATTTAATGTTCTACTTCTTCTCAAAGGAAAACGCTTGAAAACATTTATGATGCCCGACTGCATAATACTCGTCTATATTGTATTTTTCTGTGTATCTCCGCATATATCATTTTTGATCAATCTTTAAAGTTTTATTATAAATAAAACCGGGATCAAATATATTCCACGTATCAGCTCCTTAAGAATACATGTATTCAAATTACTTTTTTTCTGTGAGCAGTAAACAAGTGTTATTCAGTCAGGTAACTCCCCCTTCGTAAAGGAGTTTAAATACCTGATAAGCCGATCCATTAAATTTGCTCTTTATGTTTTTGCACTCTCAACTAAAGTCGGCAAGTTATGGAACATTTGCTATGCGAATGTTTTGACCTTGAATGCGTAATGTCAGCTGGAACATTCTTAATGGAGTTTTACTATAATACCTTGTATTACGTTCTCCAGATGTTTATTCTTGCAGTTGAGTTCAAGTCGGGTTCAATATTTCTGTTCAGCTGAGTAAGCCGTAGCGCTATGATTCATCGTTCTGAAGTCCACTATAGGACAGAATAGGGAAATGAATTTAATGAAATGTCAGTGCATATTAATTAAAGTTAATCTGTTTTCAGAAGCTAAAAAGCTGTCCCTGGGACAGCGAGAGGCGTGGCATTTTCCATATTGATTACACAGATCAACAGGGCTTCGTATATAGATTCAATCTATAATATTTAATAATTTAATTCTACTAAATTCCGATTAATATTCGGATAAGCAATATCTAGTCAAGACTAGTACAGCATGTATAATTCTTGGCTATTATATTTTATTGAACTTCTCATTTGGGCTACTGTCAGTTCCCTGACCCATTCTTTGTTAAGAATTATATATTCTTTAGACCTTTTATTAATGATCCTTAGAAAGAATCATACGATAAAACTTATATTGTTTTTATAGAATATGACAGAGTTCACTTTTCTTGCAAAATCTCAAATAGACTTCTATATATTACTTCAATATATAATCACCACCATTGCACCATTCTCTACTCTCCCTCTATATACTTGACTTAATTGTTGTCACGCCAATTATGCAGGTGCCTACAAGTAAGCTAAATAAATTACACACCAAATCAATTGTTTGCACATCGATCCACAACTCCAATATTTGCCTAGGTCGAAGTTGGCTTTTGGCCAACCCAGTTAAATGCTAATTGCATGTAACTCGCCTCGCTTGGAGCCCATCCAGAATGCTATTCAGGCCAGTTTCGCTGGTGTCAATAACCGTTTGCACGTTCGGCATTCATGGTTGATCCACAACTACATACAACTAAAACCAGACCAGACCTGCGCGTGCACTGGCCCCGATTTTGGCTTTGACAGTTCAAAATCAAGTGTTTTTTTTTTCTTCGTATACCCTGAACCCATTCAAAATGGTTAAGGAGGGTATGATTGGTGTGTGGGAATGTATGTAACGGACAGAGTAAGGCGCGGCTGATGACATATAATATTTATATTCTTCTTCAGGATTAATAGTCGAATTGATATAGGTCTGTTCGTGTATTCTTTGGTATCCCGAGAGTTAGAAGAGCTAGAGATTAGAATTTTTAAATATATATACTCGAATACTGTGAATGATAAAAGCTTTAATCTTTTTCCAATATGTCTTTCCATTTCCTTATCGATGATAAAGATATTCAACCTGGTATATAAGTATAAATATGTATACATATTGCACACTATTGGTATTCAGCGTGCGAGCTGAAAGCTTCAACAGTCTCGTCATATTTGAAATCTAGCATACATAATCAACCTGCGAACCTCAGGGTATTTCATAGTCGAGCACTCTCAATTGTGTTTGTGCAAAAACGGTCGAGTGATCATGCGATCGAGTTTGAGTGCAATCAAGTTTCGCTCGTATCAGTAGCTCGAATGTGAAAAACCTTTTCGTAGCAGTTTCTACAAGTCACAAATAATATCGAGTGCTTTGATATATAGTCGTATATGCACAAGGATTTCGATATGTAAGTAACCTCATTCTGGAAGCTTTCGATCAATCAATATTGCCTCGGTGAATTTCCCTGTGCAGTCAAGTTCCGATATATATGTACTTATTCCAGCTATCAGGGTAATTAGTTCACAGCCGCTGATCGTTTATTTTTCGTTAATATCAATCAACACACGCGCTGGGGTTTGTGTTGATCTTACCAATTAGTAAGCTCACTGTAATGGGCATCTCAAATATTTTTGAGTCGTGGCTGGCTATTTGGACTTCTCATTTTTTGGCGGTTTGCGTACTGAAGTACTGTCGCCTTTATTGGTCTATTTGGCAAAATGTCATGAGAATTTGGCAATTCCTGGAATCATACTTTGATTGTTATTATTAACAATATAATTAGTCGCATAGGGGAGTAAGAGAGCGCAAAAGAAGAGCTTGAATATAGAACGATATGCATCCAAGCAAATTGATATTGCGAGAGTAATTGTCCCAATATTATTATTATAGTATTGATTTGGCTTTTGGAAATCACGTAAATTTATTGATGGAGTGCTTATTGCACAATCTCTTACTATATATATTATATAATAGTTTTCAAATAGAATAGAATTTCTATCGATGTTAAGGAAATGGAATGAGATATCTGGAAAAAAAACTGATAAGCTTGTACTGTATATAAGAATATATATTTATGTATATGTGTATATAATACATATTTTTAAAATTGTAAGTATAGGAATTCCTCATCAGGAATATATATGCACATGTTAGGCGTCTGCTCACATCTCGTTTGCTCAGAAAAAGTACAAATACAACTCCGACAAATATAATAAAACATACATAATTAAAACATACATTGAGGTGACTGAAGTAAAATATATATATTTATATATATGTATTTATAATTTCTCAATTCACAACGTAACTTATATGTACCACAGTTATTATTTTTACATATTCCTTAATAGTTATTGCTCAACTATTATTAAAATTAATAAAAATACAGATTTATATATAAATATATATATATATATATATATATATATATATATATATATATATATATATATATATATAATTATAAAAAAATTTATAGGGCTCTATGCTAGACAGAGTTATTTAAAATTCAAATTAGATTTATATGTACAATCGACATCTGATCTCACTTCAGCTTTAGCTACTTTTTAGTCGGGTTATTTGCTAGCTCCATAGTCAGTCAGACTATGGGCCGAGTCTGCCGCTTTATATACATTATATAAATGTATAATTATATATTATATCTGTGCACATGTTTCTCGATTTTAGTTTATTGCACAGATGTGGGGAATTTTCCAGTCTAAGTTCCCAGATTATATTTTTTATAAGTACCATTCACGTTTTATAATACTTGTTTGATAAAAGCCTAAATAAATACAAAACAAGAATAAGTGAAACTTGAGTGAAAGCTGGAAGATACCCTACAAAGAATTTAAATGTACGAAAATTACAAATATTTTAAAAATGCACAAATAAATTTAAATTTAAATAAAATATTACAAAAAATTAATAAAAATCTATTTCAATGAAACAAACAATTTTTTTAAATTTATTAAATGAAAGTTTTTATTAAAGTAGAAAATTTCTATGTTTAGACAAACCAATACTCATGAATAAGATCTACATATATGCCATAAAATGACAGTAGGTCTTAGCGTGCTTTGCTCAGCTAGATAAATATGGAATAGATCAATGAAACGTCATTTTCTGTGAGCATGAGCTACAAATATATAAATAATTTATCTACAAAGCTAAATCAAAGTGGGCCAACTATATCAGTAGAGAATTCCACTTTATTTCACTGAGAATTTAATAATATATATTATTATATATTATATAGAAATAGTTAAAAATAATGTAAAATATTTATTGTATTCCAATGAAAACTTCTCTCTGTGGCATCTGAATAATTTCGTTGTTTTGAGCTTTACAAAAGCCACAGCATCGCGTGCTTTGGTTGAGTGACTTTTTGTTATGTGTGCATATTTTGCGTTTTGTTGTTTATTTTTGTTGTCTGTTTCATACGTTGGGTGAAAGGAGTATATTGGTTTGCCATATTACTGTATTACAAAATTACAAAACAATTCAGAAATTAGATAACCAAGTTTAGAATATATGTGGATCTGTCTTAAGATCTGAGCTCTCTAAATATTCATCAGGAGAAAGAAAACAAAGCATTGCGCAGTCGGTTGCACTTGACTTCCCTGTTCTAACTTGTTTGTGATTGTTTTTTTTTTTTTTTGTAAACTTTTTCTCTTCTCTGTTATTGTGAATGCGCGGAAGTTATTTTCAAAACTCGCTTTCGATTCGCTTGGTCTGTTTTTCGTTCGCTGCTTAATTTTCTGATCGCAGATCGGAATACGAATTATGAAAAAAGTTCAGAGGCAAATCGCCAGCTGAACGTTTGTTTCCCTTCGCAATCAGACAAGCTTCAATTAAACAATGAACAATGCAGTTAGACGCATGCTTAGTCGATTAACAGTGCAATGATAACCAAGTCGTATACAACTGACTGCACAATACATAGCTCACAGTAGAAATGCAAGTAATTGCAATCGTTGTTTTGATTAAGCTATCTCTGGAGATAAATGTTGTTTATACCCAGGAATATTACTAATGTCAGTTTTCCTACTAATAGGAAGCAAAAAGCCAATATACCCTTCTGCTCTAGTCTTATGCTGATATTCATTTCATTTCTCAATTGTATTTTTACCTTTTCTGCACTCTGCATTCCACATCAATGTAACAGCGTATCTCTTAGTCGACTACCCTTTCGAATCGCCTCGATATTATATAATAGAGCAGCTGCTTGGAATGCGATGTACGTAAAACTGTGTAAACGTTACGATCACAAATCTGCAGCGACTACAAATGTGACTACTTTTCATTTCAAAAACAACTTAGATTGTTGCAATGAGAAATGATCGACATGCAGATACCCTGAACTTGCCAATGAACTGCAGAATTGGGCATATAATGTACTAAATTGAAGGAGTTTTATTAATTCTGAGAGTATCCTTACTGAAAACCTTACAATATTTGGAAAATGAAAAATGTTGATAAAAATATTGAAAAAAAATATGAAAATAGTATCATAAATATACTTAAAATATACTAAAGTTAAATTTCCTAGTCAATCTTTGACGGTAGCAAAAGTTGACCAACTCATATACTACATAATCTCATAAGAGGATTTCACTTTAAACAACTTCTGTCTGTTGCATACGTATGTATCTTGCGGGAAACAGTATGCCCTGCTTAAGCATTAAATCAGGGTATAAAAGACATATTGATTGACATTCAATTATTGCACATACGTACGTTAAATCGACGATTTCGAATATATATAAGTTTCCATTTCGATCTGTGCGTCGAATCGGCTTTAATAAGTTTGACACGCCTTTCAATTTGCGGCTCACATCTCGAGTGGCTTTGGGTCTATTTATATATTCGGGAATACGGGTGTACGAGTGTAAGAGCTGTGTAAGAGCGTCCGCGTTTGTCAACATCTCTCAATTGGTTGACTTGTGAAATGGATGCCATTCGTAATGCTCTCCGGCTCGACTCGTTAATGACTGTTAATGAACTTCAGCTCGCACGGCTCGGATTCACGTGAATGCTGAGCTTTGAACCGCAACTCGTTTACAATTGGGAAGAAAAGAAAATTGCGGTAACTGAAACCGAAAATGAAACCCGTTTTGTTTATCGTTAAATACCAAATAGTTGATATTTATGGGCGATGATTCATGCGTGTTCGTCTCTGTTGACACTTAACACCTGCACCAGAGTCTGTCTGCAAATATGCCCTGAAGTCTCCTCTTCATCTGCAAACGGAGATTGTAACCGGGAAGACGAGGCTTCTTTATTTTATTTGATCAATTAGGAACGAATTTCGAATGAGCGCTGCCTGGAAAAGATATTTATTATTAAGCTGTCAGGCTTGACGACATGAATATCTTAATTATTTGCTATTAATCAGCAAAGGAACAAGACTTTAACCCAAACCACAAAGTAGAGTAAAGCTCTAGAAGATATAACAAATTTTGCCATCAGCTCGAGGTTAGCCATAGCCTTTTAACTCTCAAGCTAAACTAATTTAAGTTCTAACTAAGTTCTAACTATTTTCCGAGCTAAAAAATCGATAATCACAGTATTTTCAAATGACTATATCCAGAGATTATAAATTTTATAATAATAAAATATTTGTTATTATTTTTTTATATATTTATTTGAATTCACACATCATAATTGGGGAAACTTTAAGTCAGATTCGCCGAGTTTATGGACTGCGAATGAAAAATTTCCACCGATTTTATTTGAAATTTCCAATTACATTTTGTTTGATTGTTCAATTATCGCCTGACTGCAATGTATGTCAATATTCGATCAACTGAGCGTAGAAATATTTGTTTGATCTGCTGCAGACGTCTTTTCGCTACAAATTTAGTTCTCAATACTGGGAATGAAATCGAATTTGAAATTTTATTACAAATATTTTCGAACGTGTAGCTCTTTCCATGCCAAAGGATATTCGGAATTCGCAAGCGAATCTGCTTAACTTTTCGTGCTGTTCTCTTACGGAAAATTTGTTATTTAGAAAACGAAATAAACAAAAGCAATATAAAAACAAAAATCCAACAATTTGCTTTATAGACCACAAATTGATTGTTTTTAGTCTTTTGTTAATTTGATTAGCATTCATTATGCCATTAAGTTGTTGGGCATATAACGAAAGATATTTATAGATTGTTTTAATGCTAACCGACCGAAGGCTGCCTAAAAGTATGTTTTGTCCATTTTTCAACATTTTCCGCCTTTGGCTTTTATGAAGCCATTCACAATCCGACCACCTGAGGCCTGATTCACAGAGTCTTTGGCCTGTCCGCTTATCGTTTAAGTTGCTAAGTAAACAAAACGAATATAATATATCTCAGTTTTACATGTATACTGGGATATACACATGATATGTACTTATGTATGTATATGTATGTACATGTGCGATATATGTATATATAAATATAAAGCGGAATGAAACAGGCTTTAAGCAATAATTATATTGTTGAGTTTATCGCCTAACCAGAGGAAATGAGTTTATTCAATCATATCTTTATATATACATAAGCTGCATTTATATTTTAAGAGCTAATTTTAACAATTTGAAAACGAGAATTTAACTTATTGTGCCTTATAATGCATATACCCTTTCTCCATACAAAATAAATTGTTAAAAATACATATTTTTTCTTTTTGAATTCTTAAGTAACCGAAAGAAAAAAGCTCTTCTGAAACATATGAAATATGCAAAAATAAATAATGTTTACTTTCTATTGTGAGCAATTCAAACGTCAGTATAACTATAGAGTATTTGGTAGTCGGCTAATGCGTATAAACGTATTGGGCGAAATGACGGTGACGGTGAGAGCTCATTTACGTTATTGCTTTTGCTGCGTCAAGACGAGCGCCCGATCGAGTGCTTGCGCGTGTAAGCTACGAAACGCAACACAACAGTGTGAAGTCTACACATACACACGCACACACACTTCCACTCTCTTTCTCTCTTTTGCGCACTCTCTCTTGGTCACGTTCGCTGTCTCATTGACGCGCTCATTCGATCGACACGAAGTGCTCTCCGAAAACTCGAACTCATGACTCGGAGTTGCGCTTCCGATTTGTGCAGGTCGGCGGCGGCGGCAATGAGCGCGGCGACGCAACGTAATCAAAGCTCTCGCATATCACGATCTGTGCTGAGCGCAGTGGCACTCGGCCACTCAGAGTCTGAGTCAGATTAACAACGTCTACAGGTGCGACAGCTGCAAACTCCGCTCTCTGGCGCTCTCCCTCTCGCTCCGTGGCGCTCGCTGCTGGCTGCTGAGAGCGCCATTATGCTATCGGCGAGATACATTTGGCCACAACCACTTCAGTTGCCGATAAAACGCCAAGCTGCTTCCACGCTCCACGCTGCGCCAATAGTCGAATCACACGCATTCCACGACGAAACATAAATGTAATTTTCTTCGCTATTTCAGCAACAGCAGCAGAAGCAGCAACAGCAGCAGAAGCAGCAACAGCAGCAGCAGCAGAAACGACTAACAACAAAGCGAAAACATTCCGCAACGGGATAAACAAAAAACACAGTTACTTCTACGCTCCAAGTTGTTCCAGAGTTTTCCAAAATGTGCCGCTGTTTTCAGAAGTAAGCGGACCTTAACTTTGTCTTCTTCTTTCGTATTTGATTTTATTTCATTTGCGCTTTATACATTCATTTGCTAACATTTGAATCCCATTTCCCCCCACCTCCTGGTCCCACGCTAACACCTTTCAGCTGCGTGGAAGATTGTTACTGGAACTGCTTCGAGGAGCGATTTTGCTATGATGAATCAATCGGTGAGTTTCAATTTACATCATTTATGTATGTATGTAGCTCTTGATTTGCACTCTACTCACTCTCAGTGGGAGCCTCATCTTTTACGCTGGACAGTTGAGGGCTAGCCGGTGCATGTTTACCTACGTGTTGCCATGTACATGTACGCACACACACACACGAGCATACACCTTTGTGCTTGTGTGCGTATATTTCGCATTTGAGTCGTAAAGTTATGCGACAGACGTAGACAATGTAGTCTTGAGTGTGAGAGGGAGAGGGGGCGAAGAAGAGAGCGCAACTTCGTGCTAAAGAGAGTGAGTGAGTGAGTGAGATGGCCAGATGGGCAGGGGTTGGGGGCAAGGCAAGGCGTGATTGGCATTTAAACGTTTGCAAAAAAAAAAAAAAAAACTTGAAAGATTTGATAGAAATCACATTAATAATTAATATAATTGAATGAATTGCTGACTAAATGATTATGACTAGATATAAATCAGACTCTTGTTGAGCCTATATAAAGATAAACTGATTATCTGCTTTACAGCCAACTACAATGCCGACGAAGACGAGGAGTATCTGGCCTCGCAGAAGCGTGGCACCATCATCGGACGAGTCCAGCCCTCGGTGCAAGACAACAATCATCTGCTGACAGTGCCCCAGCCCATTTGCGACCAGCCCCTGGGCCGCGCCAACTCGGGCCTAATGAGGTACTAATTGAGGCAGCAAACACAGCGCCAACTCGAGGCGCAATAATTTGTCAGCGAGTCGCACGCTTTGATTGATTTGCGATCCTGCGAATCGGCGGCGGGAGCACACTATTTGCCCTTTGCATTGGCGGCTTTACGTTTGCGTTTGCGTTTGCGTTTGCTTTAGAACTTTCAATTATCTGTATCTCAATGTTGATGTATTTTCGCACAGCGCCAAGATACACGAGGAGAACTATCGACGCGTGACCCAGACGAATGTGCCGATGCTGGGCCCGGAGATACTGGCGGTGTTCGCCAACTCGCAGATCTTCCAGGATCATCAGCCGACCAAGCTGAATCGCATCAGCACCAAGACCTATCTGGCTGGCATCCACTCGCCGAACAAGGAGGCGCCCACCACGCCGCGGCTCAGCGAACAGGAGCGCCTATTGCGTCGCCTGGAAGGTAATGACGGCCACAGCCACGCCCACATTGTTAGTGGCGGCGCCAGTGGCAAGACTAGTGGTAAGAGCACGCGCAGCAGTAGCATCATCTCCGGCGGCGGCGTGCCCAAGGTGAAGTTCTACTTGAGCTGAGTAGAGCGAGCCGAGACCCAAAAACGAATTCCGAAACTGTGGCCGTAGTAGCAGTATTTGTGCCAAAGATACTTACATACATACATACATACTTACATATATAGATACGCATACATATGGAAACAAGAACTTTCGCCTAGTACCTACAGCACAAAATGTGACCTAATATTATTACTAATTAGCCATAAGTATTGATAACCAACCAGTAAAGAGTGAGAAGCGACAAGTCGACAATGAAAATGTTTACCAACAGTTTAGCATTTAGTAGTCTTATTTTTATTTTTACTCGTATTGTGTTACCTTTTAAGTTTCTCGTGTATTCCACCATGGACATTGTTAGACCTTGTAATGTTAACATACACACATGCACACCTATACATACATATATATAAATCATATATTGAAGCTGATTAGCTGATGAAAAATGAAATTGAAAATGAAAACCCAAAAAACCATAAATCTAAACACAAACTAAACTTGTGCCTTTTATGAAACTCGAATGTTTTAGCTATATTTATATAAATTCTGATTTGAGCATTGAGCTGGAAATCCCTGATGTATCCCTGACTAACTTGGGCAACTGTGAATCAGCTTGATGCTGGAGCAAAATCTAACAGCTGTTTCTGGAATTAGAATTGATCTTAACTCACCATTGGATTACCAAGCAAGTGAAATGCAATGAATCATGTTAAGATCATTATATGTACTTGAAGTTTTGCCTTTATAGAACAATCTATCAGAAATCTTTTATGGCTCCAAAGTTCTCTCCATGGGCTGTCAAGTGACGAAAAATTGATATCTGATTGATATACACTTTCGCGGACCTTGACTCACAAGCTTTGCCATATACAAACCAGGTTGCTTAATGTTTGATAAGCTTATGGACAAATCGAAACTCATCTGGCATATATAGTTGATATTGCTCAATAATATTGAATGCTAATATCAAACTGGTAGCATTAAGATTGAGAATAGAATTTCTTCTGTTACCTTACGAAAATGCAGCAGAAGAGATAAGGCTAACTTTTCCGTAATCGGGAATGTTCCTATCAACTCTATACAAGTGTAGAACGTAAATCAGTTCTGTTTTCATACCCTCTGCTCATTCAAAGTGCGTAATAAAGGGTATAATGCATATTTATACGATATTTGATAAAGGACGTATCTTCGACTCATCAAGTCTAAAGTAAATCAGCTTTGCAATAATCTCTACTCATTCAAGCAATATGCAGTAAAGGGTATATCAGGCTATTTGAGGTTGATGGAAAGCTGATCAATAAATCTGTTAAATAATTTAGATCTTCCGATCAGTATTAGACTAAGAGTGCAATAGACATATATATATTTATATTATATATATTTGATATATGGATTCGAGAAACTTTAAAGAGTCTACAGGGCATCTGCTAACTGGGCACTCATGGCTTTGGCACTCTCACTTGCCTTGTTTGCTCTACTGATAACCAGTAATAAAATTTGTGCCCTGATAAGGTGATAGGAATTCTTTTCTTCTCTTGTTTCTGTTTGTATACTTATAGTATATGTTTATACCTATAAATATAATATTTGTTTCTATATATATGCTCAAATATATATGTATTAACTAAAGGTTTTTTCTTTTCCTTTGACAAATATTGAATATAAGCAATTACATAATCATTTCTCAAGAGACTTAGATTAGAGAATATATTATGCAGTAAATTTAGTTTGTTTTGAAACTCATATTCTCTCAGCTCACATTAGATATTAGTTATTTTTACACAATAATTTTTAGCTGTAAAAATAGCCATTTAAAGTTTTACTCATTTCATCACTTAACTTGAAATTTTAATAATATGCCAGTCGACTGCTTAGTCATTGAGGCAGATTAATTTTTAACGTGCTTTTGGCAAACTAGAGATTCTTTATCGATAAGAAAATTAATATCAGTTATTCCAATTGTTGCATTGCATGCGAATAAGCCTTCAATAATAATACGCTAGAGATAGAACTCTAGTCTAATCAATAACTTACTTTATGACTTATTTGACGGTGTATTACACTTAAGATAATTTCTATACTCGTTTACGAAGCGAAAGAGTATATTGGCTTCTTGCCATGAAACTGAAAATTTGGATTTGAATGTTGAGTTCTTAGACGGATTAACCTGGGTCTCCTACAACTTTGGGACGTCTAAATTACTTTTAGTCTCCTCTTCGACTTTTCTAAAAATTATATACATAAACTTATATATACAATATATACTATATTTTCGTTTACTTGTAATAATTTTTATATTTATCTTATTCAAAAATTTTAAGTTTTCTTCATTCATATACATATATGATCAATATAAGCATATTATAAAAGAAAATAATATAATAAAATAGTATTAAAGAATATAATCTACTCCAACTTACGTTTCATAGACTTATATGAAACTAAGATACTCCTTATTTTACGGTCTTTTAATAGGCTTAAGTTATTTTTAAATAAATTCTTGCTCCATCCAAAACCCTGTAATTTAAAGTTAAAATATTTTAATTAAAACTAATCTATTACTTATTCAATTACAGCTGGTCTACAGGTCGATGCCACCGACTCGACAAAGACCGAGGCAAGCGCAGCCGAAGCTGTGACGTCCGAGAAACGGATTACGTTCACATTGGCACCCACGGAGTCCTCGCCGGAGGGCAGTCAGACTCTGACGCCGAAAAAGTTCGAGCCCATTGCCGAAGAAGAGAAGGAGGATGAGAAGGATACTGACGAGGTGATATTGAGACCGCGCCTCATCGATCGCCATCCACATCTGTTGCCCAATACGAGCGGACTGTCGTCCGCACCCAAGCGGACGCTTCGCGCTGCCAAGAGCGTACCGCACATGTACGTGGCGGACAGCGATACGGACATATTCGCCATCACGGGCACTGGCAGCCAGATCAGCATGACGCCTGAGGTGCCCTCCATATCCTTCACCAATCTGCCGAAGAACTACGAGGATACGCCGACCATCGAAAAGTATCGCGTCTCGCAGAGTCTCTACTCCATCCAGAATGCCAATGCGGCCCGTGCCTCGCAGGATGATTACTCCATGCCGCGCTACTTCCGGCGCTCCAATATGCTCTTAACTCAAAGTACCGAAATTCTCCCAAGCTCCACATCGCTGGCCTCCATATCAACGTCAGCGGCCTCGACATCCTCATCCAAGGACGAGCTGCGTCGCCCCGAGCAGCCCAAGAGCAAGCGCCTCCAAATGCTGCGCGGCAATCTGCCTCCGCTTCTGATCCATTCCGTGTCCTTCAAGCGCAACCGAGAGGAGGGCAAACAAGTTGATTAGCTCTCTATAACTAATAATGACATTACCTTAACTTGGCTTAGACATTCAAAAAGTACTCTTCGATTCTATATAGTATATATATTGTATATATATATATATATATATATATATATATATATATATATATATATATATATATATATATATATATATATATATATATATATAGGTTTATATGTGGTATATATGTTTCTGATCAGGACTAACATTCAAGTTGATCTGCTTCTGTCTGTCTACTTGTCCGTTCGCACGTTGTTGATAACATAGTTATATTTATCGATAACTTTAGCTTTTATTAAATCGATATAAATTTCATTATTAAATTTGATTAACTTATGTAAATTTTGAACATTTTTATAGTTTTTTAGATAGTTATATTAACTACTTATGTTTTTTTGGACACCTACAAGGTATTTGCTAGTCGGGCATTGCCGACTAGAGCACTTATATTCTTGTTACTCAAAGGGAATGTGCCTTACTATACTCGTATGCATATACATGTATGTATGTAAGTGTATACTCATACATATAGTATATATTTTGCTGCTATATATACGACTAAAGTATTTCTTATGTATTTATTACTTAATGTAATTAATGCTGTACACAAATTATATTGCAACAATCGATATTAATTAACCAATATTTGAATTCCTTTGCAGAGAGAAAGAATTGTTAACAGACTCGATAATCGACATTCATACATATATATAATAGACTTCATATGTTCTTGTCTGTCTGCTTCTTAGTTTTGTATGTAAAGTCTATGTTATTATGCAGATTATGTTATTATATAAGTTTTACATCTGCTGTAAATTCGAACAATCAAAACTTTTGTGAAACTTTCATATGCTCATTAGCCTGAACAAAATCTTATATTTATTTTTGAAATAAGCAACACATGCAAAATACATATTCAAATATTTGTATTATGCTCCAAGTTCTCATATACAAATTTCTAGAAATTTATTGAACACATTTAGTATAACTCAATAACTCAAAAACATATTATTTTGATTGTTATTGAGTCCTTCTACAGTTTTGACTCTATTACATTAATTTCAACATTCATGCGCGATACATATCTTTTCTGTAAACAAATCAGATTTTACATTAATGCATTGACTGCAAGGGTATTAGATCTTCGGCTTGCTGAAGACACATATTTTCTGTTTACTTTAACTTAATTACATTTAGTTCTGTTTAAATAAAATAAGTTGTTTCGCAAAGAAATTTGGTTTTCCTATGAATTCATTGAGTTTGCCATCATCTGTATTGGGTAAAAGTATGAGGACTTCAACGAGTGCGAACAGCAACCACTCGGAATGAATCAGCTATCAGAAGTTGACGATAAAGCGAGGTCAGGTTATGCATTCACTTGTGGTTTGGATGCTAATCAGATATAATTAAATTTAGTTTATAGTAAATGTGAAATCATAGCTTCTATAACTCTCGTCGAGAGCGGAGGTCTCATAATGTGTCGAGCTGCTGCATTTGTTCTGCTTCAGATGTGCATAGTTGCCAGATTATCTATAAGTTGGGCTAGAATGGAAGGTGAGTTCGTTAAAAGTATTAAATTTGATTAAACGGAATTTATTTTGAAGATATCCTGTGGCGGCTTTAATTACTCAAATTTTGCATCTAAAAGATCATTTATGGGGCCTGAACTAAGTTCAGTCTGCCTTCAAGTTCTCCCTTTAACTCTGTTTTTCGGGTAGACTTAGTGGATAACAGAATAGAGATATTCTAACTATCATTAGAATTAATCATAAATCATCTTCATTAAAATTGAATAACATTTGCTATTTTGCAGGACTAACAGTGAATATCACGCACGTCTTTGGCATACCGAGCAGTTTCTACCCGAAGCCGGACTTTAAGAAAATCGGTTCTGAATTTTACTACGCAACAGATGCGAACGCGGTGTCCTGGTACACGGCGCTACACCATTGCCATAGGCTAGGAGCTGAACTAATAAGTGTGTCGAACATAGACACCCTCTACGAAATTCAAGCGTATCGACGCAGTAAAAATCGCAGCAAAATGTACTGGTTGGATCTGAACGATCTGGCGACGGAAGGTGATTATGTTTCCATGTCGACCGGGCTGAAACCAAGCTTCGAGCATTGGTGCGAGAACGAAAATCCGCAAAGAAAAAACAACTTAACGAACTGTGTGAACATCGAGGAAAGCCATTCCTCCCGCCCGTGCATGAAAATAGTTTCCTGCAATGGCTTAAAAGACTACATTTGCCAGTTGCATACTCCGCACACCATCTCAATTGTTTCTTTTTGAAAAAAAAAACTTAGCTAAATGTTAAAAGTTAATGTACAAATTTGAAATAATAAAATAAAAATAAATAAAATAAAATAATAATCATAAAATATTCTAAATTTTAAATATTGTTAAATACTTTTAAAATATCTTAATTGTTTTTTTATTAAGCAGACATTTTGGAAAATGTAAGAATCTGATTCATTAGCATTTAAATATTTATTACTCTTTTATCTGATTTGCTCTCTTAGTGCACTCGCAGAGAAAGCTCTTGAATATGAGTAGAATTCTATATAAATCAAATATATATTCAGAGGCAGCCCTAATGTATGCAACACTTTTAATACTAATAAAAACATTCGCATATACTATAGATATATAGCACCCCTAGGGCAGCTGAGCTATAAGTCAGATAGAACGATTTTCTATTTATTTAGTACTTTACTTATCATTTCATTACTTTAATTTATTTAAATTAATGTATAATCTTTTGATTGGATTAGGTAATACACTTTTCCGATTTTCCCAATTTAATTTATCATTTTAATTACAATATATAAATAGTCAAATCAAAATCAATATTTATAGCTGCTTACATAGCATTAACCCAAATGATTTACTTGATTTACGCACCTTTAGTTGATTCACCTCCAGCTTTTAGTCGTTTACAGCACGTGCGCACGTAATACACTTTTGCGTACGTTCGCCTATCGCCTGTTCAAATGTAATTTTAGTGATACTGCTGAGGCTGCTTAAATGAATACAATATAGTATTTATATGCTTTTATAGAATGCCCTGAATATGTCGGAAAATATCAGATCAGCAATCAAACAGGGGTTTTTTCCGCTAACCAAACACGAGCCAATTAACAGAGAAATGCATAACCTTCTTTATCCAAAATGTTAAATGTTAAAATTATTTAACATTTTCTTTGAGTTTATCAATATATATATTTATGCATATCTTCTATATTTATAAAATAATTTTATTTTATTTTCAAATGAATCAAAGCGAAAACTATCCAAGTTAAAAGCTGATCTCGATCTAGATCTAGATTTTATCTTCTATGCATATTTGATCTGTTGGCCCCTGTGACTATGCCTATGTAATTGGTATACTCAAAGTTATTTCTTTATTTCCTTTTCACTACTATTTCATTATACAAGTTTGCCCACCTTCTTGATCTATGTACTAGTTGGCTTCCATTGCCATTATCAGCTTTCACATCTTGCAATCAGCTCGTCTGGCCCTTCGTTAAATTTCATTTAGTTTCTGTCTGTCATCTCCTAGATTGAATGCCGCTTAAGTCCGAAACACCTTTACACCTTTGTGCACCTTACATAATATTCACTTGTAGTATTTTGTGCTAAGTACAATATTATATATATTAAATTATTTATATATTCTAATATAATTTGCTCTAAATTTAGTTTAAATTTTTTATATTACTTATTTAAAATATATTGAATATATAAATTTAATTTAAATTTAATAAAATTAAAGCTAACAAAGATTTTTGTAAATTTATTTACACAGTTTAAATTATATTATGTTATATTTATAGTTATATTTTTTATATAAATAATTTCCCTTCCCTTTCCAATTCAGCTACAAAATCTAGAATATCCTCTCCAATAGCCCACTCAAAGCTAGCTAGAATAATAAAAATAGTGACGCAGCCTTGGTTTGGCTAAGTAACTATCTCAGACGGGGTATTTGCTAGTCGTGCACTAGACCTAGCTGGGCTTTAATAGATTCGACATGTAAACTAAGTTTATTCAACATTTTTATCTGTCGCAAAGTAGCCATTACACGAGGCAGCCTTCTTAATTTATGCCCAATTTGGCGTGTTTAGCTACACAATATATTTTAATGGAATTGGGGAGCTTTCTTCATTTGCTATAGAGGCGACTCCAAGTTGCTGTTAATTATTAGGCAGCTGAACTCAGCGCCCATCTGGGCGTAAATGCAACAAATGAAAGCGCAATTATCTGAGAATCGTGATTTTAATTTATAAATTGACCCAAATGCTCAAGTCTGGCCCGGTCTGTTCTGTTCTATTCTGTTCTTTTTTGTTTGGTTTTGTGTGGTGCGCTTTGTCGCCAAACGGAATCTATTAAAATAAATATATTCGCGTGAACCTCATGTCGAGATGTACACACAAACATACATACATATATGTACGAATATACATCAAATTAAGAATTGACAAAAGGAATTTCATTTACAATTTGAAAAATGTATCGAGTGTACTATATAAACTGTTGGACTAAAAATGTAAATAAAGAATATATTGTTTTTATATTAAGTTATATTAGAACTATTTGTAGTTTAATGCACTCTTGAGTCCTGCATAAATGATGATCACAATCCATTTTGATGTTTATACTAAAATTGTAAATTATTTGCCTTTTCGCTGAGCACTTTGAACAGCGGGCTGTGACGCAAGTGTTTGTGCTTCGCGTGAATTTGCATCACAGCACCACTAGCCTGAGGTTCAACTATTAAGCCTCTGACGTAGACGACGAGCGGCTATTTAAACTCACCTTTAAGTAACCGTGAAAAGCCTAACAGCTCCGCAGCTGATCGTGCGTATTATCAGCTGCTATCAGCTACGGGCTGCATCCCCAAGGGCAACTGGTCGTCTCAGCGAGTATTGGAATATATAATAGCAGCTGTGCTGACAGAGGTAATCCAGGAATCTTAACATAATTATTGGGGATTTATATGTATATGCTCCAGCTAGCTGCATCACCTAAGGTCGACGAGTCGTATGCGTGATTTCAAGCTAAAATGCGAGCATATGCGATAGTTGAGCTGTGCAGCCACACGCCTTCAGATGATAATAAAAGAATTATGTCATATATAGCATTTATATATATCAATATATTTATATACATTTATATGTATATTCTAATGTGCAGAGAGATTGCAGGAAAAACAAGTCGTGTACGTGATATTTATATGATTTAAATTATTATATATATTATATATGTACGAGTGTCTCTGGCAGCAGCAGAATTCCAAAACAGATAACATTAACATTATAACATTAACATAATGTTAATATATATTTGCACTACAAAAGACGACTAGTCATATACGTAATTTCAATCAAATAAGCAGGCAAGCATATATAGATATAACAGCTCTGACAGCATGGGAAATCCATGTGTTATAAACATAAGTTTTTCAGTCAAAAATATTCCCTGCGCGACTGCATTTTCAAGGGCAACTAGTCGTATGCGTGATTTCAATCAAATATGCAGCCAACTGCGATATCAGCTGTGACAGTAGCCGAAATATAAATATATATAGAATATGTTCAGTGGCACGCCGTCAGCCGATAATGTGCACACAGACAAATATATATATAATATTGTACATACATAGATCTGCGCGTGACACACACATTTGTTTGTTGTGTTTGTAGTAAATTTCCGTAGGTCCAGTTCGGTGTCAGCGCCAGCCTGACTAACCAATCGCTGCGTTATCAGTTATCGCCAATAGCCAGTGGCACGCGGCGCGCTGGAGCTAATCACAATGTTCTCATGTGTCCGCAACGGCAAATAGTCGTGTGTCGCGCTAGATGCGCGACGGTGCACGGTTATCGCCCGAACAAGGTCAAGGCTCACTGGAAGCAATCCTCGTCTGCTGTTGCCAGCGCAATCAATGGCAGCAGCACGCGTCTTTGTTTTGGTCTGGTGATGTTTTGCTTGGCGGATACCCTGTAAGCCAAACGAAAAGACGGCTATGATAGACTCAATGTCATTTCCGGCTAGCCCAGTTTGCTATGATTAAAGATGTTAAGACAGTGAAGGCATAGCTAGAATCAAGTTATTGATATGCTTTATAGACTTCATGCGGTTCTACACTGTAGCTTAGTTTTAGTGAGAGCTCAGTGGAGCTGCATCATGTTGTCTACAGGGTATCTACTAATTAGAGACTGTTTTAAACTATTCTCGGTCGTTATTTTTAGCTCATAACTTGTCGTTGTTGCTGTGGCCACGCAGACGTACTCAGAACTGATACGGCACTTATTCACCTGTTATATACCGAATACATTCTTATCATTAACATTCAAGTACTTAGGCAAAATATATTTGAAATATGCTAAATTGGACATCAAAAGGAAGTACTTTCAGTTAAGTGACTGCCATGACACCTTACACACCTGAAGGTGTGAAGGTGGCTAAGCCCAGCATCAACAACAAACTAATCATTATCATGCCGTCTAAATGCAACCGCAGCAGATGGTTTGGATTGTGGCTCAACAATGCTCTTCCAGTTTGTCGCATTTTGCAGCAATCAAGCAAATGGAATTCTTAATAATCATTATGCTAATAATGATGTTGATGATAATGCTAGACTAAAGTCCCACCAAATGACCTGCGAGCTGAACGAATTTTTGCCATAAAATATTATTTTCCTTTTATTTATTTTTGTATTTATTTTTTTATTAGGCAGACAAATTATAAATTCAAATTTATGTTAAATAGCTTTAATATTTTTTGTATATTTGATGAACTTTAAAATAAATTCTTCTGCTCCGTACAAAATAAAAAATGGTATAAATTAATTTATTAATTTATTAAGATACATTGTACTGTGCCACAACTACTTTGCTGAACTCTCCACTACGGACATATATATATTATATAAATTTCTGATCAAATATCTAAAAGAAACTCATTCCGGCAGAGGGCGCAAATTTTCAACTGTGAGGACTTATGAGACTTATAGCATAAGTTTGATTTAGCCACCTTATATTAAATTGAAGGCCGAGATATTTTCCTCAGCCAGCTATTAAATCATAATTATAATACCATTATTATAAGGTAAATAAATAAACAATAAAAATATAAAAATATCAAAGAAGGAGATCTCTTCAAGAATATAAAATCTAAAATTTTTTTGTAACTTCATCAACTTTCCACAGATCAGGTTGCCTGGCGTTTTTAGTACACCCAGATAATATATATTTTTGGAGACATAGCTCAGTCATGCTTAGCACACAGTAGGGAGAGTTAGGGAAAATAAATTTTAAGAATTTTAATATATATTATTTGATACACATATTATTTTCGAATGGAAATCAATACCACATCTTTATTGCCGTACGTGCTGGATCTGCTGAGTCGTCAGCCGGATTTGTGTGAGTATCGGCATACCATAGGTAATCCGCTGACTTATCCGCCGTAATACCACTTCCACAGGCTCGTCCGTAGATTCGTTGTGTGAGAAGATACAGGACGTGGTCATGGACGATGTGATCAGTCCATTCGGCTCGCTCAAGCGGGCTGTTGAGTTCTCAGTTGAGCTGGGCACAAACCTTGGTCTACTCATGTTGAGTGATAAACGCGTACGCATGCCCTTTAACTTGCGCTCAAGGAGGGACGCAATGGCGGAACTAGAAGCGAACGACAACTCGCTCGTAACGGAGCACGGCAGGAATGTGGTGAAACGACTAGCCAAGACAGTAAGTATACCCAGAGACTCTCTCAGCTCAGATATGGAGCTTTTACAGTCTACGACATTCACGCAGTTGAAGGACTCCCGGAATAAAGCTCTAAAGAAGAAGACCAATGTCAAGAAGCGACCAAAAATTATTTACAAGTACCGAGCTGCTCGTCCAAAATCTCGCAAGAACCGCAAACAAACGCAGGAACAGTATTGTCCCGTATCCTGCACATCTCCCGGCTTCTATTAAAGTTTTACACTCGTCTGACAGTTCTACTTATTTCTTTTTCTCATTTTCAACATTAATGTGGGTCAACATGGCGTTGCCCAAGCTACTAGCACACACACTTGGACTAATTAGCGGGGCATGGCCATAGGCATAGGCATAGGCATAGACACGAGCACATCACGTATACGCACTGGCGTACGCGCACCTGTCCTGCTTCTCCTGCTGTGCTGTGCTGCGCTGCGCTGTGCTGTGCTGTGCTGCGCGTCGCAATTGCTGTTTGAATTTCTAAAGGTTTTAGCATAAAAATGAATTATTCAGCGACTCGCGATCGCGGTTGTGTCAAGTCTGGAGCTTTGAACGGATAGATAGTATTGGCTTAGTATTAGCTATGGATATGGGCGATTATGTATGCGACTTTAGAACTCCGCCGCTCCTCCCCCCAGAACCGAATGCTTAAAAAGAGTCTCTGCAGTGCGCGACGCGTTCAGTGTGCATTCGGATCTAGTCGGAACGATATCAAGCCGAGACTAAAAGGATATACATACCAAATCGAAAACCGAATTTATCCTGTAACAAAACCAAAATCCCTCAAGGATACACGGTGTCAAATATAAAGCTACAAGCTAAAGTGAGTGACAGTGAAAAGGCATATTCAGGCCCTTTGTGTGTGTGTGTGTCTTTAATAAACAACAACAAGAAAAGGCCAAGAGCCACTGCTGGGCTGACGGGTTACCACACAGAACGTGGCGTGTTTCAAAATTCCATTTGTTATTGCCGTTGACATTTGCTCGTGATGTGCGCAGTCCATTCAAATGCCTAAAACTACATTTGCATACTATCGAATGTGATTAAGTGAAGAACTTCAATTCATTTCTACGCAGGGGCAATGCCCTTTGTTATAACTAATTTTGTTATTCCTCACATTGGACTCTGGGATATTACTTAGCGTGGACGTGCTGTGTTTAATTTTAAAAAATAATGAAAGAAAACATATGAATAGAGTGAACTAAAAACTAATTATTTTTTATTTTTCTTACACACAAACTTTGGAATATTTATAATAAACATCATGTTTTTATATCCTTTGATTCTAAGAACTCAAGGATTTATGTTCTTGCCTGGGATAATCACTAACTAAGAAATATACATTTTTATGAAGCATCTTTATGTCTGTACAATCATCATTTCAAAGTGCCACTCGAGGACTTTTAATTATTGAAGATAAATTTATATTTTGTAACATTGAAATATGTGAAATCTAAAATTTTTATTAACTATTTCAAGATTGATATGGATATGTATTTCCGCCAAATTGCAATATCCTGTTTCATTAAACCCTTAAGTTTTTAAGGGCTTGATAAAAATTAATAAAATGAGTTCCTACATTATCCGCGTTAACCAAAACCTTGAAGCTGGAGGTTCATGGGGAATATACTTCATAATCGCTTTTTAAAGAACTTTGCATTCGAATTTTTGTATCTTCATAAAAAAATATTTTTTTTCACCTGCAGTTCGCAATTTACATATTTTTTGAACATTTTTTTTTAAATTAAAAAAAAATTATTAATTTGGTTTTTCCTAAACCTATTTTTATTTATTTATTTTTTTTTTGTATCTATTTGGGTGCAGTAATGTCCAGCATTAAGGGATTTAAAAAAGCTTTTAATACATAAGTATATTATATGTATATATTACAACTCCCAAATGATTATTTTATTTAAATAATTGAATAATGATGTAGCTTCAAAGACGTTTAAAGTTCAGTTTAGTAATTAAATCCCATATATCTAGAGTTAATACTTTTTAAAAACATAACTCAATGTCCTAATCAGAAATATATATTTATTATTTATTATTTTCAATAGTAGATTTATTCTTCTGTTTATTAAATATGTTATTTTTGACTATTAAAACAAATATATTTATTTTATGTCATTATCATGAAGGAACACATCATTATTAATAGCAAATTTATATATTTTCTGAAGAAAAAGGATATAAACATGTATTCTTCACTTAAAGTAATTTCTTGCAGTCCAAATTAAATTTTCATTTTATTATATATTTCAAAACGGGCTTTAATATTGACCTTGATAAACCCAGGTATTATTCAGTTTCTTAATGAGCAAGGGTCAACAACGACTAGAATTATCTGAGGGATTATGGAAGGGTTTCTTCTGCCATTTCTACCGTGATATATGCTCTATATATACAAGGAATTTTAGCATTTAATTTGTATATTTGAAGATCCCCGATTAAGCTCTAATAAATATTCCCGACATATTATTTATATTTATGGAACACACAGATTAATCCGATAACAATACGACACTGAACCAAACAAATAAAATGGGTAGTAAGAAAAGGGTGGACCAATCGACAGGACAAAGCAACGGAGCTGCGAATACAGTGGGCGATATCGTCATATCGGGACTGTCCGGCAAATTCCCGGAGAGCAGCAATGTGGAAGAGTTCAAACAGAACCTACTCAACGGTATCGATATGGTGACAGACGATCCGCGGCGCTGGGAGGCAGGTAGGCAATGCACAACTATCCCCTAATGGACTCTTTTAAATGTATTTATACCCGCGGGGGGCGACAGGCATATTTGGCTTACCAGAGCGAATGGCCAAAATGAGAGACGAAGATCTGGAGAAGTTTGATGACAAATTTTTTAGCGTGCACCAGAAGCAGGCGGAACTGATGGATCCGTGCATGCGAATGCTGCTGGAGCTGACACATGAAGCCATCATTGATGCGGGCATCAATCCGTCGGAGCTGCGCGGCAGTCGCACCGGCGTCTACATAGGGCTCTCCTTCGTCGAGACGGAACACGAGATACCCAACATGGAGCCCAGCACCATCAACGGCTACTGCCTCACAGGCTGCGCCCGCGCCATGTTCGCCAACCGCATATCCTACACCTTCGACTTCAAGGGCCCCAGCTTCATTGTCGACACTGCCTGCTCGAGTTCCCTTGTGGCCCTCTCTCACGCCTACACGGACATGCGTGCCGGCCGCTGCGACTACGCTCTGGTGGCTGGCGTCAATCTCATACTGAAGCCCATTTTCGCGCTGCAGTTTCTGCGCCTGGGCATCGTCAGCCAGGACGGCGCCTGCAAGACCTTCGATGCCGCCGCCAATGGATACGCCCGAGCCGACACTTGCGCCGTGGTCTTCCTGCAGCGCAGCGAGCAGGCGAAGCGCGTCTACGCGTCCATTCTGAATGTGCGCACCAACACGGATGGCTTCAAGGAGCAGGGCGTCACCTTTCCGGACGGCCGCATGCAGCATCAGCTGCTGAAGGAGACCTACAGCGAGATCGGCCTCAATCCCGATGAGGTGGTCTACGTTGAAGCGCACGGCAGCGGTACGCCCGTGGGCGACGATCAGGAAGCAAATATGCTGAGCAGCTTCTTTTGCCACCCGGCGCGACCCAGTCCCCTGCTGATTGGTTCCGTCAAGTCCAATATGGGCCACGCCGAGCCCGCGTCGGGAGTCAGTGCGCTGGCCAAGATGATCATTGCCATGGAGGAGGGCGTCATACCCAAGAACCTGCACTACCACACGCCAAATCCCGCCGTACCAGCGCTAGTCGAGGGCCGACTCCGAGTCACGGACCGCAATCTGCCCTGGCAGGGCGGCATTGTGGGCCTCAACTCGTTCGGCTTCGGTGGCGCGAATGCTCACGTAATTCTCAAGTCGCACGAGAAGAAAAAGAGGATCAGCAGCAAACCTAAGGATCCTTTGCTGAAGCTCGTGACCTGCTCTGGGCGCACCGAGCACGCTGTGCAGCAGCTGCTGGAGGCAGCCACGAAGCACCGCCATGACGACGAGTTCCTGGCCCTGATCAACGACATTCACTCGCAGCCCATTCCACTGCATCCGTATCGCGGCTTCTCCGTGCTCGGCCCAGCGGGCAGCGTCAAGCAGCAAGTGCTGCCCTACGAAGAGGAGCAGCGACCCATTTGGTTCGTCTACGCCGGCATGGGCAGCCAGTGGGCCAGCATGGCCAAGGACCTGATGCACATTGAGGTCTTCAGCAAGTCCATACAATATTGCGCCGAGGTGAGTGGGGGAATCCGATAATTATAATTTAGGAATAAACTTCCCATCACTAGGAAGATTCATATTTAATTAATATATACGATATATCTATGCGACCTTCAAGGTGCTGCATCGAATGGACTTTGACCTGATCGAAGTGCTCACGCGCTCAACGGAGAGGACCTTTGACAACATGCTCTACTCCTTCGTATCGATCGCAGCTGTGCAAGTGGCTCTGACGGACTTGCTCAGGACGCTGAACATAAAGCCCGATGGCATTATTGGGCACTCGGCCGGCGAGCTGGGCGCCGCCTATATGGACGGCTGCCTGACAGCCGAGCAGACCGTATTAGCCGCCTATTGGCGCGGCAAGAGCGTCTTGGACACGCCAGGACTGTCCAGGGGCAAGATGGCAGCTGTGGGCCTGAGCTGGGAGGAGATCGGCCAGCATCTGCCTTCGGATGTCTGCGCCGTGTGCCACAACAGCGCGGACAACTGCACGGTGTCGGGACCCGTGGAGTCCATGGATGCGACGATTAAGAAGCTGCACGACGAGGGCATCTTCGTGCGGGCTGTCGAGTCGGGCGGCTATGCCTTCCACAGCAAGTACATTGCGGATGCTGCTCCAATGCTGCGTAAGAATCTGGAGCGCCTGATCACGGAGCCCAAGCTGCGCTCCCAGCGTTGGCTGAGCACCAGCGTCCTGGAGCGGGACTGGGAGACACCCGCCTGCCGCATGGCCTCGGCCGCATACTTCATCAACAACCTGATTTCCCCTGTGCTCTTCCACGAGGCCATTAGCCACATACCCGAGAACGCGCTGATTGTGGAAATAGCTCCGCACGGACTCTTCCGCTCCATACTGCGTGCCCTTGGACCGAGAATAAGTTACGTGAGTCTCATGCAGCGGGCTCACCCGAACAACGCGGAGTTCCTGATGACCCAGATTGGGCTGCTCTATGCAGCCGGTGGGCAGCCACAGCTGATGAGGATGTGCCCATCGAGGGCAGTCAGCTATCCGGTGTCTCGAGGCACGCCCATGCTCAGCTCTCTGATAGGCTGGGATCACACGCAGAAGTGGAGCTATCCCAAGTTTCAGGGTGGCCGCCAGTCAAGCCAGCTGAGCATTGAGCTCGACCTTAGCAAGGAGGAGCACGCCTTCCTGGCCGGGCACACGATCGACGGTCGCATACTCTATCCGGCCACGGGATACTTGACGCTGGCTTGGATGATGCTAGCGCAGCAGCAGGGCTGCGACTACCAGCGGACCCCCGTTGTCTTCGAGGATACAGTGTTCCATCGTGCCACGATCCTTGGGCTGGACGCAGGTGCAGCGATCAGGCTGGCCGTGAACTACTTCCAGGGCAGCAGCACGTTCGAGATATGCGAGGGCAGCAGTCTGGTGGCATCGGGCAAGATCCGCTTGGTCGCCCAGGTGCAGGACTCGCTGCTCAACCTGCCTGCGCTGCCAGGCAGCGCGGGCGTGGCCAAGCTCTGCACCAAGGATGTCTACAAGGAGATGCGACTGCGCGGCTACGACTACAGCGGCGTCTTCCAGGGCATCCTTGACCTTGACAATTCCGGAGTCGTTGGCCGGCTGCAGTGGGCGGACAACTGGATCAGCTTCATCGACACCATGCTCCAGTTCCGCATACTCAGCAACAACACGCGAGAGCTCTACGTGCCCACTGGCATCGAGCGCGTCATCATCGATCCGATCAAGCACTTGGAGCTCGTCAAGCAGCACCAGCAAAAGCTTCCCGCGTACTGGCACCGCAACATCTCAGTGGTCAAGTGCGGCGGCGTCGAGGTGCACAAAATAAAGACGGCGCAGACGCAGCGTCGCTCGGGCGGACAGAACGCACCGAGCCTCGAGCGCTACAGCTTTGTGCCCAATGCACAGCTGATGGATCCTCGCGGCGATCAGCAAAGTGCGCGGATCCAGGCCCTGACCGTGGCACTGCAGCTGATCATAGAGAACAGCGGAGGCGCAATCAAAATCAAGGGCGTGGAGGTGGCCGGCAGTCGCACGGATAATCTCAATGCCGTCAAGCTGCTGGAGCTGATCGAGCGTGAACCGATCCTGGTAGCTGACATAGCCGTAGCCACCAATAGTAGCAACAACGAGTCAGCTCTGGATGATCTACTGAAAGGCTCCGGAGTTCGCGTAATTGTCGCTGATCTGGCTAAGGCTGCTGTGGAGCGCCAATGCGACTTTCTGCACGCGGTGGACTTGTTTGGCATTGAAGCCACGTCCGGGGATCTTCAGCTGCAGCACTGCCTTGAGACCATCAAGGCGGAGAGTGGTTTCCTTCTGCTCGAGGAGAGCGCCAGTGCCTACAAAGCCAGCGGCCAGGCTCAGCTGCAGCGCGCGCAGCTGCTGCCTGTCTTGGAGCAAGTCTACGACTGCGATCGCATGCTGATCCTGGCCAGGAGAGTAGGCGAAAAGGACTGCCGCACGTCGCCAGTTGTGCGCATCGCGAACGACAACTTCAGGTGGATCGCAGAACTGAAATCGGCGCTGACTAAATCCCAATCGGAGCAGAGCAACGTCTATGTCGTAGCTCAAGGAGAGCCGCGTACTGGCGCCTTGGGCTTCATAAACTGCTTGAAGCGAGAGCAGCTTGGCCATCGCATTCGCCTCTATTTGCTGCAAGACCCGGAGTCACCGAAATTCTCTTTGTCGGATCCGTTCTACGCCGATCAGATTGCCAAGGATCTGTCCATCAATGTGTACAGGAATCGAGCTTGGGGCACCTACAGGCACTTGCCTCTGAACTCACATCAGCCGCTTCTCACCGTGGAGCAAGCCTACGTCAATACCCTGGTCAAGGGAGATCTCTCTTCGTTGAAGTGGATCGAAAGCCCTCGCGCCACAAATGTCAACCTGGACAAGTGGGAGCCCTGCACGGTGTACTTCGCGCCCCTGAACTTCCGGGACGTCATGTTGGCATCGGGGAAACTGGGCGTGGACGCCCTACCCGCCGACTTGGCTCATCAGGACTGCGTGCTGGGTCTGGAGTTTGCTGGCCGCGACTCTCGAGGACGTCGCATCATGGCCATGGTGACTGCCAAGTCCTTGGCTACCAACTGCCTGGCCAACAAGAATCTGCTCTGGGCTGTGCCCGACCACTGGACCATGGAGGAAGCCTCCACAGTGCCCTGTGTCTACTCCACCGTCTACTACGCCCTGGTCGTGCGCGGGCAAATGAAGCAGGGCGAGCGCATCCTCATCCACGCCGGCTCTGGCGGAGTTGGCCAGGCCGCCATCTCCGTGGCTCTGCACCATGGCTTGACAGTCTTCACGACGGTGGGCAGCAAGGAGAAACGTGAGTTTTTGCTTAAGCGCTTCCCCAAGCTGCAGGCGCGCAACATTGGCAACTCCCGAGACACATCCTTCGAGCAAATGATAATGAATGAAACGAATGGAGAGGGAGTCGAATTGATCCTCAATTCCCTGTCGGAGGAGAAGCTTCAGGCCTCCATCCGCTGCTTGGCTCTGAATGGACGCTTCTTGGAGATCGGCAAATTCGATCTGAGCAACAACAGTCCGTTGGGCATGTCCGTGTTCCTGAAGAACACCTCCTTCCATGGCATCCTGCTCGACAGTGTGATGGAGGGCGCGGAGGAGATGCAGCAGCAAGTGGTCGCCCTCGTGTCGGAGGGCATTCGGAACGGCGCTGTCCTGCCTCTGCCTACTACCGTCTACACGGATCAGGAGATCGAAAAGGCCTTCCGGTTCATGGCCTCGGGCAAGCACATCGGCAAGGTCGTCGTCAAAATCCGCAACGAGGAGCAGCAGTCGATGCAGCCCAAGCAGCGCCTCACCAACGCCATACCCCGCACCTACATGCATCCGGAGAAGAGCTACATTGTCGTGGGCGGCCTGGGCGGCTTCGGGCTGGAGCTGACCAATTGGCTGGTGACCCGCGGCGCACGCTACATTGTCCTGAACTCTCGCTCGGGTCTGAGAACTGGCTACCAGTCGCTGATGATCCGGCGTTGGCACGAGCGCGGAGTCCGCGTAATCGTTGACATTAACGATGTGACCACGGCCGTGGGCTGTGCGAAGATGCTGGAGAGTAGCAATAAGCTGGCTTTGGTCGGAGGCATATTCAATCTGGCCGCAGTACTCAGAGATGGAATCTTCGAGGAGCAAACTGTGAGGAACTTTGAGGTGGCCACGGCGCCCAAGATACTGGCCACAATGCACCTGGACCAGTGCTCGCGCAGCATGTGCCCAGCTCTGGAGCACTTCATTTGCTTCTCCAGTCTGGCCGCGGGACGGGGCAATCCTGGGCAGACCAACTATGGTCTGGCGAACTCGTCCATGGAACGCATCTGCGAGCTGCGCCAGGCCGAGGGCTATCCGGGCATCGCCATCCAGTGGGGCGCCATTGGCGACACTGGGCTCATCATGGAGCACATGGGCAACAATGACACCGTGGTGGGGGGAACGCTGCCGCAGCGCATGAGCAGCTGCCTGCAGACCCTGGATACGTTCATGCAGCAGCCACACCCCGTGCTGGCCTCCATGGTGCTGGCTGAGAAGCGCAAGGCGGAGCAGTCGAATCGCCAGAGCCTCATCGCGACCATAGCGAATATCATGGGGCTGCGGGACGTGAGCTCCATTCAGGACAAGACGACGCTCTTCGATCTGGGCATGGACTCGCTGATGAGCACCGAGATCAAGCAGACGCTCGAGCGGAACTTCGACCTGGTCCTCTCGGCCCAGGAAATTCGCCAGCTAACCTTCGCTGCACTCAAGCAGATCGATGGTGGGGAGACACAGCCGGCGGCCGCGAAGCCGGATGCGGTTGCCGCCGCGAAGGCGAACTCCGGTGCCAAGGGGACGGCCAAGGGGCAGACGACCATTGCTCAGACCGACGAGACTCGCAAGGTATTCGCCAAGGAAGTATTACCACAGAATGTGCTTGTGCGTCTGCAGTCCAAAGCGAAGAAGTCCGGCAACGAGCCAGCTGTGTTCTTCCTGGCGCCCATCGAGGGCTTCACCATTGCCATCGAAGCCCTGGCCGCCTCGCTCACCTGCCCAGCGTACGGTCTGCAGTGCACCGAGCAGGTGCCACTGGACTCCATCGAAGCCTGTGCCGCCTACTACTTGCAGCAGATCCAAAAGCTCCAGCCTCGCGGCCCCTACAACATTGTGGGCTACTCCTTCGGCTGCCTGCTGGCCCATGCGATTGGCGTAGCGCTCGAGCAGCGTCGATTCGGCGTGAAGGTCATCATGCTGGACGGAGCGCCCACAATGGCCAGCGGCTACGTGCAGGAGGCCAAGAAGCAAACCGATGATCTGAACCGCCAGCAGTCCATGACGCTGGCCTACTTTGGTGCTCTGCTCGCCGATGTGGACTACAACCAGGTGGGCTAACAAATGACAAACACTGTAAATATTCCACTAATATACTCCTGATCTCTACAGTTGCTGCAGGTTCTGGAAGGCGTCGAGACATGGACTCTCAAGCTGGACAAACTGGCGGAGACTCTGTCACCCCATACTCAGCAGACCAAGGACGTGGTAAGTCATACGACTGATGCGGAATGCGATAATAATTCGAGTAAACTCAAAGCACTCCAGATAGTATTAGGCGTAATATCAATGTGTATTTTCCAGTATACCCTAGTCAACTTTAGTCATTCTAGTCAATATATGAGTAGAACTGAATAGTCAATAACTAGATGATGATAATGATAATGATAATGATTCAGAATAAGTACTTGAGCACAAGTTGAACTATATATGTAGACACGTGAGCAAGGCCCAACTAATTTATACGTTTTACATTCAATATTTTATATTTATTCCCAGATCAAGAAAGCTGCCTGCATGTTTAAGCAAAAGCTTCTGCTGTCCGAGAGCTACAAGGGCGCCAAGCAGCTGAACAGCGATGTGGTGCTGATCAAGTCGGCGGAACATAATGCGATTATGTCTCAGGATGACTACGGTCTCAAGGAGGTAATCGCATACATACATATACCCACCCAAAAACAGTTAGCTTATAGATACTTTATTCTGCTGTAATCCGTAGATTTGCAGCGCTCAAATCGATATGCACGTGGTGGCAGGAACCCATCGAACCTTCCTCAAGGAGGCGCAAACGTTAAGGATTATCGAAAAGGTTTTGAGCAAAGAATCACAGTAGTTCAACGATCTATATGTTAACAATAAGTTTACTATATAATATACGCAAATACATAATTAATAGGCAAATTTTTTGTATTAAACTCAAGCTTTGTTTATTTACTTTGATGAATCAATTTTCCGTCTGACTTTGTGCGACCTAAAGAAATTTTAAACGAAAAAAAAATATTCAAACTGATAAGAAATATGATCACACTATATGATACATACACATATATACACATACATACATACATGCGTGCATATAAAAAAATATATTATAGGCAAACAAGTGAGAACATGGAAGTCGGGCGTGACCGGCTGCATAATACTCGTTGAGGGTCTGAAGTTGTATTTATAAGTGCGTATAGAGGTCAGCCTCTGAAGCTGAACCAGATATGATTCTATCACGCCTCTGGCAGGACCTCAATATGTTCTATATTTCTATATTTTTTGTATATATATATTTTCTTATTCTTCAAATTTTCTAAAAATAATCGAACTACACAGAAAATTAATATACGCCTTTAACTTCGCGAATAAACATACAAAATAATTTATCAGTTCAGCTATCTATATAACACATACATACATACATATATCAAACTTAAATTTGTTCTTATTCTGTTAACAGCTAGCAAATATTCACATGTGATTATATATGTGCGTACTGCATTTAGGCAGAATTTTAAAACAAAAAGTGGTGCGATTCTGATGTCAGCCGATTTCCAACTGTCACATATTAACGGTTCTCGTACACACAATCGTACATAAATAATAAATTTGAAAACATAACATCGCTGGCGATGTTATGCAGGGCTCGCAATCGCTGTTAAGTTGTGCAGCAACAACAGCTCAGTAGCATAACAGACTGAAAGGTTAACAGAGAGCAAAGAGCTTTCGGCGCTTATCTTGCTTGTTGCTGCTGCTAGCTCTCTTGCTCTCACGGCGCTAAGACAAGCTTTTGCGGCATCGACACCAGGCGGCTGCAGTCGTATAAAAGCCGCCGCTCACCTGATGCCGCGACTATTCGTTCACATTTCGTCGTTAGGTCGCGCCAGGAATTGCGGTAGTCTTCAACTGAATAGAAGTCGATTCGCCTTTGCCAAGTGTGTTTCTTGCCCCAACTGCGCGCAGCCAAGTGATTAACCATTTTCGCTTCGAATAATAAACGAAATTGAAATACTTCAAACGCCCAGTGCTAAAAAGTGACAATCTGCAAAACAATTGTGTTTATTTGGCCCCAGCTAGCAGCTAAACGGTCGATTTGTAACGCACAGGAACTAACTGTCCCCACACACAAACACATACAAAAGTTCTAACCAATTCGCCCGGGCAAGTGGTTGCTGCTGTCTCAGAAAACAGCTGTCGAGGAATCGCCTGATTTTTAGGTATGTATTCTGCTATTACACACACGCACACATACACACATGCATGGCTGTTTATTTGTGTGCGTGTGAAATTAACTCTGCAAGAAAGAAGAGAATGAGAGAGAGACGGAGCGAGAGAGCGAATATTATGTGAAAAACTTCTTTTAACTATCTTCAACTTTCTCGACGCTGGCAAAAGCTATGCGAATTCTGATTCAAATTCAAGATCAACGAATATTTAACTATGGAATTTAGAGTTTATAATTAGCACTATAAATATGTATGTAATGTATGTACATATATAGCATGACACAATCCGGTGCGAATCGTGTTAAACTTTAAACTTTAATCAGTTATCACCTGTCGTGTAATATTTGCCCTTTTCGACTTTTATAGGCTTGTTAGCAAATGCAAAGTGCCCAGACTAATTTTAGGGGTTGACAACACACAGAACTAATAAATACAGACATAAGTATATATATGTATATATGTTTGTCAGTTTATATAGTTTATGCAAACTTATTTAGTTTGTTTTATTAAGTATAAGGAGTGAATCATCTATCTAGATAGCATATCTAATTAGGATTACTAAAATAGACCCCCCGAAACCCGACCTCGACTTCATTATTCTAGTGTTTCATATACATATAGCCAAGTACTTGGTAGGGTTTCGCATTCTAATTGACGACTTGCTCGATTTCTATGATTTCAGTCCAAGAGGAAAAGGCAAGGAAAAACTAATGACATAATTGATTGGAAAATTTCTAATATACAGACATATATCAATATGTACATATATATGTCTGCCTGAAGATTTTCCGTGCAGATAGGCAAATATTTCAGCACGCGACTAGAAAGTGTCCAATATTATTTATGATAACTACAGCGATGCGTAATAGCTGAGGAGAGATGTCTTATCAGCAATATAGTAACTCGATTCGTATTAATCAGACCATTTCCCGCTTATCGTTGGCAATGAACTTGAGGCGCGCGTCTCGCCGTCGTACGACTTTTAGCACGGGCGTGGGCGTGAGCGTTACGCCGTATGAATGGAATCGGAATGGGAAGTGGCTGATAGTCTCATCCGATGTACATAGCTGGGTGGGTGCAGCTGTCCTCCAATAATCGATAGGTGTGAAATGGCCAGAGTGCATGGATAAACAATCTCTAGCACTCGTCATAGCCAAGTTACCTGCACTCATGCACTGGCCAGCTGCCCGTTGGCTATTGCTAACGGAGTGTGCTTTGTTTACATATCGAATGACGCCATTTTCGGACAGCGGCTCCGAAAATCAATTGACACGCCGTCTATACATATAAATATATCTCCTCCTTCTGTCTATAATTACTGTAAAAGGATACATACATATGTATAGCCATGTTGCCATAGGTAAGGTAAGCTAACGGACAAATAAACAAAATATCAACGAATCGGACACCCCCCAAAACTAACAAAAATAATGCCTAAATAAACTTGAAAATCACGCCACCATCTCGCTCTCTACAAATTGCTTTCGAACACGCGTCATGCTAATGTCAATGTGTGTGCGTGTGTGTGTGTGAGTGTGTGTGTGCGAGCGTGTTTGTATTATTTGTTGCCGGCTGGCGGGCAATATTACGACGAAAGCCGGCGCTCTCTCTCTCTCTCTCTCTCTCGTTCTCTCTCTATGTTAATATATACTACATACACATAAATATATGTATGCTTGCTAAAACTGTTCTTGCAGACCTTCTTTCATTTTAAGCACAAGCATATTGAACCGCTGGTTTAGCTTAGCGGACCTCCTCTTTCATCATGCCGTTCGCATGGTCTTGTTCATATCGTACGAGCTTTGTCGGCGAAACATACCATACCCATCGCTTATGTATGGGCGAGCGTCAGCTGCGACCCCGCTTCTGGCATTTCTATGCTAACAAATTTTGTGTTGCACTGTTCTTTTCGGCACTCTCTGTCCACAGAGAGAGAGAGAGCGAAACATGATGAGAGCATTTATTTGTATACTGTATATTTGTATACACATGCATGTATACGTACACAAATAATGTTGCCGCGCACTGCTGGGCATTCACTAATCACGCCATAAACAAGCAAAAGCGCCGCAGAGAGCAAAGCGGTTGTTGCACGAGCATCATCTCCAGAAATCACCTGATTTTCAATTACTCGCTATAAGTCAATCATTCGACTAGCCGGGCTGATGCTTAGCTTTCGCGAGAAACTAAATACATTAGAGAGCTTTCAGCACACAGCAGAAGCATTAACAGCAGCTGTAGCTTAACATAGTTTAATATTAACATAGCTGCGCTGTGCCTATATATTTGGCCACCAGTGTACAGATATGTGCACATGTACTATATGTACGAACTTACGTGCAATAATAGCTTAAATTAAGCAAATAGCTAATTATTACTTATTGAAAGTCAGTTAGTAATTATTCAAATTAATATTGAAAGTATTAAGTATGTTAATTCCCTGGTATATACTATCTACTATATTTCAGTTATATATTATGGACAAAATCTAAAGATCTATCGATTGTAAAATTATCTTTTACTTCGGATATTATTTTTATTATAATACAAATTGTTTTGATATGTCCAAGATAGATGGTCTTCTCAATGAAAAATTAAGATTGGAATTCATTTTAAATCAATTTAACGGAAACCGCATTTAGGGTACAGCCTAGAAGTATGCAACACGCGCTCAAATCATTTAAAATAAATGTTTTGAAATGGAATTATAGGTTTTAGTGAGATTTATAGTTATTGGAAATTATTATTGCTTATACTAAGAATCTTCCACAGAATTTTAAACATTTTTTTTTATTATTATTATTATCAAGTGTTAATTTCATGCCATTTAAATTTAGTATCTGAACAACAGACTTGATGAAGTATAACAGAATATTACTATTATATAATTGCTTAAGAAACATATTTTTCTACATTTTTATTTTATACTACATATGCCAAATTTATACTACTTATACCATGAGTCTAAATATTTATAATTATTATATACACAGCTATAATATGCTGATCTTGTATAAAAAAAAAAACTTAGATTTTGATATTTTATGTAAATATTATGCTTATATGTATATACTTATATAAGAATTCTCTATCATCCCTAAGTTTCTCTCAAGCCTATATATTTTATATTTATTTTATATTTCTTCTGGCAACAGTCGATCCATAATATTGATTTCTAAATTCGTTATCATTTCCCTACATTTTACAGTTGCTAAAAGCTGTTACGAACCGTGGATCAGCAAACTGTTGCGCTTAAGGCTAGCAACAATAGCAGCAGTCCCACTGTCCAAAATAGCGGTAAAAGTGCACGCGCCTTACGTCGTCGCCGTCGTCGCAATAGGAAGCAACAAAATTCGCAGCAACCTGACGCCTTCAAGGAGCCAAGCGAGCAGCTAACACCTAGCACCTCCGACTGGAACCGTGCACCGAATTCCCTAACAGACAACAAGATGCCAGCCCGTTTTTCCGAGGACGTGATCACCGCTGAGCCAGCGACGCGTACTGCCCCCCAATTGGACCTGGGTGGTGGACACTACGCGCCGCGTCAGCAGGCACTGAATGAGGAAATCGCGATAACTGGCTTCTCCGGCCGCTTGCCGGAGAGCTCGAATATTGAGGAGTTTAAGCAGAATTTGTTCGAGGGCGTCGACATGGTCACGGATGATCCCAGGCGCTGGGAGCGCGGTATGTGGAGATGAGTTATTTGCGCTTAAGATTTATATTAATTCAAATAATATATTTAAATAGGTCTATATGGACTGCCCGACAGGATGGGCAAGATCAAGCAGACCGATCTCGAGAACTTCGATCAGCAGTTCTTCGGGGTGCATCAGAAGCAAGCCGAGTGCATGGATCCCTTGCTGCGCATTATGCTCGAGCTGACCCACGAGGCAATCATTGACGCCGGCCTGAACCCCACAGACTTGCGTGGATCGCGCACTGGTGTCTACATTGGTGTGTCCACCTCGGAAACGGAGCAGCACTGGTGCTGCGATCCGGACCGTGTCAATGGCTACGGCCTGACAGGCTGCGCACGCGCCATGTTCGCCAATCGCATCTCGTTCACATTCGACTTCAAGGGACCCAGCTACAGCATTGATACCGCCTGCTCCAGCTCGCTGTACGCCTTGGAGCAGGCCTTCTCCGATATGCGTGAGGGCAAGATCGACAACGCGTTGGTCGCCGGCGCTGGGCTCATTCTGAAGCCCACCATGTCCCTGCAGTTCAAGAGGCTGAACATGTTGAGCCCGGACGGCAGCTGCAAGGCCTTCGACGAGTCTGGCAACGGCTACGTCCGTTCCGACGGCTGTGTTGTCCTGTTTCTCCAACGGACATCGGCTGCCAAACGTGTGTACGCCTCGATCTTGAACGTGCGCACCAACACGGACGGCTACAAGGAGCAAGGCATCACCTATCCCATCGGCAGCATGCAGAACCGCTTGATCCGCGAGACCTATGAGGAGATCGGCCTCAACCCCAACGATGTCGTGTACGTGGAGGCTCACGGCACCGGCACCAAAGTCGGTGATCCGCAGGAGGTCAATTCCATCACAGACTTCTTCTGCAAGAACCGCACCACGCCCCTGCTGATTGGCTCGGTGAAGTCCAACATGGGCCACTCGGAGCCCGCGTCGGGCGTTTGCTCCGTAGCCAAGATATTGATCGCCATGGAAACTGGCATCATTCCCGGCAACTTGCACTACAACAAGCCCAATCCGGATCTGTACGGCCTGCTCGATGGTCGCCTCAAGGTGGTCGACAAGAACTTGCCCTGGAACGGTGGCATCATTGGCTTGAACTCCTTTGGATTCGGTGGCGCCAACGCTCACGTTATTCTGAAATCCAATCCCAAGCCCAAGGCCATCACCCCACGCAACGGCGGACCCAAGGTTGTCATTGCATCCGGCCGCACCTTCGAGGCCGTGCAAGATCTGCTGGAGTCTGCCGCCGACCACACCGACGACGATGAATACTTGCAGCTGCTCAACGACATTCACTCGAAGCCCATTCCCCTGCACTACTTCCGCGGCTACAGCGTGGTGAGCAACAAGGGCTCGCTGCAGCGCGAGGTGGTTGAGTTCAGCGACGACAAGCGGCCCGTGTGGTTCGTCTACTCGGGCATGGGCAGCCAGTGGGCCAGCATGGCCAAGGACTTGATGGAGATCGATGTGTTTGCCAAGTCCATTCAGCGCTGCGCCGATGTCCTGAAGCCAGAGGGCGTCGATCTCATTGACGTGCTGACTCGCTCCACGGACAAGAGCTTTGAGAACATCCTCAACTCGTTCATCTCGATCGCCGCCATGCAGGTGGCCCTCACGGATCTCCTCACCTCGCTCAACATCCACCCAGATGGCATCGTTGGCCACTCGGTGGGCGAGCTGGGCTGCGCCTATGCGGACGGCTGCTTCACTCCCGAGCAAACGGTGCTGGCTGCCTACTGGCGTGGCAAGAGCATCTTGGACACCCAGTTGCCGAAGGGCAAGATGGCCGCCATCGGCCTGAGCTGGGATGAGGCCCACAAGGCCGTGCCCAGTGATTGCTTCCCCGTCTGCCACAACAGCGAGGACAACTGCACGATCTCTGGACCCGAGGCGTCCATCGAGGCGTTGGTGGCCAAGCTGAGCGCCCAGCAGGTCTTCGCCAAGGCTGTCAACAGCAGCGGCTATGCATTCCACAGCAAGTACATCGCTGACGCCGGACCGAAGCTGCGCAAGAGTCTGGAAAAGATCATTCCCAGTGCCAAGAACCGCACCGCTCGCTGGGTGAGCACCAGCATTCCCGAGTCCGCCTGGGGCACCCCAGTCGCCATTCAGTCGTCAGCAGCCTACCACGTGAACAACCTGCTCTCCCCTGTACTCTTCCACGAGGCTCTGCAGCATGTGCCCAAGAACGCCATCGCCATCGAGATCGCTCCTCACGGCCTGCTGCAGGCCATCCTGAAGCGCGCTCTGGGCCCAGACGCCACCAATTTGAGCCTGGTGAAGCGCGGCCACGAGAACAACGTGGAGTTCTTCCTCACCAACGTGGGCAAACTCTATGCCGCGGGTGCCCAGCCGCAGGTGTTGAACCTGGTGCGTCCCATCAGCTATCCCGTGGGTCGTGGCACGCCCATGTTGAACTCGAAGGTGGGCTGGGATCACACGCAGAAGTGGCTGGTGGCCAAGTTTGGCAAGGAGACGTCGTCGGGCGAGACCATTGTCGAGGTCGATCTCTCCAAGGAGGAGGACGCCTTCCTGGCCGGCCACACCATCGACGGACGCATTCTATTCCCAGCAACTGGCTACATGACTCTGGCCTGGATGACCTTTGCCAAGATGCGTGGCGGAGAGTTCCACAAGACGCCCGTCGTCATGGAGGACCTGGTCTTCCACCGCGCCACCATTCTTAACAAGAGCGCCGTGGTTAAGTTCGGCATCAACTTCTTTGACGGCACGGGCAAGTTTGAGATCTGCGAAAGCGGCAGCTTGGCCGTCTCCGGCAAGATCACCATTCCGGACAGCATTGACAGCGAGGAGCTGCCCCTGGAGCCCCAGACGGCCAGCACCGTGGCCAAGCAGCTGGTCACCAACGACGTCTACAAGGAGCTGCGCCTGCGCGGCTACGACTACAGTGGAATATTCCGTGGCATTGTCAAGTCGGATACCTACGCCTCCGCCGGAAACCTGCAGTGGGTGGACAACTGGATCAGCTTCATGGACACCATGCTGCAGTTCAGCATTCTCAGCAAGAACCTGCGCGAGCTGTACCTGCCCACGCGCATAGAGAGGGCCGTGATCAATCCGCTCAAGCACCTGGAGCTCATCAACGGACTCAGCAAGGAAACGCAGAAGGAAACCGGCGTACCGGTCTACTGGTACGACGACATCAATGTCATCAAGAGCGGCGGCGTGGAGCTGCGCGGCCTGAAGGCATCGCTGGCCCAGCGCCGCCCCGGCACCCAGAACCCACCCACACTCGAGCGCTACAGCTTTGTGGCCAACAGCAACACAACCGAGCTGCACGAGAACACCGAGAAGGCGCGCCTGCACGCGCTCGACGTGGCCATCCAGCTGATCATCGAGAACTCGAGTGGAGCCGTCAAGCTGAAGGGCGTCGAGCTGGCCAACGGACGCAACCCGGACGTGCTCATGGCCAACAACCTGCTGCAGATCATCGAAGGCGAGCCCGTGCTCACCGGCGACGTGGCTGTGGTCACCTCCAACAACGATGAGGAAACCATTGCCAACGCGCTCGGAGACTCTGGCGTACGCGTTATCGCCAAGGATGTGCTCAAGGAGCCCGTCGAGCAGAACTGCCACTTCGTTTACGGCATCGACGTGCTCGCTCGCCCGGACACGAAGACCCTCGAGAACAGCATCGCCAGCATTCGCGACAGTGGCTTCCTGCTGTTCGAGGAGAGTCTGAACTCGTTCACCAAGACCGGACGTGCCCTGCTGGAGAAGTTCGGCTTCGTCGCCGTGCAGGAGCAGACGCTGGGCGGCACCCGCGTTGTTGTCCTGGCTCGCCGCAAGACCGACCTGAAGAGCCGCAAATCTGTGGTCGTCCAGGTCACCGAGAAGAACTTCAATTGGGTGGACGACCTCAAGGCTGCCCTGGCCACAGCGGCCACCGAGCCACAATACGTCTACGTGGTCTGCCAGAACGAGGAGCTCTTCGGAGCCGTCGGTCTGATGACCTGCATCAAGAACGAAAACGGCGGCAAACTCGCTCGCTTGGTATTCGTCCAGGACCCCGTGTCCGAGAAGTTCTCACTGACCTCGCCTGTCTACCAGAAGCAGTTGCAGAAGGATCTTATCTCGAATGTACTTAAACACGGCAACTGGGGCACTTTCCGCCATCTGAAGCTGGAGACCCAGCAAGCCACGCTGCAAGTGGATCACGCCTACGTTAACACCCTAGTCAAGGGCGATCTGTCCTCGCTGAAGTGGATTGAGGGCGCCAAGGTCGACAACAGCACCAGGAAAGACCTGGAAACCTGCACCGTCTACTATGCCCCCATCAATTTCCGTGACGTGATGCTGTCCTCGGGCAAGCTGGCCGCCGATGCTCTGCCCGGCGACTTGGCTGAGCAGGACTGCGTCTTGGGCTTGGAGTTTGCGGGTCGCGACACAGCCGGACGCCGTGTCATGGCCATGGTGCCAGCGAAGTCTCTGGCCACCACTTGCCTCGCCAGCAAGCGCATGATGTGGCAGATCCCCGAGAAGTGGACCATGGAAGAGGCCTCCACAGTGCCCTGCGTCTATGCCACCGTCTACTACGCCCTGCTTGTCCGCGGCCAAATGAAGAAGGGCGAGCGCATCCTCATCCACGCCGGCTCTGGCGGAGTTGGCCAGGCCGCCATCTCCGTGGCTCTGCACCATGGCTTGACTGTCTTCACGACGGTGGGCAGCAAGGAGAAACGTGAATTTTTGCTTAAGCGCTTCCCCAAGCTGCAGGCGCGCAACATTGGCAACTCCCGAGACACATCCTTCGAGCAGCTGGTGATGCGCGAGACGAAGGGACGCGGTGTGGATCTCGTGCTGAATTCGTTGTCGGAGGAGAAGCTTCAGGCCTCCATCCGCTGCTTGGGTCTCAATGGACGCTTCTTGGAGATTGGCAAATTCGATCTGAGCAACAATAGTCCGTTGGGCATGTCCGTGTTCCTGAAGAACACCTCCTTCCATGGCATCCTGCTCGACAGTGTGATGGAAGGCGAGGAGGAGATGCAGAACCAGGTGGTCTCGCTCGTAGCTGAGGGCATCAAGAGCGGCGCCGTTGTGCCCTTGCCCACGTCCGTCTTCAATGACAAGCAGGTGGAGCAGGCCTTCCGGTTCATGGCCTCTGGCAAGCACATCGGCAAGGTGGTCATCAAGGTGCGCGACGAGGAGGATGGCAAGAAGACGGTGCAGCCCAAGCCGCGCCTCATCAACGCCATTCCCCGCACCTACATGCATCCCGAGAAGAGCTATATCCTGGTCGGCGGTCTGGGCGGCTTCGGCTTGGAGCTCACCAACTGGCTGGTGACGCGTGGAGCTCGCTACATTGTGCTCACCTCTCGTTCTGGCGTGAAGACCGGCTACCAGGGCCTCATGATCCGTCGCTGGGAGGAGCGTGGCGTTAAGGTGGTCATCGACACCAACGATGTGACCACGGCCGATGGGGCCAAAAAGCTGCTGGAGACGAGCAACAAGCTGGCGTTGGTTGGAGGCATCTTCAATCTGGCTGCTGTGCTGCGGGATGCTCTGATCGAGGATCAAACTGCCAAGGACTTCAAGGCCGTCGCCGATCCCAAGGTGACTGCCACCAAGTTCTTGGACCAATATTCGCGCACCATCTGCACGGAGCTGGACTACTTCATCTGCTTCTCCAGCGTGTCCTGCGGCCGCGGCAACATTGGCCAGTCCAACTACGGCCTCGCCAACTCCGCCATGGAGCGCATCTGCGAGCAGCGCCAGATTAGCGGCTTCCCTGGCACGTCGATCCAGTGGGGCGCCATTGGCGACACTGGCCTGGTGCTGGAGAACCTTGGCGACAACGACACCGTTATCGGAGGTACCCTGCCCCAGCGCATGCCGTCCTGCCTGCAGACCATCGATCTGTTCCTGCAGCAGCCTCATCCAGTGCTCGCCTCCATGGTCGTGGCCGAGAAACGCAAGTCGGACCAGTCCGCCGGAGTCAGTCTAATTGCCACCATTGCCAATATCTTGGGCCTGCGCGACACCAAGAATATTCAAGACGCTTCCTCGCTCGCCGATCTCGGAATGGATTCGCTCATGGGTGCGGAAATCAAGCAAACGCTGGAGCGTAACTTCGACATTGTCCTGTCGACCCAGGAGATTCGTCAGCTGACTTTCGGCGCCCTGAAGGAAATGGATGGCGGTGCTGAAGTGAAGACGACCACAAATGCAGCTGATGCTGCTTCCAGTGATCCCGTGACGAAGTCCACGCCCCCATCGCGAACCGCCAGTCCCATGGGCGATGGCACGCAAGTGGTGTTCACCACGGACCTTATACCCACGGAGGAGATTGTGAAACTGGAGACTCAAGCGCCGCCGAACAGCAAACAGAGCCCCATTTTCTTCATTGCCCCCATTGAGGGCTTTGCCACGGCGGTAGCACTGCTGGCCAAGAGGCTCGAGGTGCCCGCATACGGGCTGCAGTTCACCAGCACCGTGCCCCTGGACTCCATAGAGTCTGCAGCTAAATTCTACATCAAGCAGATACGCACAGTGCAAGCGAAGGGGCCCTACAAGCTGGCTGGTTACTCCTTTGGCTGCCTGCTGACCTACGTGATGGCCGGCATCCTGGAGGAGACGAATGAGATCGCCAACGTTGTCATGCTGGACGGTGCGCCCACCTACGTCAACTGGTACACGAGCAGCTTCAAGCAGCGCTACACCGTGGACGACAACAACAGCAATCAGAGCTACGGCCTGGCCTACTTTGGCCTCGTGCTGGCCAACATTGACTACAAAGCTGTAAGTGAAAGATGATGGAAATCTCTTAATCTCTTTGTTGTACTCAAATGACTTTCGTTTACAGCTGGTGCGCCTGCTGCTGGTGATACCCACTTGGGAGGAGAAACTGGAGAAGTTCGCCGAGCTCTTGAGCGTAGAGATTACACAGCCTGTGGAAACGGTAAGTTTAAAAGCTTTAATTGGTAATCAATGACTATGACTAATTGATTGATTTACGCTACAGATCAAGACGGCTGCGAAACTGTTCTACAAGAAACTGGAGTTGGCTGACAGCTACAAGCCAAAGCTGAAACTCAAGTCGAAGGTGACGCTGGTCAAGCCTACCGACAACTCTGCTAAAATGGATGAAGACTATCGCCTGAAGGAGGTGAGTTTGATAAGCATATGCAAAATGTATTTTGAATTTTTATTAATTTTGGATTTCCTCTCCTTAAAGGTTTGCACAAAGCCAGTGGAAGTGCACACAGTGGAGGGCAACCATCGCACCTTCCTTATAGAGGATCAGTCCCTGGTGACCATACAGAGTATACTGAAGCGACTTTTCAACTAGGAAACGTAGCCACATTCCAAATGCACTCGCGCACACTAAACATAAATAATACTCATGGAATCTAGATATTTCTTATTTTTGATAAGAAAAAAGCACAGGCATCATCACCCATCACCATCACCACAGCTAGCGCATTTTATAAATGAATTTATATGATTAAGCTACGAAAGGAATATAGTCAAATTTCATTCTCAAACCTCATTTGGATGGTAGACAGACAGCACAACAGGCGCATCGTCCTTAACTGCCGTCTTGCAGCTCCTGTGGATGCCCAGGTCCAACAAGTGATCCACACGTGCTGCGATTCCCGGCAGTTGAGGCGAGCCACAGCATTCCTTCAAGAACTACAGCTACGATGGCTAGCAATAGATTCAACTAACCAAATATAAATGTATGCTATGAATGTGTGCACATTTGTCGCATGTTTTTTTTTAGTTTTAATTTTGTAACTCTAAGTCCAAAGTTTGTAGTTTCTCTCATTCTTCGAATTATTCCACTATCTATATTTATCTACAAAATGAAAGAAAACAAAAAAACGAAAAATTGTTATATTGGTGTATAAAATAGACATACAAACGTATCACTCATGATTATTGAGGATATATATAAATTTATAGAGTCCATAAATATATTATGAGTAAATAAAGAAAACTTTCATAATAATAATAATGTTGTAATATTTATGTATATGTAGAGCATAAGAATTAATTTCAGCTTAAGGTATTATCACCATTTCAATCAGATGTTTCTCTTTCTTTATTTAATACTCTATTATTCCGCTAGCTAAATCACTTAGTTAGTCATACCAATTAACAATATCAAATATCTATCTGCTGATATGCAATATTGGCAGTAAACACATCTAAATGCTTATCATATTTATTATATTCCTATTTAATCATAATTTTAACACTTAACTGTATTCAATGTTTGATTACTTTAGCGCCAGACGTGTTAAGACTATCTAAATGGAAGTTCAAAGCGAAAGGTTCAATCTTCAATGAAGTTTGGGCCATTGTGCTGTGCTGAATCAGAATCTAAAACTAATATGCCTGCATCACGCGCTCTTGGTAACAAACAACGAATTTGTTTTTGCTTTTTGCCTGTTTTGAGAAAATCTATAATAATTTTAAGTGATAACATGGAAGCGAAAAGCCTTTTGATCTTTGAAAACAAACTTGGACGGCGCGTGCTACTTCCATTTCAAATCTCTCGCTTTTATAGATGCCGAGGTTCAAGTTATAATGACTGCGGACAGGCGAACTGAGCTCGATCAGCTCGGCAATAGATCGACTCTAGATTGGGAATATAAGTTCAATTTTCTGGGCATCTCATATTTTGTGAACTCCCAGTATCTGCCTCTCTTCCTTCATCTCTCTTCAAATATATCTTCCACTCTGTATCTATATCTATGTATCTCTCTTTCTCCTTCTCGCTCTATTTGTATATATATCTATATATCTCTCTCTTTCTTTATATTTATATTTTCCTCTTTCTCACTCCCTCTCTCTCACTCTCACCCTCAACGCAATAAGGGTATACGACTACGATCTGAACCTATCAAACGTTTGCATAACCTTAGACAGAACATATTAATAAATACAGAAATCAAACAAGCAAGAAATTATACAAATGAACACATGTTTGGCGGCAGACAGTTGTTCCTGATGTCGGCCTGAATAATTGATAACATATTGATTATCAGTCAATGCCCGCTACGTATGACCCGTGGCGCTTGAATTCACATTCACCGTCTCAGTGGGAAGTGTTTTCCTTGTTTTCGCACTCGCTCGACTCGTAGCTGTAAGTAAATTTCTCGCTGTCTCAGATTAAGTAGAGTAGCCGAAAACTAAGATCGCTACAGTAATAATTAATATTTGCCCCTTATCAATGCTGATAAGCCGCACAGCTGACAGTTTCGATTGGCTCGTTGAGGCATTTGACTAACTCTGTTAGTTGATGAGAATTCCCATCGCTGGGCTGTTGTACTATGTTAATATTCGTGTTCCACATTTACTTATTTATCATTTTACAATCAAAACAAAACTCCATCAGAGTTTGCGGTAATTTTGATGCATAAACAAAAATAGATTTCGTTTGCATAAGTAATTGCATCAAAGATCTCCGAAAGAAACAAAAAATGTGTGTCAAACGGAATTTGAATATTTGGATTTTGTTTTTCTTTTCTTTCTTTACCAGCGACAGCCATAAATAAAAATGAGTCTAATTAAATAATCTTATGCTAGGTCAGTTACGCATTTTTAATACCTGTTCACCGCGTCTAGTCTCTGAATAAGGCTATCTAATGGGCCCAAAGTGTATTGATGATAATGCTAACGACAAGAGATAATGACACACATTCAACTTGTCGTTAAGAGGCCATACTTAGCCCAGTTTTAGGCGTACACTCAAATTCGGGTAAGTAACGTAAGTGCGACTGCCAGTTGGACACGGGCAATAGTCAAAGATTAGCACAGGCCAACGCAATATTATGAAATATAATCAATATTCAGAATAATGCTACGCTATCTCTCACTCTCTCTTTCCTATATCCGGTTTTCTCTTTTCTTATCTCCTTTCTCTCTCCTATATATCTCTCTTCCTCTACTTAAGTCTTTCTCTTAGGGAGAAAGAGAGTGATAGCAAAAAGAGGGATAGAGAGAAACCTACAGAGAGCTCTAGCTCTGTCCCTCTTCTCTTCTCTTCTCTGTATCTCTATATCTTTTTGTTTTTTACTCTCTCATTGTCTCTGTCTTGCTCTCTCTCTCTTTCTCCCTCCCTTTATTTAAGTCTGCTTGAATTAACCAATTCTCGGAATGGAAGTTTTCTGCTTTTAGTTATGGACTTGGCACATCACAAAAACTCTCCGACTCTTTACTAACAAAATTATGCTCCCTTGGGTAATTAGCTATGAAAATCAGAATTATACAAATATATGTAGGTAGGGAGTATTAAGTAGCCAATTTCTATTATCCATTATAAATTAATGAAATTGTGAATGATGGGGTGGGAACGTTCGATTGAATTACAATTTACTTTTTACATTAGGCTAGACACACTGAATTTAATATGTCTACAATCGTAATGCTCAATTTTTTTTTGTTATCTTTAACTAATGAGATTCTGGCATAAATTAGTTGTCTGATAGTTGCAACAGAGGGAAAGTTGGCCTGCAGCTTGTGTTGTTTCAGTTCTAGTTTCCCAAGCTATTTGCAAATTGAATATTTATAAAGTCAATAAGTTTATTAAGCTCATAAAGTGCGAATAATTTGAAAATTTTTATTAGCTCCAGTGTTTGGCGCAAGTGCTAAGGGGGCAATCGAGATTCCAAAGTGCGATTTTTCTATTCACATTTGCCATTAGCCAGCGGATGATTCGATTATAGAAAAACTTAAAAGCCCTTTAGCCGTCTAACTATCCAGCAAACATATATAAAGCATTCCGCGCTAAACAGCAACACTTCAGATATTGAATTTCTGTGTAATTAACTTCAAAATTATTAACCAGCTGACATATACCCTTTGAAAATGGTTAAAACGGGTAGATTGGTTTTGCGATTGCGTATGTAACAAGATGACGGAGAAAAATTAGAGATATTGAAATTTAGGGATTCGCGTTTATTTAACCTATACAGATTTGTTGTTTAAATGAACTATGAGAAGTATTTGAAATTTATAATATATAAATTTATTTATTTTTATTTTTATATACGTAATATATCTATATTTTTATCATTGTTAAGAGAATGGGGAAAAAAGCAATGCAGTATTGTACATTTTAACTTAGATTTTTAAGCATCTTGAAAACGTCTTGAATACATCAAATTTAGGAATTCGGTTCTGTTAATATACAAATTTTGACTGTTTCAAATTTAGATACATCTTCCCATATATCGCATCATTCAAGAAAGATTGAGGGTATTTACTAGCTGGACACTCCCGACAAAAGCACTCTTACTACAATTTTTATTCCATTCAAGCCAATCTTTATTTCCCCTCATTATAAATACAACAAATTACACTTACTTTTCATTCTACGCAGTTGAAGTTTATTTGAAATTTAAATAATCTGATTTGCAAAAGAAAATCAACAGATCTTTAATATCGAATATCTAACTGCATAAATTATGTTAATATATTTATATATATGTACATATGATTGCGTATATTGATTTTCAGGCAGTAATTATATATAGGCAATATTGAACTCACCGATAGCTATTATAGAATATCAAATATGCTCATATAGATATTCTATCTATAAGAAAATATATGCGAAGTGTGTACCGTATTCAGCATGCCATATTATGAGCTAAATCTAATCAACTTCTAAATATTATCAAAAACAGTTCCAATAAAATCAGTCTGCAGCGTGATTAAATATATTCGTGAATAAATGATTTATGATTATCAGATATATACATGTATTTATGAAATTTATGTATATATGTATATATATATATATATATATATATATATATATATATATATATCTTTTGAATTTTAAATCTATTTACAATGTATCTTTTTGAGCTACTATTAATATAGGTAGCTATCTGTTCCACCGCAAAATAAGAGAAATATAAGAGATTAGCAAAGAACTAGCTAAACTGTATTCATTACATGCCAGGCTTCGGCCGTGTGCCTTCCGTATTTGTTAATCAGAAATATCTACATATATCTAATGTCTATGGATCGATATGTACTAAACATTAAAAGTTGTTTTGCTTGTATTGGAAGGCATAATTATAATATTGTTGCGTTCAATGAATGACTGTCCATACTCTTGTATGAATATGAAGTAGATCTTAGTTATGCTATAATAAACAGGAAGTTATTTTTCTAAGATTAATATATATTTATTTTTTAATAATGTCTCTTAGTTACAATTGCTACAGTTACAGGGTATTTGCAGCTGCATTGAAAACTTCATCAAATATCAGATATTTGAATTTGTTGACCGTTATCAGCAGTGAGCTTTATGCTGAGCGCAGACTCGAGCTCGATCGCAGAGATCAGAGATCGGCGAAACAGTTTTTATCCAAAAAAAAAAAAAAAAAACAAAAGCAAAAAAAGCAAAAATAAATAGAAGAAGAAGAATTTAAATGATGTGCAGTACGATTTGATAAGCTCTCTCGTAGCTCGACTGTGGCCGTAGAGCGGTGGACACGAGTGCGAATCTGGGTAGGCGATAGGCGGTCCGGCGACCCTAACTCAGTTCGAAAGCGTAACTCAGAACAAGCGCAGTTCAGTTTTTGCTGCCATTGCCGACTGACGAAAGTGACCTCCGTGCTGCCGTGCTGGATGCTGTGGCGTCCAAGTATCAAAAGCTCGCGCAGCTCGACAAAAATATATCTCGAAGTTCAAATAACCGCACAAATAAACTAGATTGCATCTGTGCCACTGTGTGTGTGTCTCTCTCTCTCTCTCTCTCTTTCTCTGTCTTTCCCTCTGTGTGTGTGTGTTTACGTGCTCTGCTACTAAGCCAATCCAATAATACATAAAGTCGCGCCTAATGTCGCGTTCGTTCATTCGAACAACAAACTCCTTCGACAGCAGACTCATTAATCGAAAGTCAATCGAAATCGAAATCGACATCGACAACGACCACGAAGCTTGAACAAGTGTTGGAAAATCCACTTCCGGTTCGCGACAATTTCAATATGGCACGCAACGCCATTTCGATCGAGTTCTTGAGTTAAACTGAACCAAATCAAAAGTTCATTAATTACACGTGCCCAGCAACCAGTGCAAATAATAAAACATATTTATGTGTGCTACACACACACACACACACGTAAATAAATAAAATAATATAAAAAAAAAACTAAGCTCCTCTCAATTTCACTCTCTCACACACTCTGTCTCTCACACACACTCGCACTTGCCGCTCACGCACCCACATTGCAGCCGCCGGAGACGCCACCACAGCAAAACTAATGCTAATTTGAAACGGTAAACAATTGGCACCACACTTTCTGTTGTTGTTGTTGTTGTTGTGATTTAATACATATGTATACATATTTAAATTAGTATGCGTTATATTTTGGTGTCTTTGTCTTTTTTTTTGTATTTCTGCTCGCCGTGTTTGTGTGTGTTTGCACGCATTATCTTTATGCAGGATCGTAAATTGATTGTTCGATAAGAACGAGTGCCTCAGCATTTTCAACTGATAAGATTACAGTTTGTTTGAGTCTGGCATCGCGGAGCTTTTCGAAGATCTCAATTCAGTTTTAGTCGCCCACTGAGTTGAGCTAATCTGCCCATGAAAGAAGAAATCACTCCTGTCAGATTGATTGAGTTAACTTGAGTCAGTCAGTCAGGAAAGTGGATTAAAAGATTCGAAAATATTATATAGGCGCCACAGCGAATATGTGTATGTGTGAATAAAGATATGTAAATCGGGTTGTTCGATGCTTGCCAGCTTATGCATAAAGACTTCGGTCTGAATATTCATATAGTCGAATGAATGAACGAATGAAGAGTCAAGAATTGTCAAAATACTGATATATAAAATAAAACTGAAAACTAAATCAACTCTTATCAAGAAGTAATGTAGACCTAACTATTCGCCATTCTATTCGATCAGCTGCTGACAAACTGAATCAGACCATTCCGCTAAGTGAGGTAGGCCCAACTCTTTAGCATTCTGTACGATCAGCTGCCAACTCATTATTCAGGATCTGCTCATGCACTATATAGACAAGCTAACACCATTGGAAATTTTAGTATCAAGTGTCAATTAGTACTATGTCATTTGCATACGCTCAGCTTTTTTAATTAGTGCAAACAGGTTTTGGCCGACGTCAACTTTTATCTTTGAATATGCATTTATCAATAAAAAAAAGTCAACTAGTTCACAATGATAAACAAAAAGTGAATTCTGGGAAATGCGATTGGGCTCAAGCGTGGTTAAAGGTATCCATTAATATTAATAGCTTGAAAAATATATACATATATGTATATAAGATATAGGAATACAGGAATAAATATAGAAAATATAGGAATAAATTTATATAGCACATATAATTTAGGAATATGGTATACAGTATATATTTAGGAGTAAATTTATATAGTACATATATAATATAGAATATAAGAATTACAGGGTATACTTATTTCGTTCAAATATATTTCACAGGCAAAAACTGGTGTGTTAGAACCATTAAATACATATATACATAATGAATATAGGAAAATAATCAAACAATTGCATTTTGTGGACAATACAATGCGACTAGTCTGTTTCCCGGATACTTATTTAGCACTCCTTATACCTATATCCTTAACTTGCTCGCCCTAACTGTATAGACTCATAAGCATAGATCCTTGAGCTTATTAGAGTAACTTTACTTATAAGAAAAGAAAATATTCAAATGCAGTTTTTAGGAAAATTTTATTGAGAGCTAGAACCCTACAGCTAGAGTTTAGAAGTTTGGCTGTAGATTTTAACAAAAATAGTCCATCTTTTGTATACTTCTTATAGACATTTGTGATTTGACTTCTCATCCAAAGCCTAAGGCAGTTATAGCTCGACTGCCTTCAAGGAGAGGCATTCGCTTATGCAAGCTGCAATATTAAACGAATGCATCAGTCAAATATAATAATTATCGCTATATTGTCTAGCTACAGTTCGAAATATTGATTGAGGCTTATTAAATAGGTCAGAAAATTCGCGTTTACTATCACGCGTTTAGCATTTGAGCTAGACATTGGTCTAGCTTGAGATTTGCTTAGCTCATTAAGGTGCCGACGCGCGAATTGGGAGCACAGTAGAATATTTATACACTTAAACGAGTATTATGCGCCAGCTCACAATAGAGTATGAAAGCAAACAATTGCCCGCTGAGGCGAGTGTCTAAGTCTTGTGCAAATCTCGAACTATTTGCACAAGAATCTCGCGGGCAAGCCATAAAATCCAACAACTTGTATAACAGCTGAACAAAGCAAACACTCGATTAGATGTTTGACGTACGTGTGGGCATGGACATGGATTTGCCATTGTATTTGTTGATCTATATAATTAGCTAAGGCTGTGCAGAGATCGAGGCGGAGGGAGGAGGAGGGCCGAGCTGATAAGCGATGCACAAAATTTGCAAAGCAGCGCGACGATTCCATTGTCACCGCGCTTCTCCTCAATTAGCCGAGGTAATTGGAGTACAATGTAAGCTGGGATAGAGACGAATGTCTCTGATCTATCACGATATCTCTGTCCTTCTCTCCTCGTATAGATCTATATTTAATCTTGAAATGCGTGTGTGCAATGCTTGATGTGATCTAAATTATCATTCAGTACAATCAACAACGCAAAGCGACCCCAAATGTGATAAGGAAGTCCTGCTGGGCAGTGACTGCCGTAATGAGCTGCCCAGCGGGAGTTCCATTTATTCACCACATCAGATTTACATAAATGCGCTTGACCCAAACTCAGTGAGAAGGCAACGTTGTTTCTATTTCCATGTCGCAATGCCATTTCAGCATTAGCATTTGATAGACCTTCAAATAGACAGCCCCAGAAGCAGACCCACAGCCGCAATCAAAGCGAGAGCCAGTGGCAGTGGCAGAGCCAGAGCCAATGCCATTTTTAATTATTGCGCATACGCCACCATTGCCAAGCAGCAAATCAGAAACATCCTGCGCCACTTAAATCACTTTAATTCATGCATGTGTTATAAGTTTGACTAATTAGCGCAACTCACCGAGCGAAACGAGCGTCATGTGTTTAATTTTGAACAACAAACAAATATATATCTATATAGATATATAGGCACACATGTGTGATGAGCATCCCAGTGATGAGAACTCAGTTACTGCTACTGTATGGCAGCATCTATTGGAGCATGGTTACTAAACTTGGCACCTCGAGCCCTAAATGTTAATCAACCTAGGCCCAGGCAAGGCCTTCGTGACAGCACTCAAGCGACCGCCACTTCAAGTCTCAGTCTCTGTCAATTTAGTATTAAGCTTTTCTTAAATTGAATCCATTAAGTACTTGAGTGAAGCGATAGCATACTGGACCAGTAGGGGCATTCACATCGCCGTTTTGTTGACCCCCAAAAAAAAGACAAAACCAAAACACCTTTATTCGAGAGCATAATGCCTATGCCCAAGATCCAAGCGGAAACCTAAGTCAACCAGAGTCATAAACAATCTAATTAGACACGCACAGAAGCCAAAAATAAAATCATTTACTTTCTTCTAGTTAATATGAACGAAAATCTATTCAGATATGCTATTAACCTTTACCATAAATAGTCACATATTTTTCTTGATCTTAAATTTGCTATAGAGTTTTATGTGATTTTCCGATTAGGGAATTACTTTCGATACAAACATATTTATAGATTCTCACACTACGGCTAGAAGATATCATATAGCTAACTATTCATCGTAGCCCACTTCTATGCTGATTCACAATATGTTAAGGGTATATTCGTTTTGTTGAATATCCTTCTCGTTGTCCATTCATCGATTTGCCTATCTGTAAGAGAAAAGACATTTCATCAATACTAAAGCAAACGCAATATAAATATTTTCAAAATATTGTCTGATATGAAGTAAATATTATAGCTTTAAGATAGCCTCACTGGGAGCAATTTGGCAGTTGCTTTATCTTTCCAACTGCATATGTACGCTAAAGTCATGGGATAGATAAAAGTATATTGAAACTCGTTTTATACCAGAACCAGTAAAGCATGCAAACATCTGGAGGGCGCGTCAAAGCAGTAAACTATATCGTATAATGTCCATAATTTGTCAGTCGGCCCCTCTACAGATTGATAGCATATTATTATGACAACACACCTTGGAATGACAGTCACAGATCTAGCCATGTCAAAGGAACAATGCTAATATTAAAAGATCTCTTCACTTTATAGTATATAGTAGGATTTGTGAATAAACAACTGTTTTTTAAAGGAGATTGCGCCAAAATATATATTAAATAAGTTTAATTCATTAAAATAATATTATAAAATAATATATAGTATACAATTTTGAAAAATGTTTAAGGACTGTACCTATTATTTTCATCATGAGTGTATATTTCAATCGGCTATTTGCTGCATAGATGACGTGATCTAAGTAGATGACGATAATAAAAATAAATTAAATATAGATCAAGAAATATTATAGTAAAATCTCCTGTAGACTTCTAGATTGACGAGTTCATATTCATGCACACAGACAGGCGGACAGCACTAGAGATCTGTTGATCAAGATTAAGAAAATATGTGCTTTATGGACCATCTTCTGCCTATTGCATGCATATCAACCAAAACATTATAGCCTGGCTACCCCCTTTCAATATGCATGCGGGTATACAGTGCTATATAGATACAGTGTGGGTCGCCAAGATAATGCCTATGCATATATATTTAATATTGTGAGATATAAGCAAAGGTCTTACTTTTTCGCAATGTCAATGAAGCCTATTTTTAAAACAAAAACAAAAAATTATCTGAGCAGATTCAGCTCGAAAGCAGTTGATAAGGCAATTACCATCTATATCTTGCACAGGTAGCGTCAGATAGAGTCAGTCACGCGAACAGAGCTTAGCTCTGTCAAATATTATCTCAAATTTAGCTAATTGTCGTTGCTTTAGTGATATTGCTAAGAGATAGATGGATTGCAGTGCTAAAGATAAGATCTAAATGGGTCCCAGGCGCAGTTGAGCAAACATCTGAATAAACTTCAAACTAATCATGGTGTTAACTTAATTGTGGCCCTAAAGTATGTAAATTGAAATCAAAATTTGCATTTGCTTTCGCAGGCTGGCAAACATCGGCGGAGAGACAGAGGAGCGGAGCATTCGCCTATGGTTGATGCGGATTATACAATCGAGATAGACAACTGGGGAACGGCGATTGACAAACAGCCTGAGTGACTGTTAGTTAACTAGTATAATAATTATCAGTGCTGGATTATTATCAGCGATGCAGTGGTGCAGCGGTGCAGCGCAGCGATAAGGAGGAAGAGGAAGAGCCCACTGAGCTACTCTAGCTGGCAAATCAACACAATGCCAGCATTTGCAAATCGCCAAAGCCGAACCCACTGCAAAAACAGTATTAAAGCGCAGATGAACAGTTGAGAGCCGTTCAGGGTGAGCGCAAGTGCAACTAAACAAGGAGAAAACTCAGCCAACAGAATCACAGAATCACAGATCGCACAGTAAATTAGCTAACTAAGAGAATCCGGACAGATGACGGAACAGGAACGCCACAACATGCTGCCCACGGACAAGTGCATAACGGCCACGTCGACGCCAATTATCATTGGCAGCAGCAAGTCTGCCGGGCCGGAGCAGCATACACACACGCAGCTGCATCCGCAGCAGCATCCACAGCCGCAACATCCGCATTTGAACATGCACCACACCTGCAGCCACACGGCGCACAGCGAGAAGTATTCGCCCGAGACGCCGCGGCGCAACCTTCACGAGCTGCTACTGGAGGTGTTGGATGTGCTCTTATCCTGCCTAGTCGTAGCGCCGTGCGTGATCGCCTACTGGCGCGGCACCTGGGAGCTGATGGGCGTGCTGCTCTTCCCCAACAGTCTGCCCTTCTCGGCGCTGGCCTCCTTCGCCATCGGCGGGCTGGGCCACTTTATCTTCACCATTACGCAGAACTTCTTCAAGGATTACATACATCCGGACAAGCGGCGGCTGACATACTACGCCATCTCGCGCCTCTACACCGCCGTCTTCGGTGTCGTCTGCGTGAATATGTGGCGCGGTGCTTGGGTGATCTGCGACTGGCTGACCAGCGTCGACTCCCTGGCCATCGTCTCCATCGTTACTCTCGTGGCTCTGCTCTTCCTGGTCGGCACTCGCACGCTGCGCAACCTGGGAGCTGCGCCTTACAGCGTCACCATGGATCACAGGGCCGACTACTTTGAGGTGGACACCATGTTCAAAGTACCGGTAATTATATCTATTTTAATTTAATATAATGAACTGAGGATCTCTTCATGTTGATAATATAAAATACTCCTTTCATTGTTAATCCCTTCTACTTACCAATGGTCTAGAATACATGCTATTGGACCTAACAAAACTAGTGCAGAGGGCAATGATAGGGAGTCATGATAGATACATAAAATTATAAACCAATTATGATAGTAGCACAACTAACAGAAAATCCAGTCAGTTGCTAAAAATGCTCTGGGGTATTATAAGAATCACGTGATAGACTATTATTTTTGAATGAAATAAAATCGACAGCTGTGCATTAGAATAATTTAATAGCGTTCGGTAGCAAACCTAATCAGTAAATTAATCTTAATATTTTACAATAAATGAACAAAGAGCAAATTTAGAGAGAAATTACAAAAATTACACAAAAATTAAGCAGTATAATACAAATTTACAGTTAATCAGAAATTACAATTAATCAGAAGTTTTTATATATTTTTCTTTAAATAATAATTTTAACAATTTATTTACTTTAATATAAATATATTTGGGAATTTAAGGTTCGATTGGGAGATGTACAAAGCTGCTAGCTTAACTATATTAGTCCTTTTTCTTTCATACATGCATATATGATTAACGTCAAGTTTTCAGACCATAATAATAATAATAAAGCACAAATCTATACTACACCTTTTGCAATACGGCAGGAGTACTCATCTGGCTATTCCATCCAAGGACTTATGCAGTAAACTTACATATTTGAGATATTCAAAAGCAATTAAATTCACATATATATATAAAGTCTAGCACGCTAAAAAAAAAATTAAATTATCGATTATTATCGATAATAATTGAATATATACAGAAGGACAGGCTGAGTCAGGTCGTCATACTGATCTACCGCACCTGCTTCTGTCTGTTGCATATATATTCACAAAAATGATATAGATCTTAGATTCCTAGTAGGAATTTCCTATATATATTTGTAGTCGCTCTGTATGATGTACAGTATGTGAAGAATGATGCCACTTAAAATGGAAATCACCAGCTGAGGGTTGATGTTTAGTACGCCAAAGACGTGGATGTGCTTCTTCTGCCATGCTAGCTGCAAGGCCAGCCAATCATTCTAAGAAGGGAAATCTTTTAAACTATGAAGTTAGCCTAAAATATAAGAACTTACACTCCGTTGCACTAGCAAATCCGATTCCAACACGCACTGCGATTGTAAACTGTGAAAAGTGTCATCATGAAGTCTGGCAGTCAAGTTAGTTACGAGAGTCAGAATGTAGAGCTCCACTAGATAATTGGCGCTTATAAACGTTACCAGCCATTCGATGGCAGGAGTAGTTATTGTTAGGGGCTTCCCAACCATCAGACGGCAATATGAGTATCCCTCCAAGCAGGTAATCCAAAGGAGGTGGAGCAATAGACAGCAAAACGGATACTTAAATATCTCACAAAATTCGCTAATCATGTGAATGAGTTTGTAGTAAATCCGATGAGCCTCCAAAATGTTCCGTACTTTGCTGGCAGTTGGCATTGGATCGGAATACAGTAGACTTATGTAACGCTGCAACTGAAGGAAAGTATAGCACATTTTCCAGATGACAGTGAAGAGCAGCAGAAAGAATCCATCGATAATAAGTCTGGCGCCAAACATGCCTCCGAAATTATAGAGTCCCGATTTTCCAGTGAGCGCAGTACGCCGGATGCAACAGCTCGTTGTATGATCAGGAACAATCTGAAGAAGTATAGTCCTATTAGATGCGCTTTCTCAGATGGTGCAAGGACATAGTTGGACTCGCTTAAGCGCTGTTCCAGCTTAAGCAGCTCCTGAATCAAGGCGAATATCCTGTTCTGCCAACGCTGTGCACAGCCCAAGCAGATGCATAATGTCGAGAATCTGACGAACGGATAGTTGGTCACCAGGGCATTCATTAGCTGGGACTGTGTGAGCAAGGACGAGACTTTCGGCGCAAAGACTATTGTCATCAGAAAGATGGTGCACAAGAAGAACAAAGCAAAAAGTCTGCCATAAATGCACAGCATACGTGACTTGATGAGTTTAGCCGTATGGATATCGAAGTAGAATGCAGCCGATCCACATAATGCCACATAATATGATATCAACGCGTAAACGAAGTGCTTGCCCGAGGACATAACTGCGCTGACTGGCAGTCCTTTAGGTTAATCAATTCGAAATTGAAAGAAAAGGGAAACTTGACAGCGTTGTAAATGCAGCTCATTTTTTGTTCGTCCTTTAGAAAAATTAGTCCTTTGACAGTCGCACTTCATTCGGCTCGAAATTTAATCATTTTAAGTATCTATTGACTTATTTGTTTTACATTTTTTAATTATATTTAATTTGAATTCATTTAGGGCTTCAATCAACCCGGCCTTTACGTGCTGGACACACTGTTCTCGGTGTTAGTCATTGGCAGCCTCGTGGTGATTGCTTGGCGTGGCGTTTGGGGCATCTTTGACTTGACTCTGTTCCCGCTCGATAAGGCAAAATCCGCTTGGGGCTCACTGGTGAGCACTAAGCTTTACAGCTCTTAAAACTTCACTCTTCTAACTCTCTCTCTCTCTCTCTCTCTCTCTCTCTCTATCTCGCTTTCCCTCTCCGACCTACAGCTAATTGGCTACCTGACGGTCTTTGTCACCTTCGTCATACAACCTTTGATGCGCTACGTTTGCCGTCGAATTAGTGGACTCTTGAAGCTGATCATCTGCGACATTTACTATCTAATGACATTCTTCGGTGCTGTGAATGCGTGGCGTGGCATTTGGAACTTGCTTGATGTTTACCTGTATCCAGGTGAAAATAGAAATAAATCATTCTCTTCGCAGCTTACTTAAATATATCCCTTTCCCAGACGATCCCATACTGAGCTACTGGATCACGCATATCGTGCCCTTTCTACTGCTGGCCGCAATCAAGTGCGCCAACTCGATTCTGGTGCGTGGCGTGTTCATTGATGCTGAGGGCTCGGGTGCCGACGCCGTTCTCCTGCCCATCAACTACGTTCGCCTGCACTTCCTGCGCGAGCGACGCAAGAAAGTTCTCTCCGAGCAATATTCGCACATGGACTCGACACTCTATCACCTGAAAGCGGATCACGCGGCTCTGGGCAAACACTTTGAGAAGGACAAGGAGGCGCAGCACAGTCTGATCGAGAAGCCTCACGCCCCCGCAGCCCAGATCATCTAGAAGCGGATTAACTTTTACATATATGCATAGGTGTTAAACTAATTTTAGATGCATAAACTTAATGCTAGTTGATGCTTGTTGTTGAAGTGCAAGCATACTTAAAGCCTGGACCATTAGTTTATCTAATCTAATTCTATTTAAAATTGTACAAAATAATTAACATATGTAAATATATGCATATATACATATACCTATATATATATATATATATATATATATATATATATATATATATATATATATATATATATATATATATATATATATATATATATATATATATATATATATAGATCTACGTTATATTGTCGATAGGAATTCGCTTTTGTTTTCAAGATTTTCTTCTTTACATTTCGCATTTCAATTTAAGTTTCGCTTTCTATAAAACTGATTCATTGCAAATAAACAGCAAATACTTGTGTAGTATAAATATTTTAGCTCGGCTCTTAGGATCTGAGAGGCCCCATCTACATACATACTATATGATATAGCTCTATAGTATATAGTAAATATTTGCTTATCTAAATTTCAAAGAAATTTTGTTCTATTGAAAACCTTACAATATTGCTAATTTAAGCAAAAGGTAGAAAGATAGCGAAGGGTATTTGAAATCTGACAAGGTATAACAGTTGCGGAAGTCTACAGTGAAACAAAAAAAAAAGCTATTGTTATAAAATGATTTTGTTTTTTTTTTTTAAATTGTAAAAAATTTGGTAACGTTTAAAATATTATTGAAAAAATTGTATTTTTAAATTTAAAAAAAAATTCAAATTTCAAAATCAATAACTAAAATTTTTAACAATATACAATATATATTTTTATATATTATTTGATATTATAATATAATATAATAATAATATAGTATAACATAAAAATTAGTTAAAGTAAATTTAAAAGTATTTTAAAAATAAAAGTTTTTAACTGTATTTTGATATTGTATTTTTTCATATTTAATATTTTTTTCATATCACATATATGAACTATTTGTATAATAGTATATATAGATTAGTACAATACAATAAAATATATATATATATATATATATATAATACAGATTGACGTATCTGCTAGTCAGTCATCCCCTGCCAAAGCATTATAGTATAGTACTATGGTACACGTTTCAAATTAAATATCTGATTCAATTTGAATTAGGTATCTGATAGTCAGCAAAACCCGACTATTTTCCGCTTTCCTCTTTAAATTTTTAATATTGAATGTCGCCTGCGAGTGTATATAGTAGCGTATCGGGCAAAAGCGACAAATTGATCAGGCTAATTTCGCTGAAAATAAAAGGTAAGTATAAAAGCAGACGAGCGGGGTAAACTGCGCAGCGAAAATAAATACGCAAATGCAAATCGAAAGCGCAAAATAGAAAGCAATTGATATTTGCAGCAAGGCGTAAAATGCAAGAACTTGGCATTTCAGTTTCAACCAGTCGACGGATTGCTGAAAATCGAATCAAACACGCAACTGCACTTTGGATATACATTTATTACATTTAAAAACCAAGTTTGTCATTTCCCAGTCAAAAACAAAATAATTTAAAATGTATTAAAGCTAACGCGCTAATCGTGTCAACCGAAAACGTTAAGAAAATCCACATTTTTATATAACCGCTAAGGTGCAAGGCGAACCGATCAGCAGCATCGCAATGGGAATTCCGGATATACGACAGCTGGTCACACTGGAGTTCGAAGTGTATGGACATGTACAAGGTACAAGGTGGAGTGTGAATTTCATATCTAATAAAAGTTGCAGAAGCGCTCGCCTTTCGCTATTGCCATGGGCTAAAAATAACTCTTATACCGTAGCTCGGCATTTGAATGTCCTTGGCCCACACAGTAACCGAAAGACAAAGTAATTATAGCTGACAATGTTTGTATAATCGACAGGTTTGAATTTCACAAAAGACACCCGCGATCGTTGCACCAAAGCAGGTATCACAGGTTGGGTCAAAAACAGTAAACAAGGAACGATTGTGGGCAAAATGCAGGGCGCCAAGGTGGAGGTGGACAAAATGTATGTAGGCCTACGAATTGCTTATTGTACTCATTTATAAACGTGTCTAATTTGAATTTAGGATTACTTGGCTGTCCACCGAGGGCTCGCCAGGCTGCCAGATCGATCGATGCGAGCTGAGAAACCAGAGCAATTTAAATCGACTGGATTATAAAGACTTTGCAATTAGATTTTAAAATGTTCTACAGTCTAACAATTATTGTGTTTGTTTTCTTTTTGTGCACTATTTCGATAAGTTTCTAGAGATCAATAAACGATTTTCCCGAAAATAAAACACTGCGACGCACAGATGAATTGAAATCTATTTGGACTCAACACATTAGAGTAACATACTTCATAGCAACATTTTCATGTCTTATACTATATGTGCTAGACCTAGAGATCGTTTAGCATGACTGGAAACGACCGGCGGCCTTCATGCGCTCGAAGGACTTGTTGGCGTCATATTTCCTGTAATTAGAAAACAAAACTGTTAATCCAACGCCCCCAGCTTCGACTGATGTTAATACGAACTGGTAGAACTCAGCATAGGCAGCCTTCTTTGGGTCGTTGACTAAGACCTTAAAGGCGACTGTGATGATTGCGGTTAGTCCAAGCGCCACGGCCAAGTTGCGCTTGATGGTCGCATTGTGCAGACCACGCAGGACGGGTCCGGCGCTGGAGGTTGCTGGAGTGTTGGCCATGTTAATGTTTTGGTAACTGCAAGTAAAATTTTCACTAGTTAGTTGTTATGTAACATATCGATGCAAAAAATGCACTTGGGAATAACTCAAATGGCATACATTAAATTGTACAGTAAACTTAACTAAATCTATTTGAATGAGACTATTTACTTAGATAATCTGTAAATGTAGTGCAGTTATAAATACGATAAAAGTTATTTGACTCACATTTGCAGAGAATATTCGCTATCAATGCTGCCACACTATACAATTATTCTAGAGGGTTGCCACACTACACAAATACCACAGAGGACTGCCAATGTACTTAAATATTGCAATTGCTAATGGAATGTGCTGTATCTAGTGAATTACTTATTTATTTTATATTATTTATATTTATTTTATATTATTTATATTTATTTTATATTATTTATATTTATTTTATATTATATTTTTTGGTGCATCCAGCAATAAGCATTTGCACAAAGACTTACCTATTACGTATCAAATTTAATATTAATATTCTTAGTTAATATATGTACATATCTTCCTTTAATAATTATAAAATTTCGATTTTGAATATTATGAATATGGAGCTTAATGATTTCGAAAATTTTAATTGTTTACGAAAAAACAATGTTAATGTTTTTTACTTGGAAATTATGGACAGATATATTCAGGCATTTTTAGTACATTTCGAATACAAGTGATGGGTTAACACTGACTGGAAAATAAAAATGGCTACCACTAAAGGCGAATGCAAATGGCGGTTGTTATTGTTCGTGGAATTGCAATAATTACGAAGATTTTTTTACAAAATAAACAACAAAAACACAACTCTAAAGAAATACCAATAGGATTAAAATCAAGTAAAAATATTCTGTTAACTGCTTGTATAATTATAAACTTTTTATCCGCTCGTTCGTCGGTTAAATCAACGCCACAAAATTTTGTTCAAACGCAAATTGTGAGAAGAAAAATAATCAACGCCAGTGAAAAGCAATATTATTTATTTTCAATGCATGAAATGAACAACTGTGACATCACAATAATTCACTCAAAGCTGTGAGAAGTGCATTACAAATTCTGCAAACAGTGATGCGTCCAATTTCAAGCAATTATCTGCATTGAAAAACGTTGGAAAAACTCTCAACCATAAATCCGATTCAGCCAGCAGAGGAGCGCCCAACTGCTGCCCGCCTTCACCCGCACTCCACGTTGTCTTTAAATCGACAAGAAAAAACGCGTCGGAAAAGAAACAAGATGCAGAGGTTAAAGTTAAATAAAGTAAAATAACAAGTTAATGCAATGCTCCTTTTATACATGTCCGTACACATGTATGTATGTGTGTAGGCAGAAGTGCTGACAAAGACAAAAATAACAACAACGGCGTTTCAGCTACAGTTAAACTGCATAACGTGAGCAAAGAGAAAAAAAACAATACGAAGTGTGTGTGAGGCGGTAAAAAAGTGTTTGGACCTGTGTTTTCGTGTCATAATTTATGATATTAACAACAAAAACATCAACGACAACGAAATGTGCGCAAAGCAAAAATGCAATTGTATAAATATAAAGGACGATTTAATGCGCGTCTTATAATTTGGAATACAAATACGAATTTATCAGATGCCCACGATGATGATTTTGATACGCATCCGTGTTTATAGAAATAGTAATAGCAAGAATTGTGTGTGCATGTGCTAAATGCAAAATTTGTGCAACACTTTGCCAATTAAATCTACGACGGGTACGATTGCCGTGTGATGATATGCCACTTAAACAGGTGAGTGAATGCAATACAAGTGCCGTCTTCCGTGTCTTCACTTTCTTCCATAATTATGTCCGCTTTACTGCTTTCGGTATTCTGGTGTCTCAAAAACAGCTGATTTGCGATTACTGCATTTGCTGCGAGTTAAGAACTTGGAGGTGGTGGGGTCGTGGTTGTAGCTGTAGCTGTGGCTGTGGTCGCCCATTAAACACTTGCGTCACCCACGCCGTTTTCATTTACAGAAAACACGGTTTTTGGACGTGTCATGCGTTTAGCGTATCTTTGTGTGTGTGCGAGAGTGTGTAGTTCTATTTTTTTGTCGGTTTTGGGATTTTATTTAACGGTGGGCAGTGCAGCGTAAGGAACGAAGGTGGCCACAGTAGTATTTTGGTTACCTTTTTCTTTCCCCTCTCGCTCACAACCCTTTTAAAGAGCCCGAAGAAAAATGGCGACGGGGTATCGATAACATGAAACGAAAATGAGAACGTGAGCAACCTGTGCGCATAGGAAAGTTTCATTTTAATTTGTATTTACATAGAAATTATTTTGGGTAAACCTTAAGACAACACAGTCTTCCTTTTAATTGCAGCCATTAGTGATTTGAAATTAAGTAAAATCCATAAAATATTTCTGTTGTTGAAATAAATTGTTGTTGGAATTTCCAACAAGTCCATATAACCATCTCGCTCGCACGCTGCACGAAGAACAGCACAAAACAGAAACGTCAAAATATTTAATTGTTTTCTATTTTGCCTGCCCTTATCTAACAGAATAATTATGAATAACTGAAATTATGTTTTATTTTATATTAAACTAGCTACAAATAAGATTTTATAGAAATTAATATTTTTGTTTACTGTGTACATGCACACACAACATACATTTTGTGTGACGGCTACTCAACAGGGCTGCAATGCCAACCCAGTTTCCGATAACCGATAAATGTGAATACATCGTGTAGTTACGCACCACTAGAAGTTTCTTTGCCTCCTGCTTCCTTAAATGTATAGAATTTGCAATGAATTTTTTAAACAATTTCTTAAATTTACAGCAGCTTGAACCGTCTGTGCGGATTTCGGTGTCGCTCCCCTGGGATGCAGCACTACGACTGCGTCAACTGGCCGTCGAGGGCAATCCCACCTTGCGTGCGCTCGGGATTCTTTCCGTGCAGCCTGAAGGCGATTCTGTGATAGCTTTAAAAGTTGGAGGACAAGATATTAAAATAACAAAAGGTATGTATTAGTCGAAATTATAAATATTTTTGCATTTAGCTATTTTTTAATGCGCGATATTAATCCTCTTTTAAAGATAATTTAAACGATGTCGCAAGCGGTGCACTTGAGGCGGCTGGCACGTCTTCCAACAAAGCCGCTCACGTCGTTGGTGTTGCCAACTTGGCGACAACGCATTTGGTGGCGCCAAGCTTTGATGGGCCCAGTACAAGCAAGGCGGCCTACGTACAACAGCAGCAACATCAGCGACTCACGCAACTGCCGCAGAACGATGCAATCTCAAGCCAGCAGCAACGGCGAAATGTACTACCGCAGCAGAAATTAATGCAGCAGTCGCTGCCGCCGCCGCAGACACCACCCTCGCCGTACAATAATGCATCTACGACTCCGCCTGTTTTTAAGTCACCGAACACGGTTTGTCCAATGGAAGGCAAGGTGCCATTGCTGCCTTCTCCTGCAGGCACACTTAATGTGCCAAGAGATTTCCCATTCGAGAGTATGCGACAGGCACGTGTACTGCAGGGCAGGGATACAGCTGCTACCACAGGTGGCATGAACGCGCTTGGTCCACCGCCTCCGCCTCCAATCGCTACACTCAATCTGTTGAATAATCAAACAGCGCAAAATGGCGAGGTTATTGCAACGACAATAGTGGCGGGGACCCCTAATAAATCTCAATTCATTAATCCGCCTCCGCCATATCCCGGTCTTGGACCCAGTGCATGCACGAGCTCAAGTTTGACTGCCTCTAATAGTAACAACTCAGCGGTTGCTGCAGCAAGTGCGAAGCCCGCGCAGACTTACAATATGCCAATGTCGTCGTCGTCGTCATCTGCAACACCAGCGCCTACAACGACATCGACAGGCAGCAATAACATTGCAATATCATCGCCACTCTTGGTCAATCTATTGCAAAATGACGGGAATGCGATGTCGAGTCAAATGAAGTCCCCCCAGCTGACGGCGCCAACGACACCACAGTCGCCCATTGTGAGCATGAGTCCGAGTGCTCAAATGATGAACTCCAACTCACCAATGCGTTGCTCTTCGGCGACACCCAGTGATTTTGTCATGGGAACAACAGGTGCGCCGCTTGACAATGGTAGTGTGCCTAGTCCGGTAGTGCCATCTTCCCCAACAGGGGGCGGGCCCGTAATAATGCGAAACATGCCGAATCACCAACAACAGCAGCAACAACAACAGATGCTGCTCAGTCCCAGTAGTAACGCGAATATATATAACCAAGTGCCCGCACCACATAGATTTCAGCATGCGGTTGCACTGCGTCATCAGCAGCAACAGGTACATCAACAGCAACGCCACCATCAAATGCAAGGCATACATCCGCGTTTCATACCACCCCAGCAGCAGCAGCAACAACAACAGCAACAGCAGCAGTTTCTTGGGCAGCAACAATCACCTGGTAAGCATACATTCTATACCAGCTGAAACAGCATATATCTGATTGTTTTTTCTATCTACACAGATTGTTTTACGAACCTGAACCTGCAACAGTCCCAGCAGCAATTGAGGCAGCAGCAAATCCGAGCCGGTCTACCACCACCACATCCGCAGCAACATCAGCGACTTATGAGCATGCCATTGTCTTCGCCTCAGGCGCAGCAGTTTATGTCACATGGTGGCGCTTCGCCTATTGCCCATTCACCTGCCTCCAGTCATCACTCGATGCATAGTCCGCTGATGGCTAATCATCAGGGTCCACCTCCATCGCTACTTTCGCCTTCGACGACGCCGAAAAGCCCTCATTCGCAGCAGCTGACGCAGCTTCAGCAAAAGCAAAAAGAGATGACGCCCATCTCGAGTATGCAACATGCTAACCTTGTACCTGTAGCTGGCGCGGGCAATGCTCAGCTGCCACCACCTCCTGACTATAATCAGGCGGCGGCAAATTCGCGCTGGCCCGCGCTAAATAAACCGATGGATTCGGTTACGAAAAGCAGTTTCCAGGAGTTCACGCGCTATCAGATGCAATACAATCTGCAGCAACAGCAAATCAATTTAGGCACCGGTCCAGCACAGACTGCAGCGGCACCTAATGCTGGCGAGATGGTTCCCCCGGGAACGGTAACACTGACAACAACCGGGCAACGGCAGCAGCAACAACAACAACAGCAGCAGCAGTTACCGATGCCAGCTCAATTACAACAATTAGTGCCACAGCAAGCGCAGAATGTGACGAATGTTTCAAACGTTGGTCATGGCCTAAATGATCCGTTGATATCGTTGTCAGACCTGGATGCCTTAACAACCAACGACTTGGATGCTTTACTGCCAACTCTAAACTGTGATCTAGACTCAACGCTGAGCCTTGAGGATAAGAATGAACTCGAATCGTTGCTTCAGGATGCCAAGGACCTAGACTTGGACTTGATCGAGGATAATTTGTCTGCGGTCGGCATGGATGTTGGCGATGCGCTCAGCACGCTGCAGGATACGTCTGGTTGCATAGAGCAGCCGCAGCCCCAACAACAACCACAACAGCAACAACAACAAACTCAAATGCTGGACATTCAGTCATTCAACCAGCAGCAGCTAATGCAACAACAACAGCAACACCAACATCAGCAGAGACAACAACAGTTTAATCAATTGCAACAACAACAGCGGCAACAGTTACAGCGTCAAATTCAACATCAACAAGTGGCGCATCGCACTCAACAGCAACAACAACATCAACTTCAAATGCAACAGCAGCAGCAACAAGTTGAAAATACAAGTTCACAAGCTGCTGCCCAAAAGAAACTGACGCAATTACAGCAACAACAACAACAGCAACGTCCAGGAAATATGCAGCAAAAGCAATTCATTATAAATCCTCACACCGGTGTCATGGAGCCTATGGCTAGTGACGATAGTGATACGGAGGCCGAGCAGGAAACGACACAACTTCAATTTCGCAGCATGTCAAGTAGCCTGAGCGGCTATGCGGGCTTTAATCCAGCCAACGATATGATGCTACCGAACAACCTATTTTCCGAGGAGGATTCAAACTCTGCAATGTCTGGTCAGCAGCTGCCGCTAGCGGGCAGCAGCGATCAGGAGCGATCTCGTGATTCGCTGGCCTCTAACAAGTCTGCGTCGAATCGATCGAGGAAAATGCCGCAGCTTAAGCTGAACCATAACAACCAGAATCAGCAGCAGCAGCATCAACTCGTTAACCAGAAGCAGCAAATGATTAACTCATGCCAGCCAATGCAAATGCAGCAGATGCAAATGCAGTCAACCACACCAACCGACGACTCTCCTCGATCGGGCAACAGCTCTCCGTTGATTGGCACTGTCGGTACTCCCAATGCCAGCAGTAAGAAAGCTAAGCCGAATCTACTCCGGGAGAAGTTGCAACAGGGTGTGAAGGAACGGAAATCCAAAGACGTAACAGCCACTGCTACTCCAAAGCCGAAACGGGAACGTGCTAAGGGAAATGCTAGGGCCAAGGTTGCAGCGGCAGCATCAGCTGTGACGGTATCCAATGCAGCCATTGAAGAGGAGAAAATCAAGCTGCGACTCAAACTGGAGAAAGTGGACTTACCACAAGCGTCATATGAGCATCAGCATGTTCAACTTAATGCCATAATGGACAGTAACCATTTGCAGCAGCAACACCAACAGCTTCCGATGCAAACGCAACTACTGGCTTTACCTGCGTCTCAGCTACAACAGCAGCAACAACAACCGCAGCTACAACAACAGCATCAGCAACAGCAACATCAGCAGCAGCAACATCAGCAGCAGCAGCAGCAAAATCAGCAGCAGCAACAACATCAGCTGCTGCAGCAGCAACAACAACATCAGCAGCAACAGCATCAGCAACAACAGCATCAGCAACAACAACAACCCCAGCAGCAAAATCATACGGTTTACAGTAATCTCCAAAATCAGCAACAAATTGGTCCACAGCAAACTGTTGCTGCAGGACTGAGTGAGCCGCGCGTGCCGCCACTGCAGATTCGTCTCCGGGGCAAAAACTCTGTGGTAGTAAAGAATACACGCAAGGAGCGCAAGAAGGCGCCGGCATCAGAGGAGGGGCAGAAGGTTCGGCAAATAAAGCGGTCCTTTAGCGATCAGGAGGCGCAGCAGCAACAGCCAACACTAGAGGGAGCGCCGGATAGCAAACAAACCAAGTTAACTCCTGTGCCACACGTTAATGGATTACCACCAAACTCAGGTATTCTAGTACAAAAGGCACCTCAGCCACCAGCGTCGCTGCCACCACAATCAATTCATCCAGCGCAACAATTAACAACAGGGGCTAAGACCACGACTATCGTAGCCGGTAAGAACGGACTAACTATCAGTGCGATTGTGGAGGCACACAAGTCCCAAACCGGGGATGGGCAGCTGTCGACGGTGGGTTCGACGAACACTGGCACGGCGACGACGCTGCAACAACAACAACAGCAGCAACTGAGTAAGATTGCAACCTCGCTGCCAAGTAGCATCACCCTGAGTGCTATAACAAGCACCACAACCACCAACAACAACAATAATAATAATAATAATAGCAACAATAATAACAACATTAACAGTAGCATCAGCAGCAGCAACAATAGTCGCATGCTGAGCAACATAACTCTGAAGAATCCCATTAAGACTGCAGCTACAATTACGCCCATTGTGGGTGGAAAACCAATGACAAAAAACCATAAGCCGCCGCCGCCATACATGACCGCTGTGCAACAGGTGCATTTACAGAAACAGCAACAGCAGCAGCAGCAGTTACAGAAGCAACAACAGCAGCAGCAGCAGTTACAGAAGCAACAACAGCAGCATCAGCAACAACAACTGGCGGCGGCCGTAACCATGCTGCCAAGTGCGACAACGCTAAAGCGTGTCGAAATTACCAAGTTGGCGCCAAACAGCGCCGATACAGCAACCATAACAGTCACTACACCCTCACCATCCACGCCAACGGCGACGGCAACGTTGTCAATGCTTGGAGAAAGAAAACTGCCTGTGGCAATTTCTATGAACTCCAACTCGATGCTCAACAATGTCAGTGAAAGTGCAATCGGTAACACAAATGTGCCCATCATGACGCCAGCACATCCCAAGCTGAACCATGTGGCTCTGCAGACAGTAGTCAATTCGACGAGCGTCTCGTCGTCGCCGACACCGACGCCGGCATCTGTTCTAGCCAACACTCTGCGGAACTCTCCGGCGAGCAACGGTAGTGGCACTCCCGGTCATGGCAACAATGGCGGTGGCGAAGACAGCGGCATCGAGTCCATGGATGCTCTCTCTGAAAAGAGTCCGCATCAGCAATCATCCAGCAGTCCAATACAAATGCAGCAACAAATGATCACGAAGCAAGCAACAAGTGCGGCAGGCACATCGACCACAATAACGCAATCTTCGTCAGTTGCCTCAGCGGTAGCAACGCCAAGCAGCGGAAGTACTAAGCTTCAGCAGCTGCAGAATGCCGATGATGAAATTGAAAAGGCGCTTGCCAAAATGGAGGGAGAATTCGCCGAGGAATTTGTAACCAGTGTACGAAAGGAGAGTGCAGCGGCGAATATTGGAGGTGACTTTCATTTAACAGCAGCCACCACGAAACTGAATGGGGAGCATGATATATTTGAACACGATGATCTCATCAAGAAGCTTACGGACAATTTAGAATCGGAGGATATAAAAAAGCCGTCACCTACGCCAGTTACAGAGGTGATAGTAGCAGCCATTGTAGAACCCAATCCTGATATTAAGGTAAAAGTAGAAAAGATCAAGTTGGAGGATCTGCCTACGGTACTGTCCACTAAAAAGGAGCCTGCAGAACTGGAAAGTCGGCAAACGAACAGTCCATCTGTTAAACAGGAATCCGAGCCCGAACAAAATCTCGTAGCCAGCCCGGCTAAAGAGAATGAGGTAGTCGATGAAAAAGAAAAGCCTCAGACTGAGTCACTGCAACCCATATCGATTGAGATACCCCCTCAGTTGGATGCTGAAACGCCACGAATCAGAACGCGAGCTACCAGTCGTCTCGAGAGTCCATTAGATGCTCCAAAAAGCAGCCCAGAAGCACAACAGACAGCTGCAGTTGTTACGACTACAGCGACTACGGCAGCAACGACAACAGTGGCAAATAGGAGCGTAACGCGTGTTGCATCCATCCCGAGTCCCCGCTTGGGAACGACAGCTCCAGTTCATAATAACAACAATAACACGAGCAGTATCAAGCGTCGTCGGCAGGAGTCGGAGTGCGGCAGCAGCAATGAAGGAGCTAATGATAGCAATCTTCTCATTGAGACTTGCAGCAGCAAGCGCACGCGTGTAAGCAGTGGCAGTAGCAGTAGCAACATCAATAATAATACCACTGAGACCACGGAGCCAACCTATGTGCTATCCAAGAAGATCGAGATCGAGTCTTCTGACTCGGACGAGCCTCTAATTGAGGTAGCGGGCAAGGTGCGCAATTCGAAGGCTCAGGTTGAAGAAAAGCACGTGACTCGACGAAACGCCCAACAGCAACTGCAACAACAGCAGCAGCAACAAAGTAAGTATATAGAAAATGCAACTTCGATCACTATTACTATTTTGATTAGTTATTCATGGTCATTTCACAGAAGCGCCTAGCTTGAATGCCACACCCACTACGGCACAGAAGACGGGCAAAGCACAGCCTGTTGCAGCAAACAACAACAACAATAATAACAATAGTGCGACACTGCAGACAGTCAGCAATGCGGTAGTAGCAGGAACATCAAATAACAACAATAGCAGCACAAATGTAGTGCATGCAACACGTGGCGCAACGGCAGCCGCTGCCACCAGTGGCACTAGCAATAACAACATTTCTAATAACAACAACATTGTGACCGCCAATTCTCCAACAGACGAAAAGATTGGCACGAGAAGGAGTGTAAGGGCGAGCGCTGCTGCTAACAAGATAATATATAGTCGAAGCAATGCTGCCGCTGCTGCGGCTGCTGCAGCTGCAGAGCATAAGGGTACTCCAAGTAAAACAGGAGCTGCGGCTGCTGGAGTAGTCAGTGGTGTCAATAATTCAAATACAAACGCCAGTGTGGAGAGTGTGGCTGAAGCGCGGCGTAAGACGCGCAGTGCAGGTGAGTTGGCAGCGTTAGCACCTATAATTTACAAAAGTACTCTGAATGAAAAACTTTTAGTAATTGGCGAATCCACACTGACCGAGGGACGAAGAAGAAGGGCTTCGCGTGACTACAAGTGACCAGAGTTTTGCGCCTTGGCTAAGGAAATTAACCATACGAGCGATGCTGACGAGGACGAATTGATTAAGCTGATCGAACTGGATACTGCGGATCGGTTTGATATCAGCACCAGTTTCCCATTGGCCCAGGCGCAAAACGTCGAAGGCGACGTCGAGCAGAATAGCAGCGGTAATATCGATATTGGAGATGTAAGAGAGGATATCGTCAATATATCTTCAGCGCTGACACTAATCGGAACAGCAGATAACAGCGCCCTTGATTACCTGGAGGAGGAAGATGAGGCCGATAATTTGCATCTAATGAGTTACCGCACCAGCAGCGAAGCGGATGCTGAAGTAAATGTGGATGCGGTAAGCCTACTCATGCCTGATCTGAGCAATGCCACAGCATTAGACTGCGGCAGCTTTGTGGACTACGATGAATTCAACATGTGTTTGAATAACATTCTGAGCGAGAAGGATGATGAGGAGCTCATGGACTGCGGTGCAGACGGAAGTGCAAATGTAAATAGTAGCAGACACCACCAGCAGCAGCAACAACAGCAGCAGTGGCGTGATGTTAACGAGGTTCTCAATATAGTGCCGCTGCGCTTTCAGGAGTGTGCAACTGAGGCAAGCATTACAGGTGATGATCGGTCCGCGAGCAGTAGCTCCTCGCAAATGGCATAACGGCGTCGCTTTTATGAACGATTGTTCAAAATCCTTATTTCTGCACTTATGTAAATAGCTTAAACTCACATACAAACAAAACAGACAAAAGCCAACTCTTTCGTTTGTAAAAAGTTTTGTAAAGGTTTTTTCCTTGAATTTTTTTGTATAGTTAGTTGTATTCAAAGGTTGCAATAATGTTGCATCTCAAAACGAGCAGCATCACACTCACTCACACACACACACACACACACACACACACACACACACACACACATATATATATATATATATATATATATATATATATATATATATATATATATATATATATATATATATATATATATATATATATATATATATATATATATATATATATATATATATACCCATGTTTCACTTAATTTCTAATTCGAAACCTCTGCTTATTTAGCGCTACTTTCCATAAATCCAAATCCAAATATCCCTTGGTTAATAGATTTGCTAGTCAAGTGAAACAGACAATTTGTGTAGATCAAAAACGTTTATTGAACAAATTAGTTGAAAATTATATACATGCAAAATTTACAAAAAATATATATAAAAAAAGAAAACAAACAAAAACAAACACAAAAATAGTAGATAACCCCGACACCTTGCTCTATGACGCATGCGTATTTTCATTTTCTCATCTAAGCCCTTGTATATACTTTAGACATAATTCTAATAGATGCAACACAGTTAAACACATATTTAGAAAAGGTAAAAAAGAAATAAACTAATGTTTATCTTTATGATCCAAGCTTAACATAGTAAAACAACAAAACAGACCATACTTTTACATTTTTATTTTATTATATCTAGGTATATGCACATGAAATACAGATATAGTCTCTATAGTTTTATATGCATACGTTTGCGTTGTTTCGAAAAAATTTGTTTTTTAGTTTTAAAAGCTTTGTTGTAAGTCATAAAATCCTCTACCAATACATATGCACATATAAACCTCTGCAATAAGTTAGTCAAGAGAAATATATAAAAAGTGTTTGTAGTTTTGCAATGTGAATGAAAATATGTATATACTTATATACACATAAAGCAGATTAAAAACGTATATAATGTTATATATTTTGCATACCCAAAACAAGAACAAAAAGAGAAGAAAAGAAAAGAAAGAAAAATATATAAGAAAATGAAACGAATGCAAAAGTTGTATTGTATATAAAGCAGGCTCTATTTTTGCTAAATGTTATTTAAACAAATAGGGGAAAACAAAGATGCATAGCAGAAGCAAAGCACTAAACAACACACACACATTAAATAAATACAAATAATAAATAAATATTTCTTTAAACGCATACATATATATTGTTCAATATTATTATCTTATGTGTATTGTATGATTGCTAATTAAATAAGTCTTTTGATACTTTGTACATGTTTAATTTAATGAAAGAATGAAAAGAAAACTTATGTAAAACCACGACCCCTAGAATAACATGCATATATAGTACCGATATATGTATATATTATATCTCTGAAAAAAAAAAAACACACACACACATATATAAAGCAAATTCGTTTATGCATACAAAACCTCATTAAAACAAACCATGGATGTCAACAATTTTAAGCATATTTAGTAAAGTTTTCACATGTTTCCCCACACAAATTTCACAAATATAAAACAAAACTCAATTTTATTGCAATAAACAAATGCTAATGGCAAAGATTGTATAAACATAATTAATTCTTGTATTGCCAATACCCAATAGCAATAAACACAAATTCATGCAACAAAGACATACACACACACACACACGCCCACATAAATAAAAACAAAAACAAAACAAAAAATAAATAAAAATATTAAAAAGCAAATGCATTCAACAACACAAGATGAAGAACAACAAAAATAAAACGAAAGTGTCTTAAAACGTAGTATTAGAAGTTTATTATTAATAATTTGTTTGTACTTTAACTTTAAAGTAAAAAATTATTTATAGAAAAAAAAAGAAAATACAAAGATTTAATATACACAAAAATTAAAAAAAAAAACAATTTGTGTTTTGATATTTTCATTACAAATGAACTTCTATATGTAGATATTTATTTACAGCTATACATATAAATAACCAAAACCCACATTGGCTTAGTCTCGCTGATATTCTTATTGGAACGCATTTATTAAATCTTATTTGATTATTGTCGAACCTTAAAGGTTTGTTCACATGATCTAAATGTCTTAGCGTTATCTTTTCTATGATGGATGGAGTAGCCGAGGTTGGCATGAAAGCATGGCCATGATAAAAATTAAATACTTAATTATATTTTTGATTTTCCTTTTAATTGTCTGTTCTAGCCTAGGGAGGTAAATTGGCTTACAGAATTTTCTAAGCAGATTAAATTTGTACACTTTTTGACTGCTGAAATCCTATTCGGAACTGTAAAAGCACAATTGGGAAAAATAGTTCGCAAAAGTGTACTTAACGAAAGACCGTCAGGAGAGAGAAAGAGAGAGGGAGAATGTCAAGTACATTCAACAGTTGATATTTGTTTTACCACAAAACAAGGGTTTTAGACGTGCTCAAAAGGGGGTTTTAAAAAGAATATGGAGTAAATTCTGATAAAATATTATATTATAGGACCTAAACTATATTGATTACACTTTTCGAAACTCTATTTTCTCAGTCACGCCACCGTTCTAAAGCGGTATAAAATACGTTTTAATTTATATGCAAATTGTTTTTAGGGAATATTGAATATGAATAGGAAAATAGTTATTGCTCAGAAATTTTCCTTTGAAAAATATATTCTTTGACAGTTTCAATATTCTCAATATGATGACGTGATTCAGAAAAATGCTTGCAGAGGAATTGTGTCACTACTTTAGTGGCAATCCACCTGTTGCTTAGTGTAATTTAAATTTAACAAAAATATTAATTTTTATACTAAAATATTATTTCTAATAGTCTTATATTAAATTGAAGAAAAACCTATCTCGAGCTGAGTTCAGTTGAGTTGCTTTAGTCGGCGGCGGGCATCACGAGTTGCTTCTGCTGCTGCTCTCTCGGCGCCTGCGCAGGAGGCGAAGGCACTGCCATAGGCCGTGCTCTGAAGTGTCATAAGCAGCCAGTAAAGGGCAGCAAAGGCCAGCGGACAGGAGAGGACGAAACAGTTGAGTGTGAGTTGCCGTTAGGAGCAGCACGGCAAAGCTGTCCGGCAAAGCTGACATAGGAGAACGCAATAAATTGAAAACCTCACATAGGTGGGTGCATTAAGCAGCAAGTGGTGTACGCTCGCGAGGCTCCACTGTGTGAACGTTGTGCTCCCCCGACGCGACTGAAACAAAGGTATATATATAGGGCATCAAATACATATTTCATATTTATGCATCTGAAATATTCGCGAAGCAGTCGAAAATCCTCATTAACAGAGCTCTCAAGTGCTGTGAAAATAATTTGTGAAGGAGCGCCAAGAGTTCGTAGCCTAATTGAAGTTCAGGCAAAGTCTATGCAATTGTGTTAAAGCAACAAATATATATAGATATATATATATATATATATATGCATATATCTATATATTATATATATTTCTGTATCTGCATTGTAAACTGAGCTGCCTAGTAGAAAGTTTGTTTTAAAGGACAAGTCGAATAATAACCAAAACAAAAGCAAATGTTGACACTCATGGATGACGTCCTACTTTCGAGTCGAATATACATACATATCTATGTATATTTATATATGCGTATGTGTGTGCGTATGTGTGTGCTAGTGAATGTTTGCCCTATGACGTACCCATGCCTGGGGATGGTGGGTTACTGGGTTAATGGTGTGGGTGGCATGCCGCCCCCACTGCCGGTCCAATTTTATAGCACCTTAACAGCTCTCAGAGTACACAGAGCTATTTACAGCAAATATGCTCAAATAACTTAATTAATTAATATTGTAAGGATAGTTCAGTGTTTGGTGATATAGAACTAACTACGAAAGGAAACTTTATTAGGATTTTAAAGAACGATTATTTTGTGTCAAACAACAGGTTATACATTTTAAGGAAATTCTATACTTAAGTATAATATATATCTTATTAAGGAGTAGGTAATTCAGACTCCAATTAGTTCTTTTCTAATTTAAATTTTGAAAATATAATAATGAGAAGAACTTGTTGATGCAGGAACCTAGAGGAACATAAGAGGCAGATCCTATGAAATCAGTATTTACAGAAAATGTTCAAATAAGATAAATTATCAGAAAAAATAGAATTTTAATATAAGTTTGCTAGATTTAATAAATATAATCATTTAATGAATTAAATAAATTTTTAATTTATTAATTTTTAAATTTTATAAATCAATGAATTATTTAATTATTTAAATAAACGAATTTTAATTAAAGAATTCATTGATTTATTATTTTTTTATTATTTTATTTAATTAATAAATTCAGTAATTTGTTTAATTATTTATTTAATTTTTATTTATGTATTTAACTATTTAATTCTTTATTTATTTTTTTGCGCATAATTATTTATTTATTTGATTTATTGATTATTGATTTATTTAAATAGGAATAATATATTAAATCTTAATAGAAAACTCTCTCTTTAACCAGAGTTTAGCCTAATCAGGTGACCACCTGTAACATGTAGTGGCTGCCGTGTGGTGGCTAGCACAAACGGGAACTGGACTCCACGCAAAATGCACATCCGCCTGTTGTCGGGACGACGCCTGCACACGTACCTGAAGATAGGCACCTTTGTGCTGGTGGGCATCTGCTACTTCGCCTTTCTGTTCCGCGAGTCGCTCAACGCATTCGAGCATCGGGAACGCGCCACAACCGCTGAACTGGAGGCGTCCGAGGCCTACGCCGAGCCGTCGAAACAGCAGCTGAAGCTCAAGCGCCAGCAGCTCCATCGCCAACGGGCACTCGCCCAGCAGCACCTCAGGGCCAGCCAGCAAGCAAATGGCAGCTCTGCCGTGACCGAGGAGGCACAAAACATCGTCTCGGCGAGTACACTGAATCCCGTCTACGAGTACTCCGAGGAGCTGCACAGTCGCACCGAGCACGAGTTGAAGCTGCGGCGCGATCACCTGGCCACTGTCTGCGAGCGCTACAAGCTGCAAGAAAAGTACCCACCGAATCCTTGGGAATTCTTCATTTCGCCCGGCCATAATAATCTGGTGTGGTGCAATGTCTTCAAGGCGGCCAGCAGCACGTGGATGTACTACTTCAACATACTGGGTGAGTGAGAGAGAGAGCGAGAGAGAGAGAGAGAGGGAGAGAGACAGAGGAGCTATAAGATAGAAAATAGAATATAGATCAAAGATGAAAGAAGATAAATGATAGAAGATAGAATATTCTATATTAAAGATAGAAGATAAGAGACAGAAGATAAAAGAAAATAAAAATAAAAGATAAAGGATGGAAGACAGAAGATATAAGACAATAGGTAGAAGATAGAAGATCGAAGATTGATTGAGATAGAAGATATAGGATATTAAACAGAAGATGGAAAATAAAAGATGGGAAATATTAGACGGAAGATAGAAGATGGACAATGGAAGATAGAAGACATCTATATAGATATATATTCCATCTTACATATTTTATGTATATTTTCTATATCTATGTATATAGAAGATATCTTCGTATCACCTTGATAATTGATAGAACATAAAAAAATAGAAGGTAGTATATAGAATATATAAGATAGAAGACAGAAGATCTTGACTTTTTATATCCTTTCCCTTTTTATGTCCTCCCTAGCTGGCTACGATCTGAAGTATCTGCAGCGAACCGAGGTTCAGCCCCTGGAACTCGCCCGTCAACGTTTCCCCCGCCCCGAGCTATCCGAGTTGGTGGAGCTGCTGCCCAGTGCATTGTCCTTTCTGTTTGTGCGCGACCCTTTCGAGCGCATCCTTAGCGCCTATCGCAACAAGCTCGAGGGCAATCGGAACAGCTTCTACAAGGCACTCGGAACGAAGATCGTTCATCGCTTTCGGCGCCGCAGCTTGAATGTGGCCTTCCCCCGATGCGGGCCCACCTTCGAGGAGTTCGTGCGCTTCCTCATCCAGGAGCATGCGGCGGGCAAACGCTTCGACGAGCACTGGGCGCCCGTCTACAGTTTCTGCACGCCGTGCAGCGTGAACTTCACGATCATCGGGAAGACGGAGACATTCCAGCGCGACTCCGAGTTTATCATTCGTCAGGCGGGACTGGAGTCTCTGCTGCTGGGAAAGCTGCCGCGGCGCAAGCTGCGCAAGATCGGGAACCAGGCGCGCAGCGGCGTCAAGTCGGAGGAGCTGGTGGAGCGCTACTTTGCGGAACTCGATCGCTCAACACTGGACCAATTGCTCAACATCTACCGCATCGACTTCGAGCTCTTCGACTACGACTATCTCAAGTACTACAACATGGTGCACTCCTGGAGCTTGGAGCCGAGCACAGCCACGGCCAAGAGTGGCCCACGAGCTGCCACCGAAGCGCTGCTAACGACGCCGGCGGCCACATCTCTTAGGACAGCTGCTGCTCCCGCGGCATGAACGGAGTTACAGATATTAAGCCAAGCCAAAGGATATAGCTCACATTCGCGATAAGAATCTTATTTATGTACCTTTTACACCGAGCAGGATCAGACCGCACAGAGATGGAACCGTAACCCAACCGAAACTATATGTAAAATGTATTTATTCTACCACTCAGTAAGGCCAAATCAATGTTTTCCAACAACAACCAAACGAATCACGACTATTTTCGACCTCTCTTGGGCAATGCCAATGCAAGGAAAGCAGAAACCAAATGTAGATAGAATGACTAATTTTTATGCATTTTTCAGCAGTTGTTAAAAAACACACACACACACACACACCTACACACACACTCACACCCACCCACAGAGTGTGGCATCTCTTTTTGGGTGCTCTACCGAAATGATCTTGACACTTCTTCTAGTTAGTACAGAGTACAATTTACAGTTAATACTCGAACTTCTGAAACACACCTACATACACTTATATATTGTTTACGACACCGACCTCTATACGAATATCTCGCCTGCTGTTTTCGAAAACGAACAATTTTATGCAAAAGACGATATATATATATACAAAAATATATATGTATAGCATATAAATGAATAAATATTTACAATAAAAGTATTTACAACCTCGTCACCCTACTCCTAACTCCAACTTCAACTCCAACTCTAATTCTAACTGTAAGATTCAAAAGCATTCGTAAGCGTATGTAAACTTTTCTTCTCTTACATACACACACACTCACATACATATGTACATTGGGCATACGCACTTACATCTATGAATTTTATAAACAGGTCTTCATCAACTTTTTTACCTTTTGGGGACTGGAGGATGGGTTTTTTCCTATTCTAACAAAATCTAAACCAAAGAGAATTAAAATAAAATTTAATTAAACATTTTTGGTAAATGTGTCAAAAAAACCAAAAACCAAAAAAAAAAACATGACAGCGAAAAACAAATCTGCAAATATTTACAGTAATAGAAGAAAAAAAACCAAAGATAAAAAACTATAAACTTTTCATGTGATGTTTAAAATTAACATATATACACACATATACATGTAAATACTATACGTATATAAACAATATTTAAAAAGAAAAAATCTTTACTAACTATACTTATTTTGGATTGTATTCCACATATGATGTATGTATGTATACATACATACATATATACATACATAGCTGTAACCAAATCGAGCAACAAACTTTAATTACGAATCAACGATATTATTCTACTTTTTTTCGTTGCGAACCAAATACAAATCTTAACTAATAAATGGCTTTTCACTTTTGGCAAGGGATTAAGGGTATACTTTAAGAGCTCTTTTATGCATAGGACTTGATTTGGAAGAATTAAATTTGATTTTAAAATTGACTTTTCAGAAAAGTAGCTCTAAACAAGTGAAAGTATTATGGATTTTTCCATTTTCCTCATTTAATTTAGAGGTTGATATAAACGGGTTTATTCTAGTTTTAAAACACATCTGTAAGCCTCTACATTAGTGTACAATTTTATAGAATTTTCTATATAATTTTTTTTAAAATACTTTTTTATATATGTACCTTAAAAGATCTTTTAATTTTATTAATTTTTATTGTAAGACATATAATATTATCATTTTATTATATATTTTATAGCCTAGTTTTATGCAGCATGAAAATAATATCGTATAAAATCATTTGACTGACTAGCCTACTATAGCCCAGTTCAGTCAGTGATATTTGAGTGGATGTTAAGGAAAACTTAATATAAATATTGTTTTAAGATATCCTAAGTCGAGTTAATTTAACAATAAATAAATAAAAACTTAAGGAGGAAAGAATCGGAAAAATAAGTACAAAAAAGTTTAATGAAAAAAGAGAAATAAAAAAAATAAAGATTGGGAAGTCACAAATCATATGGATGGGATTTTAGCCAGTCCTGCTGGGCGCTAAAGGCAATAACTGTGTTAAGATAAGTGAAAATGGCTAAGATAAGAAAAAAGGTAAGAGGAGTGCTAAGTGTAACGGGCGAAAGTTATCACCTTTAGATTATTTAATTGATTAAAATATCTTGAATATTATTTGTATTCTGGGCTTTTATTTATATATTATTCATATTGGAATAACTTATTTTTCTCTTAAGGTGGTACCATAGCCGCAGGGATTTTTTACATTTGACGAAAGATGAGAGACCGAGATGATATCAGCAGAATAGGAAGCTAAACGGTGCCAGTTAATATCCAAACTAAGTAGAAAGGATATAGCTTCGCATCGTTGTTAATCGATTTTCATTCTATTCCAATCTCTACATAATCGTAATGAATCTGTTTTGGTAAATACAGCGAATCGACAAATCGCGGATCATCAAGATCTTATAATCCTTTTTCGATTTGCATTCATAATCTTCCGCATTTTTGGCGGGGTAGTCTGTAATAATAACGTTGAAATCAGCCGTGCATCATCATGATCATGAAAACCAATAGTAGATAGACGCTGCTCGACTTTTCAATGATGACTGCTGAAGAATTGACTTTACCATATTTGCCATTGATCATATCAATAGCGTATTGCCGCAAGGGGTCAACTTCCAGTGGTCCTCTATATACGCTTTTTACTATTCCATGCCGAATATAGGCAATACGTAATTTCTTCACATCATATTTTTGGCAAGTATCAGGGTCCTGATCACAATCAAGCTCAGCCACACAAATGTCTTTGTGCTTCAACTGATTGGCTACTTCAATCCACTTAGGCTCAAGTTGATCGCACACAAAGCAGTTAGGTAAATAAAATTTCATAAAAAACACTCCTTTCGATATATCCGAAGAGGCGGTTTTTCCGTCCATTTTGAAAACAGTTCCTGGCTCACAGGGCACGCCATATCTAGGGGAACGTCTCGAGGGCACTCCCCCAATATTGGGTAGACCCAAAGACTGTATCATCGCATACAGATCGATCGATTCGGTTAGCAATCTGTGCTGCTCTCCCCGCTTCTCGAATATGGCCACAGTCGGATATTTCGTTACATTCAGCCCAGAGCAAAACTTAACGTGTTTCGCACAGTCGAAAGTTCCGACTGTGATATTGGAATTCGATCTGTCCTCCAGGATGTCGACAAGGTAATTTAGTTCGAGCCTCAAGAGGTCACAGCTTTTGCATTGGGCCACATAGAACTCAACCAAAAAGATCTGATCATCTGAGGAGCTCTTCAAACTGTCCGGACTTAGAGGGAACACTAATTGTCTCTTAGGTAATTTTGCCTGGACTAACAAGGATCCCAGAACAAGAAGCAAAGCCAAAAACGGTCGGGTTTCATCTAACATAATTTCAAATTTAACTGAATCTTACATAAAAGTCAATGATATATTAACCAAATTCAAGCTGAAAGCGCCCGACGATCAGATACCCGGAAGAGCATCTCCCAGGAAGAGGTACCTGGTACTATGTACATATTTTTGCATACTCAAGAGAATCTCTAGGCCACATTCAGTGACTCCGGTGAACTGTGATTTCGATAGAAATCTATTGAATCTATCTTCGGATTCAGCTACATTTCATTTAACAATGCTGTTGTAGGATCTACGTCTCCAGAACAGACACGGACGGTAGGACGTGCACTCGAATATGCCACACAATGAGCTGGGCCCAAGCACAGGAGAGGCCAGGACCAGCTCTCATGAGCGGCTGTTTCGCACGACCCGGCAGAGTCAAGCCTCAACTTGGGCATATATGTATAAGCCAGCTCAAACACCACAGGCTCCTGATACGATTTATCTACCTAAGATTTCCCATTTCTTGGGTTAGTTATAGTTTATCTTTCGAATCTCCTATTTCGAAGGCTTTAATGAGGATCATGAGCAATAATAAGACAGTCGGATGTACTATGTTAAAAGTATATAAATCATAAAAGCTAGCAATAGAAGATAGGCGACGTTCGTCTTTTGAATGGTGATTGTTGCGAAACTGAATTCGCTATAGTTGCCGTGAGTCATATCTTCAGCAAATTGTTCTAGGTATTCAATGTCTCTCGGTCCTTTATAATCCTGCATTTTTTTGCCATTCTGAATAAAAGATATATGCGGCACATGCGCGACATTGAATCTTCTGCAAATTCTCGCAGAAGCCGTACAATCGACCTCGGACACACACACGGCTCGATCCTTCACCTTCTCAGCTAGTTCTTTCCATATGGGTTCCAGCTTGTGACAATGGTAGCAGCTGGGTGAATAAAACTTAATTAAAAACAATCCTTTTGATATTCTCGCAGTAAAAGTCCCAGCATCTAAATGGTAAACACTGCCCGGCTCACAGACCAAGTCGTTAGGGCTCACGAATGCTCCGCCGGTATTAAGTAGACCCAAAGACTGTATCATCGCATACAGACCGGTCGATCCGTTTAAGAATCTGTGCTGCTCTCCCCGCTTCTCGAATATGCCCACAGTCGGATATTCCGTTACATTCAGCCCAGAGCAAAACTTCACGTGTTTCGCGCAGTCCAAAGTCCCGACTGTGACATTGGTATTCGATCTGTCCTCCAGGTTGGCGACAAGGTAATTTAGTTCCATTCTCAAGAGGTCACAGCTGTCGCAGTGGGGCACATAGAACTCAACCAAAAATATCTGATCATCTGAGGAGCTCTTCAAACTGTCTGGACTTAGAGGGAACACCCATTGTCTCTCTGCTTGTACTACAAAGGCTCCCAAAGCAAGGAGTAAAGCCAAAAACAGTCTGGTTTCATCTAACATAATTTTAAACTAAACTTAATCTCACAAAAAACTCAATGAAATATAAACAAAAATTTATCCTCATACTCTGAATATATCCAAGAAGAACTTTACAACTTTTAAAGAAGTAAAAACGTTGCATTCGGGCGCTACCGACTGCGAAATACTCATTCGCGTATAACCAACATGCGAAAAAATTTGAATTTATCATTGCTCAAGCATGAACATAAAAAATGAAGAACAATTGAAAGAGAAACCCGATGCGCTAAGAATACAAAACAATTTAAAAGCGCCTCCGACGCACTTATCGACTAGAAGGGAGCGCAACATACATAAACAAGGGCCACATGAGTGGACATTAAATATAAGTACATGCACGCTGAGCCTTACCAACCCAGCGATAGGCTAAGGTTACATAAATTAAGCTATGATTTATGCATGAGCCAGGGTATAAAATCACTGCCTCAGAAGAATAAAGAGTCGGTACACAACTACTACCGCAGCTTAAGTGTAATCAATTGGCAATTATTTTATACGGTATTTGGGGCAAATGCTGAAAATTTAATTAATATCCATTAAGTTACACAGAAGTTGTTAAACAAAAAGTTTTGGCCATTGCAGTGCGTAGAAACCAATTTCACTATCGAATGAGTATAAAAAGTGGAAAGAGTGTTAAGTAGTCGACATAAAACATAATTGGTAATATACAATGGGTATGCCATAGTCGAGTATTCCTGATCAGAATACAGCTTCATTCAGCCACAATTTGGGGACACCCTTTAAATATATGTATGTAGTATATATCTCTATAGGTTAATTTTGTTAAGTACTCCATAAGACTTTTAGTTATATCATCATAATTACGTTTTATTTTCATATATATATATATATATATATATATATATATATATATATATATATATATATATATATATATATATATATATATATATATATTAAATTGTTTATGTTTATGCTTGAAGAGTGTCAAATCATAATTGTGTTGCATATACATAGAGACAATTGTTTAGATATACATATATAGATATCCATATATATGTGTATGTGGGTCTATTTACAAAGTAGAGCGAACCTCGTAAGGGAACAAGAGAATATGTATTCAAATATATATATATATATATATATAACGTTTATATATATGTATAGTAAGTGCTGCTCAGGGCAACAGAAATACATGAGCTCCAGGTCCTTGGCAAGGATCGTCTCACAGTCGCCCACTCCTAAAATACTTACTACAAACATCAATAAATATTCATATGCAAGCAGGTGTGCGTGTGTGTGTGTGTGTGTGTGGTATATCACTAACAAGGATAATAATTGAAACAGAGACTACATTTAAATTGCGAGTAATTATAATTTGAATAATTTTGAATCATCCGTTGCCAGGAGTCGAGTCGAGTCGAAACATGAATTCAGTGTTGGACACGTGTTTGAAATAGTTAATGTTTTAATCTCGTATTTTAAGTAATTGTTTGTATAGTATTTGCTTTGTGATCTGTGTAATAAATAGACTTAACTTACTATCAGCTAAATACAGGTTTTTATAACGCTCATCGTTTATGCTTACGTATACGATCTCTATGCCTATTTACAACGATAATTTAATAATATTCCTACAGATCTCTGACACAGCAGAGGAAGTTTCAATAATAATATGGATATTATTGATATATAATATATATGCATAAGCTGAATAATCATTTTTATATACAATAGTAAATACTTAGATAGTTTTTCGATTAAATAATACATACATATCTATACATATATGCATGTAGCGTAAGGAAACTTAGAGAACAACAATGGATTAACGCATACGATATAGGGTTTATCTTTATAACAAATTGGAACAAGTTCCAAATAATTTGTATGTGACTGAGTCTTCAGTATATGTGTGTGTGTGTGTGTGTGTGTGGTATATAGATATTGATATATATATTCTTGTACGCCATGACAAACAAAAGATATTTAAAGTTCAGTTAGTTTTAGCTTTAACGAGATCTATACAAATAGCTTAACGCCGTTAAATATTTCTTGGATTATACCATTAGACGAAACTCTACACTGAAATATCGAAATCGAAAAATATGAAATCGAAACAAATCGAGTTGTAGTCATACAGGAGTACATTGATAGGAGTATATGTATATATATTCTCTTATGCTCGCCAAGTCCTTCTTCTTCTTCCTCTACATCCACGAAGTCCAATCAAACCAAAGTCTCTGCCTTTACAAATATTTGTCTGTCTCTTCGCTCTCTCTCCTCCAGTACGCATCCATTTCTAGGTTCCATCGAGCACCTCCTAGTCGCCTAGTCGCCTAGTCGCCGAGTATCATCATGCTCTTGATGCTGGCCACCTCGGACTCGAGTCGCTCCAGCTGGCTCTTCAGCATTTGGTCGCGCTCCGCGTTCGAGACGACGGCAACCGAGACGACATCCTCTTTCGGGGCGAGCAGCTTGCGCTGGAACTGTGTCGTCCACTCGGCGCTGGCAATGGAGATGCCAGAGTCGCGTTCGTCACTCGAGTTGTCGCCGCCGTCGTTCCACGCCGGAGGCGAGGAGCGATTGCAGGTGGGCTCCTGCTTGATGTGCTGTAGCGAGAGCAACGCCGTTGCAGCCGCATCCTTGTCGCCCAGATGCGACTTGTGGCGCAGCTTCAAGGGCAGACAGTTGTTGGCCTCATTAGTGCCGGCGCCGTTGTGCGGTGGGCTGCTGCGCTGCATGGGCGTCAAGAGTGCGCCATGCGCAAGCGCATGCGGATCCGGATGAACGGTTGCGTCGGAGCCATCGTGCTCCTGCTCATCGTCGCCGGAGACGGCGCCCGACGAGGAGGCGCACGATGACAAAGCTGAGGAGGCGGATGAGTGATGGGACGTCAAGGATGTGGTCGAGGACAGCATGTGCTCATAGCTCGGCGAGCAGGCGCGCCTCGACAGATTCAGCACGCTCGCTGCGGCCGAGCTGACCACCGAGGAGCAGGAGCTGCTCACGGCGTCGACCGCACTGCTGCTGACAGCGCCCTCGACACTGTGACCGTGCAGATAATTGGCCTCCAGCTGATCCTTGCTGATGGCCACATAGCCAGACGCAGGCGCAGAGGCATTGACGGCGGCAGGCGTATATATTGGAGCGCCTGCCGGGGATGCAGTGCCCACTGCAGCTGCATTGTAGAGAGCGCCGACGGCCACCACCTTGCGCAGGCTGTCCAGATCCTCGGGCCGGACGTTGCGGTGCAGCGCCTGCTGGAGGACATGGAGATTGGCAATGGCGTTGGTCGGCGGGCGGTTGTGCGTATCCAATGTTGAGGGGGCAGCGTCCTGCACCTGCTGATGGTGCGGCTGCTGCTGCAGCTGGTGGTACTGGTGTGGATGAGGCTGGGACGGATGAAGTGGAGCCGGTGGCGGCGGACCATGCTGACCCACGTGATGCCCACTCTTATTGGATGCCGACGACAACGACTCGCCGCCACGTGCACTGCCCGCATTACCATTAACATTGATATGGCTATTTGGGCCATATATGATGGGGGAGAGCGGTGGAGCGTTGTTGCTGCTGCTGCTGTAGCCGCTGTGTGTGTGCGAGGCTGGGGAGCTGCACCCGGCGCCGGAGGGCGAGGAGCCCGAGGAGGAGGAGGAACACGAGTTGCCGCTGCTCATCTTGGCGCGCTTTGTATTGCTCAGCACCTGCTCGCTGGTGGGCAGCGAGGCGAGGATTTTCTCCACGCTCACCAGGTTCTCGCCGGAGATGTTGAACTTGTCCCGAATAGCATCCAGCTGCGCCTTCAGCACATGGTTCTCCTTAGTCAGCTCAATGACACGCTGCTCCAGGACCATGTCGTTGTAGCGTCGCTTCTCGCGGCTGCGCTTGGCCGCCTCATTGTTGCGCCGCCTTCGGTCCCAGTAGCTCTCGTCCTTTTTGTTGTCGGGCGTGAACTCGCGCTGCTTGCGCTGCGAGAAGAGCTCCTTTTGCGCAGCGGTCAGCGTCGATTGCGAGCCTCCGCCCCCGCCGCTGCTCTGTCCATTCGATTTGCCACCCATCAGGCTGTGGCCGTGGCTGTCCCCGTAGCCGTTGCCCGGCACAAACTTGCCCATGCTGTGGGTGTGGCTGTCCGACATGCCGCTGTCATTGGACTGCGGGCTAATTGACCCGCCGTACATGGAGAGGGGATGCACTGCAGCGGAAATTAGAAAAATGAGTAAAGCATGCGGCTCTAGCTTAGTTCCGGGCTCAACTTACGATTTGTGGCTTCGTTCGAGCTGCCGTTCATCGAGAGCGACGGCGAAATGGTGGCCAAGCGCACGCTGCTCATCATGGAGCCGTTTACGGATGCCGCGACAGCGGAGGCTTTGTTGTGGCTTTGGGTGGGTGTTCCTGCGAGCACCTCGGGCATTGCCGTCCTCGGTGTCGTGGCTAGCAGTGAGTGAGCGAGCTGCGTACCGTGCACCGGCTGACCGTAAAACTGCTGCTGCTGCTCCTCTAGATGCTGCTCCTGCTTCAGGTTCACAACTGCAAAGAAGACAAAGCCAAGCATCAGTGAATGCCCCAAGCAAAAAATTGTTAACTTTTGTTTACTTTCAGTTAGCAGCAGATATAAACTAAAGCAAATACTAAAGCTAACTCCAGTAAAAGATAAATATAAAATAAATACTTTATATTAAATAATTCTATTCATAATATTACATTATATTACGCCATGATTCAGTTTAAAGCGTAATTAACTCCCATATATATACATGTACATGTATATATCTGCTTCCATTCGGTCATATGTAACACTTTACTTTTGACTGATATCGAAGAGAAAATTTTACTTTTTATTGGCCATATCTTATCGCTAACTGGGCGCTAATCGCATTCGCAATGAGTGTGTCAAAACAAAAGAAATTGCAGCCAACGCCACACAGTCTAATGCGATCTTGTCTGGCCAATCAGAAGTAAACAAGCACAGACACGCACACACAGACACACACTCACACGCATACATGTGTTTGTGGGCATGTCTGCTGGGTCTTTCTTTGTCTGGTCCTTGGCCTTGGCTTGCCCTTACAAAATAATTACACACACAATTACGTTTCGAGCGCAAAGAACCCATTCGAACCTGACGTACATGTATCTATGTGTGTATGTATATGTGTGTATATATATGTACGTCTGTCGCGCGTATGCACATTTGCTTTCGTTTTTAGTGCGGCCATCCATTTACACAATGATTACGGCAAATGATGCAAGAATCAGCGAATTAGACGACAGCACAAGGAAAGCGCAAACACACACACACACACAAATATACATTGACGCTCACACACACACATGCAAATAACAATGGCAACGTAAACAAGAAATCACACGGCGAGATTGGTCGCTCTTCTGTCTATGTGTGCGCTGTCGTTGTTGTTGTCACCTCACCCTCACCGTGACCATCAAATTGGCATTTGCAGTTCAATGCGCTACACTCACACACAAGCACACGCACACAGACACTAAAATACTAACACAGGCGCGCACATTTATTCTCGTTCCCATAAACTGGCTACTCACGTCAGCAGCCAGACGCTGCCAACGTCGCAGCCGCCGGCAACCCCTACGACTCCTACGCCGACAGCAGCTACATTGGTACAAACAGACGACGACGACGACAGCGCTGCGCTGCGCTGCTGCAGTCGCTGGCTGTGTCGAAATTCACAAAAACAACATGACTAAGCGCGCTGCTGCTGCGCTCTCTTCCCACCTCTCTCTCTCTCTCTTCTATCTAATTCTCTTTATATTTTGCATGAGTTTTGTTTTGCGTTGTAAACTAACAAAATTTCGCTTTGTTTTGAATGTGTTTCTTGTTTTTTTTTTTTTTTTTCAATATTCTTATTGCACTTACATTGTGCTGTAGCGTATTGCGTATAACAATTGTTGTTTTTTTGTTCTATGCTGCCGTTGTACAGTTTATCCGTGTATATTTTGTTCCTGGCGCTGTTGAGTATAAACAAACCGTTCGCCGTTGCAGTCTCTTGAGAAATGTTCACTTTTTGCTCGAGCGGACTCACTATCGACATAATGTTTCCTCTGTGCCTCTAATCACAGTTAATTATCCAATGCTGTTCATATTGCACATTTAACACACAATTTCGCATTTCGATCAGAGCCGTTAGAAATTCTGCTGATGCAATTGCACTTGAACGTAATTGTAATTTGAACTCGAATTCGAATTTTAGAACTTTTACAGTTTTTATTAATTGTTTCGAATTTCAATTCGAATCAAGAACTTTTCAAGTTTTTATTTATCATTTATTTATTTTTGCACTTTTTTTATTGTTCTCACTTTATTTGATTGTTATTTGTTCTTGCTGTTCTTTGTTTTACTTGGGCGATCCAATCACATTTAACGGTTCTCGCTGGCGGTTTCACTGTTTTAGCTGTTGCTATTGCTGTCTGAGACTCTTTATCAGTAGCCACGGATTGCACTTCATTCACAATAATAATAATAATAATGTGTATATGTGACGCGACTCGCGAGCGCATCCACAACCGCTTCGAACGAATGCTGAATCGCAATTGAATTTGTAAAAGCATTTCACTCGGCAGCCGCAGTCCAATACGTCGCTCGGTCACGTTGCCGCTGCACGCAGTAGCGACACGCGACTGCTGCCGAGCATCGAACACAGTCCGAACATGTTCGAAGCACGAAGCACAGCTCTACAAAGGCATTGGTAAAAGTGAAATTTACCTGCTACGATTCTGGTTGGACTCTCACACACACAGCCACACAGACACACACACTCGCACGCTGCCTGTTGCGCGCTCCAAGCTGCAACCGATCACATTTTCTGTACACTCCATAGTTGAGTAATCAGCGTCAATCTCAAATCGTTTAGAGCTGCACATTTGAAAACTAGAACGTGACTGTGCCGTGTGCCGTCCACTGGGTGTCACTAACGGGCCGCAACGCGGGCGAAAGAGAGGGCGAGGGACAACGACGACGACTGTCGTAGTCGGCGATGACAGTGATAAAGACGGAAGGTGTTTTATTGGAATATTGCGTTGCAATACGTACGTACTACATACATACATACATATGTACATTTGTAAAGACATGTCTATGCATGCATATTATTGTACATCCATATGTACATAAGTGTGTGTGTGTGTGCCAAATGCTTTGTGGTGACGCAAGCGCCTTACACAGAACAGCTAAAGAAAGAAAAACAGGTCAATGTTGACCAACTAGCAGTTACCCTGTAAAATTTATTTTTTGTTATTTCGACACTAAGTATACATGGACATATGTATGTACATGTATACATACTTCACGTATATAATTAACTCTGAGCTCTAAGCTGTTTACAGGGTATTTAGTAGTAATGTCTCTTATAATAGTTTCCTATTCAAAGAATTTATAAATAAGACAAGCTTACTTAGCTGCAATTAGCACTTATAAACAGTATACAGGGTATCTCCTAGTCTTGTCTTTTTAAAATATTGAATATTCGTAAGTGTTTTTAGCTAGATACGCTATACACACACATAGATACATATATGTATATATATGTACATACGAGTCTCCTTAGTTTCAATTAGGAATTATAAGCTGTTTACAGGGTATCTGCCAGTGGTGCACTTTGAAATAGTGTAATATGCAAGCAACTATAGTATTTAATAAAGTATTAATATACTGCAACTGCATCAGTTAGCACTTCTGAAAATTGTACAGGGTATCTGCCAGTCGTGCCTTTCAATAAAATATATGTAATTCTTAAACAATGCTTAACTGTAAACACAATGCATACACACACATACACTTACTATTCTACTTAGCTACTCTCAGCAACAATTGCCTGTTTACAGGATATCTGCCAGTCGTGCCTTTTAAAAGAGTTTATATTTCTTCAACTGTTTCAGCTGTAAACACAATACATACACATATGTATCTATGTACATACTTAGCTACTCTCGGTAACTCTTCTCTGTTTACAGGGTATATGCTAGTCGTGCACTTTAAAAATACTTCAATATTCGTTAACTATTTTTAGCTGCAAACCCAATGCATATCTAGATTTAGTCTGTCTTCATTTCAATAAGTCAAATGAATTCCAATTGGAGTTCAATAAGTGAATATGCTCAAAGGACAATTAAATGACGACAAATCAATGAATTAACTAATTCTCGGCAATCAGTGATAAATATATTGATTGAAATAAACAAACGAACATTGCGAATTATATAATTATAAATTATATTTACATTTGACGCGCGATAATCACCGTTGTCTTATCAGACAGAGGACAACAAAGTTGCAGAGAGAGACAGAGAGAAAGAGAGGGGGGAAAGGTGACTAAGACTATGTGTATGTGTGTGTATGTGTGTGCGTCAGCTTCATAGGCAGCAACAAAATGCAAAAGGAAATCGCAGTGCCGAAGGTCATGGGCGAAAACTAGGCGAATATGATGTAAGCTCTATAAGTTTTGATTGACTGAATGACTGACGGAGTGACTGACTGACTGACTAAATGGCAGTTAGATTAGACGACGGCAATCAATGCATAATTGTAAATTCTAAGAAATTCTAGTATTAAATATACTTAAACGAGATAATGAAGTGCCTCTCTCTGTGAGTGTCTGAAATGTTTCAACTGATTCGATAGCAATACAAAAACAAACAGGGAAACAACAAATCAAGGGGTTAAAGCAAACAGCGAATATGCCACCTGATAAGCCTAAGCATATGATATGTATATAGACAGTTTGTTTATGCTAGGCAAGAAGGAAAGCAAAGGAAAATTGGAAAGAAATTCAGGCTGAGATATTTACAATTACTTTGGATCTAAAAATCTATTTATTATGTAAAAAAATTTAAACAAATTTAAATACAGTCTTATTAACTAATTAATTAACTATAGTTTAGCAAAAAAAATTATGTGAATATGTGTATTAGTTTAAAAGTTATAACTAAAATAAAGAAGAAATGTCGGCAGCTCTAAGGTATGCATAGCAAGCAGCTTCTGACAGCGCGCATGTTGCAATAGCATTGAGAGAGCGCTAGTTGGAAATGGGAATCACAATCCAATCAGAATATGCAGTTGTATGTGAATATGCAGCTTTAGCTGTATATATGTGCATATATGTATTTATATATGTATATATTAGTCACATTTAACTTGTTTTTAATGAATTAAGCAAACGTGACTTGTATAGATATAATATATATATTTAAATAACATATTTAACATTCTAATTAGCATTTGAAATTGCATAATCTTATATATATATTTATATATATTTATTATTACTGTAAATAAGCAGTTGGCTGAAACATTTGAATGCGATTAGAATACATTTGAGCCCAGCAAAGGTAAACAAATAAATCATAAAAAAATAAATTTGAAAACCAGCCAGACTCGACGCGCAGATACCCTTTAATTAAGATTCATAAATGCAGCTGGAACTGCTTAAATAATTCACTTTTTATTACAAAATCAAATTCAGCTCAGCTCCAACTGCAGCTGGCAGTCGCCGTCGCAGTCGCAGTCGCCGTTGCAGTCGCCGTCAGCTCTCGAGCAACAGGTACACGTGAGTGCCGTACGCTCACGTGGGCCCTGCAATCGCGCCATTTCCGCTCAGAGAGTTGTCAATCCCAACTCGAACAGATCCCAATAAGAGCTTGTCTCACATGTCTAATCAGCACAAATATGCGCTTATTGGCGCAGGCGAAGGCGTGCGGAATATGCTCACGTTGTCTACGCTAGGCAGAGGGGCGTGGCGGGGGCGAGGGTGGGCCTGCTTGTAAGCTGTTACACTACTGCTGACTATGTGTGTGTGTGTGTGAGTGAAAAAGACGTCAGATTGTTACGAAACAGCGTCGACGTCGACGTCGACGTCAAAGTCAGCAGCGCAGAAGCTTAATATTAGCTATCGGCAGTAAACGGCTGTGCCGCTCAGCCAACAGCCAACAGCCACCCGCCACCCGCCACGCCCCCTCCCTCACCGCAGGGCTCTCAAGCTATTTATACTTGATACTGGACGGGCGCTGGCGCTGATCACGTGTCGCGAAATGTGCAGTCGACAGTGCAACGCTCCCGCGACAACGGCTCACATGTTCGCGACTTGAGTCCGCTATGGAAATGAGCGTGTTGCCTACATTTAGACTAATAGTTGTTGTTGTTGTTGTTGTTGTTGTTGTTGTTGTTGTCATTCTTATTCTTATTATGATGGCAGCGTGTCGCGAAAGTGCTGAAATGGTGTATATTGGCTACGCTCGACCCCTACAGAGAGAGAAGTACCACACTCCAATTGGATATATTCCGATTCTTATTAGCTGCAAATATATACATACATATGCATTACGTAATGGAGGAGGAGAAAGAATTGATTTTACAGGTAGAAATATTAAAATTCAAATCCGAATCCAATTGGCGGATTACGTAATGCAGAAGAAATGCGAGAATAATCAATTTCGAGAGAGAAAGATTTACCTGATACGTGAAGCCAATTGGAATATATCTCGTAATCTTGGCTAACTACAATATTGCAATCCAATTTGTTTTTACTGTTATCATTAAAGGGAAATAACAGAAAGATATTCAAATTGATAAATATTTAAAACAAAATTGTGCTCAAAATAAACATTGCTTATATTTATTTAACTTATATTTAATACAATGTATGCGTACATATATTTATTATTATTATACATAATAAAATATATGCATATATATTAATACATACATATTTAATATAAAAATAATTATTATATATATCAATTTATATATACATATTTCATATAAAGAAAGTAAAAACAATTAAAATATATATAAATATTATTTTAAAATTTAATTTTGTATATTTTGCATATATTTTTAAAAATATTTTGTATAATTATACAAATAGTTTACATAAAATATATTTATATATTTTTTTGTAGGAGATATATTTATTTTTCATTAAACTAAATGATTTATGAATTAATATTTTTAAAATGGATTTAATTATTTTTTATTTATTTATATTACATTTTAAAGACATTCAATTTAAAAAAAAATAAGTTTAAAAACTATTTTAGTTAGGCATTAAACACAAATATAACCCGTCAATATACTTAATGCAAAAATGAAATTAAATATTTTAAATATTTATAAATCTTCAAATATTTTAATCTTTTAATTTTAGGTTTAACTTTAAAATAAATATTAAGCATATGTTTCATGTATTTATATTTCAAATTTTAATTCAAATATTTTCTGAACCTAGCCCCAATTTGTTACAGTGTACGAATTATTAGCAAATAACAAGAACTGGAGAAAGAAACAAAAAAATGTATTTCAAATTTTTGACTCACGCTGCAATCAACTGAAATTACGAGAATTTTATTATGCATTCAGCTTGAAAAAATTACAAAATCAGAAAAAGAAAACGAAAACAAAACAAAATAAAATAAAATAAAGAAAGAATTAAACAAAATTCTTGTGGATTTTATCGTAAGAACTGAGACACATGCATAGGCATATATACATATACACATATATACATACATACATATGTAGATATAATTTCTGTTCTGTTTTACAGGGTATCTTGGCTTCGAGTCGAATTGCTTGAGTAATAATTAATGTTAATTTCAGCTATTTCCATATTTTCTTTATTTTTCTTTTTTTTTTTAATTTTCAACTCTGTGAAAAGACGTAAAAAAACTTTGTCGCTCGACGAGTGCAGGAATTATGCAATGTTCTGGGCTTTACGAAAGTTCCGCTTTATAAAATGTGCACAAACATGTGAGTGAGTGAGCGAGAGAGAGAGAGAGAGAGAGAGGGAGAGAGAGGGAGTGTGTGCGATAATAGCGCATGAAATGTAGTCAAGAATTTGTTATTCGAAACAGAAACAGAAACGGAGCAAATTACATATAGATGTAAATATGGATGCATTTAGGGCGAATTACTGGGTTATATTCGGTATTATCGATAGGTGTATGACAGACTTTTGATTACGTAATTTGATATCAATTGTAATTAATTTTAATTAATTATTTTACTCTTGGAAATCCCAAGAGATTAACTTATGGAATCTCAGTAGAAGGAACAGTAAGTTAGGGTAGGCAGTGCACGACTACATAATACTCTACTAATGGAGTCTCGGGTAAAGGAACTGATGGGCTATGCACGACTACTTAATACTCTAGTCGGAAAGTAGTTAACGGTAAACTAGTTAAAATATATTATACTCATATGGCAACCACATCATGGACTCCTGCAAAGGAACTGAAAGTTTTAGCTGTGCATGTACCGACTACTCAACACCCTGTTTAAACATAAATATACTTTTTCTTTAATATTCAAATGGAATAATCAACATGAAAACTTAGCAAAGCTTTTGACAGTGTATATCCGACTATTTAATGCTCTACTTATAAAATTATAAAACGTTAATATAGTTCAAATCTAGCCCACTCAGCTGGCATCTACTTCACTGGCAAAGCAATTGCATTTTAGAGCAGGCTATAACCGACTGTCCAATGCCCTACTTTTCAAATTGGTAATCGTAAATAAAGTTTAAAAATAGCTCACTCAGCTAAATTTCATTTAATTGACTCTTAGACAAAGCATTTGAATTTTAGAACTGGCTATTACCGACTGTTCCATACCCTACGAGAAACTATTATGATTAACCATAAATATAGCTAGTATTTGCAGAATACTTCAAGTTGTGTATGATCGACTAATTGATACTCTTTTCACAAGTAATTAAACTAAATTAAATTTATTCATTTTCAACATTAATTATATACAATCTTTGAAAAGGCTTTTAAACTAGTTAAACCTCGATATAACGAACTTCGTTATAACAAAAAACTCAACATAGCGAATTTTTCTTTAAGCCCCTTGACTTTACCAAGGTTTTACTAATAAGTACCTATAGCTAATCAATAGATATAACGAAAAATGTTCTGGTTCCCCTCAGATTCGTTATATCGAGGTTTCACTGTATATTATGTAAAAATCTCAAAATGTCTTTATAAAGATATTTAAACCAGTCTGAGATAAAATCCCAAATAAGTCACACTAATAAGTATACTACAACTAATACGCCCGCTTGCTGCATATGCTTACGATAAAAATCTTAAAGTCTAATAACTATGAAATTTACTAATTACTCCTGATTTTTATGCTATTCTAGATTAGCTAGTGATCTTATGTATATATGTATGTATGTATGTATGTACATATGTGTGTGTATGTATGTATGTATGTATGTGTGTGTTTGTCTATGTAATTTGGTTGACCCCATTATCCGCTAGAAAGTTAGAAACGTCCAACTGCATTTGCTTTTAGGTTCAAGTTTTATATCTGACACTCACACACACATATACACACATACGCTAATATGCATGTGTGTGTGAAGTTTGTTCTGCTGGCTGCACGAGAAGCTAGAAATGTTTTCTAAGCAATGATCGGCACTCGTTGGAGCCAAGTCACTCGCCCACCCAATTTGACCTCGAAAGCGCTAACGTTGTCTTCTTCTTCTTCTCTCTTTCTTTCTGGAGAGTTCTGTACATGTGCGTGTGTGTGTGTGTTGGAGCTGGCTATGCAACGTGAGAAAGCATGCCTTGAGTCATTACCAAAGCAACGTCAGCCCTCAGCTATGTCTCCCTCTCCCTGTCCCTCTCGCTCTCCCACTCGCTGCATACATATCCTCTTAACCTATCCCCATCTGTCACTGCCGGCCCAGCGTTACGTTGGCCGCCAATCAGCGGCGCATGCAACATGTTCCAACCTGTTTGCTGTCGCTGCGCTGTTCGAAAAACGTGAGTCGGCCAGGGCGGCAAACGTGACAGCATGTTCGATGCGATTTCGGACTGGCCTACTGAACAGGTGATGGCGGCCAGGGGGAGGGTGTTAAGCAAGCATTTCGCAATACAAACTGTATGTGGCTGGCACGTTGCACAGCCAGCCCAACTGGCTGGAGTAGGGCACAGAAGGATTTCTCGCAGCTCACTTCAGCTCACCTGCTAAGCTAATGACTCAAGACAATTAGACCAATTGGACAGCATTTGGTCAGCGACAACTAAATATACATAAATAAATAAATCAATGCATATCAATGTCTACTGCGAGAGAGAGGGAGAGAGAGCTTTTGCTCGCAGCAGTTTCAATTTCAAGAGCAGCGACGCCTGCGTTGGCGTTGGCGTCGTCGTTGGCAGCGGCTTTGGTTTTTTGGCTTTGGCCGCGTAATGAGTGCAAATGTGAATGAACTTGCCGCAGACGCACAAGCAGCCAGCTCTACTCACTCACTCACGCGCTCTCTCAGCTGCTGTCGCCGTCGCCGTGGCCGTCATTTCGCCAGGCCACAAACCCCCAACTAAAAACTGTTGCTTATAACTTTCACGCAAAGTCGAAAACGATCGCTGGACGAACTTGCTGCATAAGTTCTAAGCTGAAAACGAGCAACAAATATGGTAAACAGCTTTAAAGCTTTTCTTTGCATTACACACACACACACACATACATACATATGTATACTTACAGCTATTATCTAAATTTGTTTAAGAAATTCTGTTGTGATTTCTTTGTGACACACTTTCGTAATTATGTTACGTACTTGTAGATATGTATATACATATATAGATATATATATACACATATACTACTGTTCTTCTAGTACATATATATATATATTATTATTAATTCTTATCGCAGTCGACCAAAAATCTGTTTTATTTTATCGTTGACACAAACAGCAAACGCAAGAAAGAAAGCGGCTATCGGCAGAATAAGAGCAAAAGAGAGCGAAGCTGATAACACAATTAAATAAGCTACTTATACGTACATATGCTGCCATACATACATAAATAGCTTTATATATATATATATATATGTGTGTGTGTCTTTGTGTGTATCGAAGACTCGAAGCTTTGAAGAAATTTGGGTCTTGCTCTAGTTTTCACAACCAAAGTTCAATGATCGATTGCAAAACCGAAAAAAAGCTCATGCGTGAGTGGGACGAAGTGCAGAGGCAAAGAGAGCGAGCGGCGAGAGAGTGAGAGCGAGAGCGAGAGCAGTGTAATGATAATAGGTGCTCTCTTGCGTTGTGCAGAACTTGCTCGTCATATGTGGAAAAATCTACGCGCAGACACACATACACACGTATGCATATGAACGGCATGAAAAGGGGGACGGACGACAACGCTTTCTGCTTTCTTTTTATCGTGCAACTTTTGCGCTGCTTTGTTATTAATGGGTAAATGCAAGAAATTCGTCATATTTATGTATGTGTGTGTATGTGTGTGTGTACTCACATATTAGCACATACAATTGTATTTCATATTTAATAGGTACTCGAAATCAATTTCATGTTTTTGCTGCCATTTTGTTGTTGTTTTGAAATTATAATTATTGCGCTTTATTTTATAATACATGTAGATGAACATATGTATGTATTTATGTGTATATGTGTATGTATGTATACGTATCTCCAAGTCAACAAATTGTTTATTTCGATAACCGAAAACAAATATTAGAATAATCAAAATAACACACAGACACACTCACACACACATGCACAATAATCTTTCGTTCGGACTTTCGCGTCAAGTCGCCTGCCCCCCGCGCGCACACACACTCACTCACTCACACACACACACGCGTATCAGACGAATGGAAAGTCAATGCACGCAGCGACAGCGACGCAAAGCTCAGCAGCAAGAGCAATAATAATAGCTATAGCTGTACCAACAACAACAACAACAACGTGACAGACAACCTTAAAAGTTTGCTTTCTTTTTATACCCTGTACTCTTCCTCACTGCTTTCAATGCAATTCGCATAAGAATATCACTAAACTTGATCAACTGCTGTTAATTTGTCAGCCAACTAAAGTTAACTGTATTAATGAATGCTAAATATTATGAAATATACTATAAAATATATACACAGATTATAATTATACTATATACTATATATAGATTATATGCTTTACTGAAAATACACACAGAATTTGTTATTTATAGGATCCGAATTGCGTTCTATTTGCACTTTCTGTGTACTCGACTTAGGTTTAATATACCCATTAAAAATGCATGTTTAAGAGAATTTCAGTTATATAAATATATTTTACAGCTATATACATACATACATATATTGACATAAACATTCGGTGTATATAATCAAAGAGCAAAACGCTTCTAAGTAGGTATTACGAGTATGAAAAGTTTGTAGAAAATAAATATAAAAATTAAATAAATTTAATTAAGAAAAATTTTTTTAAATTATTTAAAATGAATAAAAAAAATTTGTATATATAGTTATATAGCCCAAAAAATACATATAAAATGTTTCAAAATTTCTAAATAGATATTATGAGAGTAAAAGATATAATATTCAGTATAACTGAACTGTTAAATTATTTAATTAAATAAATAGCTAAGTTAAAAAATTTTTATTTTTATTTTTATTACTATTAAAGAACTATCTAGATAACAAATTTATATACATATAGAGATATATTTAATATTGAAGCAAAGTATTTATTAATTAAGAAAGCGTTCCTCACATTGCGATATCGCATAGCTGAATCTTCTGTTAATAACATTATAAAAGAGCTGATAAAAGCTGTTGCTTGGCCAAACTAGAATAAACTTTCTCAATTTCTGAGCATAACGTAACTTTCAGTAGAAGCAAACTTTTCTTTATATTGAAATATCTTCTGACGAAGCATTCCTCATATATCATTATGATATAGTATGGAACGTTATGTTAGTTTAGATATGTATTTATGTAAGTTAGATGTAGAAAAAACTTTTTAGTGATAATATTAGAATAAATATATCAAAAAAAGTTCATAGTTCTTAAATCCTTAAGTCTTAGATAAATAATATTTATTTATTAGAATTTAATATAGAAGATTTATATATTTTTTATTTATTTAATATTAATTTTTAACTTAATATGTATTAATTATTAATATTAATATTAATATTTTTATTTAATTTCAATTCAATTTTAATTTAGTCAATTTAATTTCCTTTAAATATTTATTTATTATTAATATTAATTTATTTTATATTAATTTTTTTACTGAATATTTTGTATTAAATATTTATTTATTCATTCATCAATTTATTATCTTTTTAATGTTCATTTATTATTAGTATTAAATATATAATTCATTTAATTCCAAATTTCTCTCCTAACTCTCGTTCCGCTGCTTAAAGTTCAAGAATTTCTTCCTTCGCCCCGCTCCCCTCGCTCAAAGATCGCTAATAATTGTTCTCCTTTTTGGCTTTGGTTCTTAATCGACGTAGAGCGCAATTACGTAACGCGAAAAAAAAGCAAAAATAAATCACCTAAATACCCATAAACATACTATTTATGTTCCATTCTCTGTTTATGTGAGTGTGTGTATATGTGTGTTAAGTAAATCAGGCCAAATACTAAGCGGTGAAAATGGTACACAAAGCACACGGAGCGATTAGCGCAACGAGAGACAGTGAGTGGCAAACAAGTTTTTAGAATTAGGTAAACAACATTATCATAGACACATTTTAAGTCCATATTACCGTTATGCTCACAGTGAGAACGAGAACCGTAAGAGCAGCGGCTATCAATGGGCGGCCCAGTCATTCGGTCATTCCGTCGTTCCGACACTCCAATCAGATGACAACGCAACGCAACGCTACGCAACGTTAAAGTAGCGACCCAGAGAGCGCAAACGTCTTCGTCTTATGTAATCAATTACTATAAGAATGATGGTAAAGAAAGAAATGCTGAAACAGCACGCTCACTCGACCAGCGCGCGGGCTCGTTCTTACTTTCTCCGGCAAAGTAGGCCGTCCGAGCACGATTAACACACACAGACATCATGTAATTACGAAACTTTCACGCAAGACACACGCGCATGACAGCAGCAGCACCAACAACAACTGCAACTGTCTGTGTTTGTCGCTGCGCAGCTCTCTTAACGTTTACGTTCTGTCGCTGCAACTTTTTTGGGCTTGAAGTTTTTCGTCTTTCAATTCCAGTTTAGAATTGGGTCAAATAACGGATTTGTGTATTTGCCTTCCGTGGCAGCGGCCCCAACGGCGAACTCACTAAATCAGACACACATACACGCACACATTCGCTCACTAAAGAAACTTCTGCTGCGGCAAGATCAGCAGCTAAAGAACGTAACAAAGCTCAAGCGCGTCATTACTCACCTCGGCTCACCTCACCTCACTTCGGCTCAGCTCGGCTCGACTCGACTCGGCTCGTCTTAAAACACAAACCGAATTTCAAATTCAGAGCACAAGAAACCGGTTGGCTGCAGTCAGTCAATGGCGTTTGAATTGCTCTCGCTTTACCTAGTGCCCGGCTTTAGCATTGGCTTTGACTGTGTGGCTTTGGCCCTGGCTTTCATGCAGGTTGCGACTCAAACATGCTGCGACGCGTCGTCGCTGCTTTGAGCTTTCGTTTGAGTTGTTTGTGTGTGAGCGAGCGAGCACAAAACAAACTGTCTCTATGCATGCATGCAGGCATGTCAGTGTGTGTGTGTGTAGAGCTATTTACGTATGTATGGCTTAGTTTCGTCGACTGTTCTACATTTGAGCTCTCCAAACTGGAGAAAACAATAATGTGAGAGGTTGCAAGAGACACACACCACGGCACACCGGTTTAGAACGTTCACTCACGCCCAATGCTCATTAAAGCAGCGCTATAAAGATCTTCAGTTTTGATTTTTATTGCTCAAGAAGAGAAAGTGTTACGCCAATTGTTTAATTAATTTTTCTTCTTGTAGAAGCTACTCGTATAAGTACACACATACACACACACACTCTCACACATATTTATGTATGTATTGCATGCGCTGCGGTGTCAATAACCACAGCAAGAGACCGAGGCCAGAGTAAAAGTTTTGCACAATGCGCTTCATTTGTTGTTTTGACATCTTATGTACACATTTCTTATGCTTCTTCTTCTGCTACTTCTTCGCCTGCTTCTGCGCTGATCGTGAGTTGCTTTCGGCTCAACTATGAGCTGTGGGCTGTGGGCAAGCAGCGCTTTAGCATTAGCTTTTTGCCTCGCTGCGACTTCATTCTTGGGGCAGACATTTACAATTGTGTCGTCTATTGCCAATGTGTCAACTGTACTGTCGGAGCAAGCCAAATGAATTATGCATTTCGGCAACTGAAACTTTCCAAATTTCTATCGCTGTTGCTGCCACTGGCGCTGCCACTACCATTGCTGATGTCTTTTTGCTACTTGACTAATTGTTGTTGCTTCTACAGTAACTATTGTCGCTTTTGCTATTGCCATTATGTACAGCTACTTCTTCTGCCAAATAGAAATTATTTGCACTTGACGTTATTTTCTAAATTAAATTAATTCGCACATACGCAATAACATAGCGACATACAAACAAACATACATACATACATACATATGTATGTATGTAAGCATTTGTATTTGTGTAAGATCCCAACAAAGAGTCAATTGCCGATCTCTCTTACAGCCATCGCATACATACACACACACACACACACACACACACACACACATGCATACACAGAGAACAAAGTCGTTTCCCAACAGCACAGACCGCGACATCCCGATGGCCGCTATTACGAAATAAACGAAGAATAAGAATATAATGCGCAGCAAGGCAATGAACATGCATACACGCGCAGAGAGAGAGAGAGAGAGAGAGAGAGAGAGAGAGAGAGAGCGGGAAGGAGAGAGAGCAGCACAGGAACCCACACACTCAGGCACATGTGCAAATATGCAAACATATGTACATACATACACATGTACATATGTACATTAATTTCTGCATGTATAAACTTGTTTGTGTGAGTGTGTATGCAATTTAAGTGTTTATACACATATGTATATTTACCAACACTAGCACGACAAGGCAGCACAACGTATTATCCCTTTTATAGAAGAAAATGCCAGCGGCGCAGCCAGCGTTCTTTCAACACAAATTCTTCAGAAATGCTAAATTTAGAGCGCCAACAGCAGCAACAACAACAACAACAACAACAATAGCAGATGCCGGGCAAAGGGAGACCCCAATCCACAATCCCCAATCCCCAATGACCAGCTGCAGCCGCATTTGCAGTCACAGCCCGCATCAAACAGTAGGTTGATTGGTCATTCAATAAACCAGAACTGTTCTTTCTCACTCTCACTCTCCCTCCATCTCCCTCTCTCTCTCTCTTCTTCTGTCGCTTTCTCTCACTCAATCGCGAGCGCTCTCCGTTTAGCAAAAACAATTTGCGCAGTTGCCCCAGCCTGAGCAATGCCAATATCACCACCAGCAACAGCAACAACAACAACAACGAGTGTAACCATCCAAATCTGCGAAGACCAAAAACTTGAACTTTCCATGCCATAAGAGTGAACTTTAGTTAGCGACGTCAGCGACGCTGAGCTAAAATAATTAATTATTGATACTTGCATAAGAGTGTGAGTGTATGGGTGAATGAATGCAAATATATGTATGTACATATGTACATATATGTGTGTGTGTATGCAAGTCTTTTGCTTGCTTGACCAAAGCGAAGAAGAAATATCAAACAGCAAAAAGTGTGCACACCAATACATGCACATGCACATGCATATGTAATAACTGTAACAGAAGTGTGTTTGTGTGCATTTAGTTTATTTGGTGTTTTAATGAATTAACACATGACTGCAGATGTGTATGTATGAATGTATGCATGTCTGCGTGGTATGCAACTAATGAACTTTGAACTGTAAATTTATTGCGATGGTAGAGAATAAGAATGTTTCGCTCGACTACAAGATACCCTCTAAGAGTTTTATTACATATAACTAAACATAATAATGAGAGATTATACATATATCTGCTTATCCAATAGCGTTTATCTTTGCGCTATGCGTCAGCTATCTAGAAGCTTTTGAAATTCGTGTGTACTTCTTAATTGTATTAAACGAATATTAACAGTTGTGTGACTTTCTAAATTCTCCTATTGTTCACTTCTTCCTCTTCGCTCTTCTTACTCATACATTATTGCGTTTCGCAATAGCCAATGCACGAAAAGAATAAACAGTTTGAATATGATATAAAGTGACGCAAAAGATTTGTTGTTGTTGTTGACTGTGAGCAAATATTAGTATAATTCATTATAAAATGTTATAGTAAGCGAATTCTGATGAAATGTTACATATTTATGTATGTAATAACTAAATAGAGTGATAATGGAACGTTGGAATTGGTACAGGGTATGTGGCTGCACATGCATACAAGCAGACATACATACATATTACATGTGTATACATACTTACAGATGCAACTGTTACATTTGAAGCTTAAGCTCTGCCAGCAGCTGAGCAATTTAGTGCCAACTTTTACATATGTACTATATAGTATATATTTACATATTTATGTGTACCTATGTACACACATGTAAGTACATAAGGACAGGCCTTTGCCTTTAATGCTACTAAATTTAAGCGTCATTCTTTCGCTGGTTCTTGGTCTTGTTCTTGTTGCTTTTGTTTGCGCTGCAGCTAAAATGATCTTGCTGGAAATAAATACGCACGCATACATATGCATACACGCTCCGCTCTGAATATCCACATGCACACTATACATGTGTGTGCGTGCATATGTAGATATGTGTGTATGTATGTATACCTTGACGCCATGAAAATGAACAAACTGAGTGAGCGACTGATTTGTTCAGCCTTGAACTTCTCTTTGGAGTGCATTAACTCTGCTGCCGCACAAAACAAACCGAACGAACACACTCATACAATCACACACGCACAGGCACGCATACAGCCGCAGCCGCAGCAGCAGCAGCGACAGCAGCGGCTGCGCCTTTCGTGCTTGCAAAAAGAGAACTTTTTTTTCGCTCGTCGCTCGAACGAACATGCGACTGTGTGTGAGAGGAGGGCGAGTAAGAATTTTTTTTGTTCGGACTGCATTTCTGTCGCTGTCTGATCTCATTGTAGACTGTTGTTGCTTTATGTAATCTAGAATGTAGTCTTGCCATGCACACTCTCACACACACACATACTCACGTACATATAAAATTATAAATAAAGATGTGTGCGTGTATGTGTATTTACACTGGAACTGCAAGCTGTGTCTTTATCTGCGCCCCCATTTAGGATCGTATTACATAAGCGGCACTAAATGGTGTTGTTGACCAGCGATAAGGTTCGAGCTATACATATGCAAAAATACACACACACACACATACAAATGTATATAAGTATATACAGAAAGTGGGCGTGGTGTAGGTGTACGCACACGCATAAGCAAAGCCATGCACACATACACACATGCACACAGTGACTCTTTCCTTTTTAAATGCCTGCTCTCTGCACACACACACACGCACTCACACAGACGCACCATGAGCATTTTGAACCTTTCTGGCGTTGGCCTTGAACCTACTGCCGATCGTGCGCTCCGACGGCAACTGAACTGCGGCAGCTTAGCAATACAGATACCTACGGACCAGACGCCACCGAATGTGGAGTTATAAAATACACACAAACACACATGCGCACACACACAAAGGCGACTGCAGCTAAAGCTACTGCTGCGTCAATTCATTTCGTTCTTAATGCCGGCATACGGGGCCCTCGAAATGGACCTGGGCCTGGCCAGCAACAGTTTTTATTTCGCACACACCCACACACACACACATGCACATGTACATGCATACATTATGTAAGTAAGTGTGCAAGTGTGCATGTTTGTATGTATTGCGAATTCACATTCGAATTTGCCTGACCCCACACAACATTGCAAATGTCTCTGACTGTAGACCTTGAGATTGTTTTAGCTCCGTTCGTCGAAGTAAAACAGTTGTTTTGCTTTACAATTTGCATAGTTATATACATACATGCATACATATGTACATACATACATATGAATGCATGTACTTGCGTATGCATATCAGCATGTGTTTGTATGATGTAAGAATTATTGTTCACACTTCATATGCATATACATTATGTATGCATGTCAATTACATTTATTAATACATTTAAATATTGTTGTTAATTAAGAATGAATGCATGAATGTACATGTCGACATGCAATACATATGTACATATGTACTAGAGGTGGGTACCTATCGATAACACTATTGTCAACTAATAATGGTGCAGACTATCGATAGTGTAGAGAAGAACTGTACATGTAAGTATGTTTGTATATGCATACTTACAATATACATACATACATGCATGCAAATGTCTGTATGTAGTTGTTTATATATTATTGACGAATTTAACAGCACAGCATGTTTCTCTTAAATGACTAATTAATTATTTACATACATATAAATACATACAGACAAGCATACATATACATACATACATATGTACATACATCAAGTGTTAAATCAAGATAATTCACGAAACAAAGAAGCAAATTATCCATCCGTTAATGTAACGGAGCATCAGTGCGACATTGCAGCGCCTTTGTTGGTGTTGTTATTGTAGTTTCGTTGTCCCACGACTTCCGCGTGAGAGAATTGCGTGTAATCGCAAACGTCGAGTGAGTCATGTGTGTTTGGCGTTTGAGCTGTTCAATATTATGAATGGAATGGGAATGGACAGAGAAACCTCAAAAATCTACAACGGAATTGGAGTCAGAGGACACAGAAAAGCAACGGAGTTAGCAGAAGAGAGCCTCGTTAAGAGAGCAAAGTTCCAAAAAGAGTAGCAAAAAGGAATAAAGCAGCGATAAATTAGGAACAAATGGGAAATGAACTAATAAAATACATACAGACAAATATACAAACATCGTATGTATGTATTTGCATACGTATGATTAATGCATTAAATGTATAGAAATGAGTAATAAGAGCGCTTACATAAATAATTTGAACATTTATATGTTAAGTAATTCTTACCTGTTATTTGCAGCTCAAATTTTTGGGCTTTTTGTTTTGCTCATGCCTTTCGGTTGCGCTCTCAGGTGTGCGCTTGTGTGTGTATGTGTGGAGTGGGCGTGGTTGGCGACAGTCAAATGACTCAAATGTTTATATGTATAATATATTGTTTTTATTTTTAAGTATATTATTTTCTCTTATTCGATAATTCACAAATTATATATGTAAGCATTTGCAGAAGAAGCGTCTTCAAGAAATTGTGACCACGTCATTCACACTGAAACTTGAACTGTTGCTTCCTTCGGCGACAACGCGCTCGCACTCATGTTCTGAGCTCTGTTGCTGGAAGGTCCGAAGCTCCGCGAATCGCCCTGTAAAGATCAATTGCATGGCATGCAGGCAGGCATAAACTTGTGTGTCCAACATGTTTGATTGGATAAAAATTGCACGCAAGATCGAACATGTTGCAACGAACACGGTTTGCTGTTAACAGATGCAACGTTCGACCCAGTTTCATTGCCGCTGCTGTTTGCCGTTCGTAATTTTATGTTGCTCTTCGATGCGGCTGGCCGTTGTGGTTGTTGTTGTTGTTTTGTCTCCATCTCGAACGTTTTGTGCTTAGTGATCTTTAACGGAAGTTCGCTTTCTCTTTTTTTTGCCAAACCAATTGGTATGCTGTGCTGTTTGGATGTTTGCTAGTTTCTGCCTTAGATATTTGACCTCATATTAAATTCTGATTTTTTGCAATAGTGTAAAATTTCAGTTTTTTTCCACGATATCTTATTTCATTTACCGTGATATCTAAGATATGAACGAACATGTATTCTAAATCATTCTTAATACGTAAATTATTTACCTTAAAATATGCTTTTAAAGATAGTATAATTTATGTTGATTTGTCTACACACACACAACATCAATATATTCATAAAGTTGGTAAAATCCTAACTGTGAGTCAGTAAAAAAGGCCATCGACTTGTTTGTACTATTCCTACTTTCTCTGTTCCTTTTTCTTTGTTTTCATCTCTCTCTCTCTCTTTCTCGCCCTCTCAGTCTCGTGCTCTCGTTCGTCCTTTTTGCGCTGATGACATGGAAGTTAAACTTTCAAGGTTAAGCTCACTGGCATCGAGCAATGACATTTGGCTGGCGGCGAGCCATCGACCATCGCACAGTGGTGCTATTAGCAGTAACATATGTAAATATGTAAGGTTTATGTAATAATGCATCAATTTTTTTCTGATTGAAAGCTATGCAATATCATTAAAATAACAATTATATATCTAAATAAGTTTGGTAAAGATTATCATTACTATGATATATGTTCTATATGAATTTCATAATTGGCTTCACCTAACTTTGAGTTAGGCACCAATGTGCGAGTCTCTCTTGCTCTCTTTGCTCCGTCATGCTCTTCGTCTGTCTGCCTGTTATTGCGCACGTTCACATTCTAAGGATATGCGCTACACTCTGTTGGTCTTATTAATTAGTGGATACAGATGAACACCAAGCTCAGATGGCAGTGTTCACATAATTAGTATGCAAACACCTTTAGTATTTACGAATTTTATAACATTAATAAATATGATGTGTACAAAATAAAATAAAATCAATTAATGTAATATATATTAAATTTAATAATTATTAAACAGTTCTGTAATTAATAAATATATAATATATTATAATTGATTTAATACACTTCCAGTGATTCATTCTAACTTTAATTATGAACATATCTCTTAATACAAATCGAGAATATTCATTACATAGATACATATGTAGGTGATTCAGGATGCGAGTGCAGGCGCATAAGAATTTAGCAACTGCACACACACACACATACACAGTGAAGAGCACAGACTGAAAATTTTATTAGTTTTGCGCGCACACACACACAGACAAACACATTCATATTGCTTCATGGAAGGGACAGTAAGATGTGCTGTCACCCCGGCTGGGGGTGTTGTCCTTGTCCTTGTCGTTGCCGCCATCGTTGTTTATGCTGTTGTCGTTGTGGTTGTTGTTGTTGTTCGTCTGCCCCTGCTCGTCGAAAGGGAGAGGTTATTAGACTTAGCCCAGACATTTGCAGCGGCTGCTCCTTTTTTTCTCTGATTCTCCTTTTTGTTATAATAACCTTTCACTTTTAGGTTGGGTTCGTCGACGACGGAAGAAGCATTAGTGCGTGGTATGAGCGCGGTTCATCAGACGGCGACGCGGCCAGTGTCCTCTATATTGCTTTGCAACTCTGGCAGCCGACGAACCCTGCCACGTCACGAGCCCCAAAATACTTCGAGAACGCCGCTTGGTCGTTGACTCAAAAGGACGCAATAGCATGAAATTAGCCAAGTTCAAGCCGCTAGACTATGCAACATGGGCAACTATAGCGGAGTGTGGAGGCGTGTTTATATTTAGAGTTAAGGTGCACTTATGATTAGCTTTGTATATCAATTTATCTCAATTTAGAGTTTAATTTAATTTGAAGAAATTATGAGAAAATAAGTAGCGTCTGCTGCAGAATACCCACTCACGCCAGGACCCCACATAGATATATATACTTATATAGTTTTTGGTAAGTCTTTAGACAACAGAAGATACAGTTTTAACTGATTTGCCTAATAAGCGTTATTATATCCAGCTATATCCACTATATATTTTTATCTTTGGTTGACAAACGCTAGTATAGATTCAAAATTTCAAGTCCCTAGCATCAGTAGTGATTAAAATATAGTAAGAGTAATACAATAGCCACGCCCACAGTGGGCGTTGCGTCGATATATAGTTTTTTGTCCATCTTCCTAGCAGTAGCTAACGTGGGCCTACTCGCTTTACCATCTGGTAGAAGATGCAGCGTTATACGATTTACCATACCCCCAACGGGCATATATATCATTTACATATATCTGGGGACAATATGAGTACACATTCCAAACATTCGACGTCCTTGGTGATATCTGAAAAATCTTAAAACTTTATCGATGAACGAGTATATATTTCAGATTTCAAGTCTCTACCTATTAATTCATCGAAATGGGACGAACAGCCTGGTGGACATTGCACAAAACCAATATGCTCATTTCACTTTCATGAATGAGTATGAAAGTTTTTACGAAGGAACCTTCGAGAAGCATCTCAACTCTTGTGCAAAATGGATTCATGTTTATAAGGCAAAAATGAAGGACTTTATGCAAATATCTATAGACATATACATAGTAGATGGGGTTAGCTATGTTAGATATACTAAGTTTTACATTCACTTAAACTAATATCTTAATCTCCCTCTCAATCGCTCCTAGCAATCCCAAAGTCGTCATCTAGATACTTCCAGACATACATATACCTCGTATTGCCCCTATTGCTCTCATATTTCATATGTACATATTTATGTCAATTTCCAATTGTTACACGGCTCAGCAAATCAAATTTCACCAGCGCTTTTCACTTATAAATTACTTAACTATTTTCCCAGTTTTTTGCTTTGCCACACAATTTGCTCGCTGCATTTTGTTGCACAATTACGATTCATGCCACGAGCAGCAAAGCGGGAAAATGTTGCAGAAGAAGAAGAAGAAGAAGAAGATGGGGGAAAACGGCCAAGGCGCTAAGTTGGTCATGACATTCACAAAGGCCAACACAGCTAACGGCCATTATAAATCTGCATGTATGTGTGTGTGTGAGTGAGTATTTTAGGCTAAGCCTATAGCAAATAGGTAATTCGACGATTCTTAAATGTTTAAGAGGCCAATTTTTGAATGGTATGTGGGTGTGCGATAAATGGGAGAGACTTTTTTGATGCCATGAACACATTGCGGATGAGTAATATAGGTGTTATAGGCAGATGCTGAGCTTATATGTATACATTAGGCATATCTCGTAAAGTACAAGTAGCAGAAATCAGCCATATGAAATATATATTCTATATAGTATACTCTATATACTATGGAGTATGCTTATATACAGATTATAAACATTTTACCTAAAATCTAATCCAAAGCTTAAAAACAAAAATCCCAAAATTATCGAAACAGTTCTGCGCAGTATTCAGGGTATCCTCTAGTCGGTCAAAACACCTCATTTTGTTTATTTTCTCTCATTTCTGGTAATTCTAATAAGAAACAACGAATTCCCTCAATAAAGATTATAGGAGTTGGATAATAATAATAATAATAATAATAATAATAATTATAATAATAATAATAATAATGTTAATAATAACAACAATAGGTAAATTATAATAAGAGATACCCTAGAAATTTATTTCAAATTAATTGCATAAATTAATTTGGACTTTTAAACACTCTTTTGAAAACCATTGAAGAACTTAATTTTTACGGATTAAAAAATTAGTTTCATTTTGATTCCAAACAAAGTCGAGAAATGTGTTTTATGTCTACTTTAATGATTTGCAGATTCAAATTGTAGCTGTAATTCCACGTTGTCAGATTAACAGCTTATCAGATTATCTATCCGCAGAGAAATTTTAGCTAACAGACCGCTACATATAAGTATGCATATCTTGATATGTATTTAAATTTCTATTAGCTGGATATTCTTGCTGAATATGTATTAGTTAGTTAGTATGTTTCAATGCGAGATTTGACTGTAGTTATATTGATTATGTTTGATATTTTCCAATAATAATTATAATAAAATATTTCACTGCTCTTGATTTTCATAAATAAATATAATAAAGTATAAAAATTAGTTTCACATAGTTTAATTCATGAACTATAATCTAAAATATGAATTAATTTATAAAACTTTATATAATTCATATTTTTATAAAGAATTTTCTAATCACCCACTCAAGAGATAAAAAATACTCAAGGAACTGTTAAGAATCCCCCTTTATAACTGTTAAAACTTAAGCTGTTCTGTCTACCCAATAGGAAATTGGTAAGCTAACAGTAAATTACTAAAATTGCATACAAACATGTCCACACATACATTCATACATAGTACATGTCTATGCACATTGTTGAAGTTTGCTGTAACTACGAGACATCAATTTTAATTCTTATCTAGAAACGTTATCAATTTCCGATTAATTGATTGCAATGTTCGTCGCGATCGTCGTTGAATTAGTCTCAGCTAACGCGACTTGTTATGCGCACTGCTTTACTTTCGAAACCCAATTCTATTTGGCACATACATACATACATGCATATACACTCACTCACACACACACACAGTCGTGCACATAGAAATTTCACGCACGGGCCTAACCTAATTTGTCACTCAAACTCCGCAAGCAAATGTGGGACACATTTATTAATTTATGCATGCAACACGAATCGGCAAACAACAAATGCTAAATTGTTGAGGGAGAGAAAGAGATGCACATATATTTCCACATAAATGCATGCAAATATCTATGCATGTGTGTGTATTTCTGCTAAGCAATGTGTCCGTGTGTCTGTTCGTCTCTCTCTCTCTCCCTTCCTCTGTGAATGTGTGTGTGTGCTAGTGCAATTGCAATCAAAGTTGACGTTGAAGCCGACACACAAAAAATAGAAAGTTTACGTGTTGCATTATTTGCCTGATGCAGTTGCCGCTGCCACAGCGGCTGCTGCTGCTGCTGCAATTTTCTCTTTGCAATTTGATTGAATAAAATATTGTGTAAAAGCTAATGTCGACGTTGTTTGTTGCCAACTTTCCAACCGCAATCGAGGCTTCTAACTCGGTTACGGTTACTAGAAGCAATAATAATTACATTTGTCCCACTTTACTTTCACTTGGCGAGAGTCGACTGCGACTGCAACTGCGAATGCGAATGCGAAATGCAACTGCAACAGCGACGGCGGCGGCGGCGGCAATGGCGGACGCCACGGCATTAGAGACCGACGCGGCGTTAGCAGCGACGTCGACTTTGACTTTGTGTCGTTGTGCGTGTGTATGTGTGTGCGCTTGTGTTGGTGTGTTGCATGAAAAGTTGCAACTTTTTCCAGTCGCTTGGTTGGTGGAAATTGTTTACCGTTGCCTGTTGGCAAAAAGGAAAAGTGGGTCAAGCGCAGCATTGTTGCCACACTATTGCAACGTCTATGGCTGTCGTGCTTGTTGCACAGCGCGCTTTGTGGCACTTACTTGACAATTGCCAAGCAGGCCAAATTGTGAATTTCGTTTGCCGTTTTTCTTTTTCTTTTTTTTCCACTGACATTTGCATTTGATTTGCAAAAATAGGCTGCAGCGATAATTTTCTCTTTTCTTTTAACCTATACTCACTTAAAGTAGGCAGCCAAGGGTATAATATAGTTGTAAATATATATGTATACCACTATGCACTATTATATCGAACTAAAAGCAATTTCTTTAAGGTTTTACATTTTCTTGCTTTTTGCTTGGAGTTTTGAAACGGTAGTTTGAAATATGACGACAGCGTTGCCAGCTAGAAAAAAAAGTGCAGTAGCATTTAAATGTACCTAACCAAACAAAAAGTATTAGATGCGTACACATATGAGTAAAATGTATGAAATATGTTATTTAATTAATTTTAAAGTATTTTATTTTTGGCTTTAAAAATATGTACATAAACTAATTTAAAATAAACAATTGAAATGGGGAAAAATAAACTTATGAAGTAATAGAACAACAGAAATGTATGTATGTTGATTGTCAGAGGGATGGTACCAGTGTACCATTGCTTAAATATAGCACAAGTTTTTGGTACATTTGTGCCTTGTACCAATCAGTTGTGTGGGACAATTTGGTACACCCCGAAATAGATGGACTTTTGTCAATTTTTTTTGTTTAACATTTTTCCAATTTATTTTCTAGCATTTAAAGTTTGCGTATTACTAAACATTACATTTTATTTACTTTACAATGCGTTAGACACTTAATTTGTTCTTGTTATTTTTGTTTGTTGTCTTCTCTGTACATACAAAAATTATAATTTCTAATTATTAATTTTTTTTATATATTTAAATTTTAGTTTTGTTTTCACTTGTTTCTTTATTTGCACGATCTTTTCCATTGTGCTCCATAAGTATTTACATTTACTTAAGCAATTAATATGAAATCGAATAAAACGCAAAAAGTTAGATGTTTTTGGTGGTCCGTATTATGCAAATTATAGAGTTGACTAAATAAAACTTCGACATCGAATTCGAATTCAAATTCCTCAATATGTTTATCAAATGTATTCAGCATAGTTCTTGTTGTTGTTGTTGCTTTTCGTAATTGACTAGTGTCCCAGGCCATGTCCTGTGGGCAGGACCTCTTTCGGTCTGGAACTTACCAGATGTTAAATGTGCATGAAATTTGAACTAGCTAGATCAAGCGAATCAATTGTTTCATAAGTACGTTAGACAACATTTTCGGACTCCACATTTCGGAGTTTTTTAGGAGTTCATTGATAGTGTTTATAGGCTTTATATACAGTATTTGTGTATATGACATGATCAAGGAAATCAAAGTAGATTCAAAAACAATATTAAGCATTAATCTTTTGGTATAGTTTTGTTTGCTTGATATTAACGTAATGATCGAAGTTTGCTCAACTTTCGCTTTTTAAATATGTTTAAAATTAAATAAAGAATATCGATCAAGTTCAGATGGTTCAGAGTGTCTTTCCAGTATTCTCTCTAGTCAGCTGGGACCTTAACAACATTTCCGAACATTCTCTTGTCCACAGAAAATTCAAAGTTTCAAATAAAAAACGAAATGAACTCAAATAACGGTTCTAATGATGAGAGCGAGCTGATGGGTTATCGCCGATGCAGTATGTTGGAGAGTGTGCGTATTTGTTTCTGCAGCTCGGAGTCCATGCGGCAGCATTCCTCCTCGAAGATGTTGCGCATCTGCTGCAGCTGGGGCAGGTTGTCGGCCTGCATGTTCAGCAGATCGCAGAAGAACTTCGACCAGACGTGCTTCTTTAGGTAGCGCGGCACCTTCTGCCGTATCTCCCAGCCGGCCGTGCGCTTCTCCGGCTGCATGTACTCGCCGAAGAGCATCACGTGCACGGTGCTGGCAATGCAAAAGAGATCCGTTTCGTATGACCATGAGCGTCCCTCCTGCATCTCGATGCACGTGAAGCCATCCGTCTGCACCACCTTGCGGAACTTGGTGGCCTCGCCGTCCGGAAAGAGCGACAGATCGATGGCGCAACCGAAGTCAATCAGTCGCAGCGAAGGCTCAGGGCTGTCCACGTTCGGCACACGCATCAGCAGGAAGTTATCCGGCTTGATGTCCGCATGGATGATGCGCTGCTTATGCAGATGATCCACTATGTTACAGATCTGCGCCGAGAAGTGCATCACGAGCGACTCGTGCATCACCTTCCGCGTAGCCTGACGTATCTTGTTGTTGATGTCCAGCAGCGAACCAAAGGGCGAGAACTCCGTGGCAATCAGACTCGCATTGGGCGCTATGATCGCCGTTGATATGTCCATTAGGCCTGGCAGCACCTGAGGATCCCGTATACGCCGTAGCACCTATGGAAGAAGATTACTCGCATTAATATAAAGGCATATTGATTGCCTTAAAGCAGATGCTCACCTGATCGCATATGTAGATCTCCCAGGTATTTGGCGGCTTCTGGTACTTAAGCGCCACAACATTGCCGGTGCGGGTGTCGGTGGCCTTGTAGACGGCGCCATACGAGCCACGACCCACCTCCTTATCGATGTTGAACTGCACACTGTCGAGCACGTTGAGCGTGCGGGTGTTGGATATTTTTGGCAGTAGCGTCTGCACGACTTTATAGCTGGCGTGCTCGTCGTTGTCTCCCGGGAAATTCAGTTTGGTTAGGAAGGCGCGACAGAGCTCGCTGTTGAACGGATCGATGGCCAACTTCTCCAGGTGACGATCGATTGTCTCCAGGGCCTTGGAGAGACGACGCTCCTGCGCCTCCGCGTCGTTCTGCGTTGCGAAATAGGAGTTCTCCTGGAAGGTGGAGAAGTCCGCGTTGTTTGCCGCGCTTTGCGACGTCATGTTGTTGTTGTTGTTGTTGTGCGCATTTTGCGACTTGTTGTTGCCCACGCAAGCCAAGTGGGAGGCGTCACGCACGTGCAGCCCGTCCACGGCCAACGCGAGCGAGTTGTTGGAGTTGTCGTGGCCGCCGGCACTGGAGAACGAGAAGTTGGCGTTGTCATTGAAGGTCGCGTTGTGTATGGGCGCAGCAGCAGCTTCAGAGTCCGCATGGATATTGCCTGCATCGACTCCGTTCGCCGCCTGTTCCGGCACCGAGCAGGACGAGTTGCTGTTGCTGCACTGCTCGCGCTGAAACTTTCCCAATTTCGCCTTGGCGCGCGCACGCCGACTCTCGTTCGCTGTGCTCTTCGGCGTTGAGGTCTGACCAAGCATATAGGGATGGAAATGATGGTTGCCGTTGCGCTGGCGCGGCGCTGCACTGGCTCCACTCCAGTCTTGGACGATTTTGGGTGAAGCCGTATGCTTTTGCATGGGCGCCGGCACCGGCGGCGGCACTGCTGCAGGTTCTGGCGCCGGCGAAGGCATTTCTTGTTGCTGATGGTAAATGCTCTCGATTGTGTAAGCACTGTAGGTACTGCTCTCCAGGGTGCGCTCCTTCTTGAACTTGATCTTTATGGAGCGATTCTGCTGCTCGAAAGTCGTCTTGGCACTGAAATGCATGTTGCCACCGACACCATTGCTGTACTCCTGATTCACTGGCTCTGCATCATTTTCCTGCTGATCGGAGCCCTCCTCATCCGACTCCTCGTCTGATTGCTCCTGCTCTTCTCCCTCCTCCTCGCCATCGACATCAGAGTTTCCTTCCTCCGCTTCGTCATTGTTCTGCGCGTACAGCTCGCCGTCCACTTCCCTCATGTAGTATGAAGTCTCCGTCCGATAGGAATCGTATAGTTGCTGCTGATGCTGCTGCTGTTCCGCCTGATAGGTGGGCTCCTTCTTCAGCTGCTGGTCATGTCGTGCAGGCTCTTGTACTTTAGCATTTAGTGGCTGTAGCGGCGCTTGCGCCTGTGCGAGTTGTTTTCGCTGCTCCAGCAGCTCGGCATACTTGCGTGCCAGCAGCTCTTCAGGACTGTATTCGATGCCTGCTCCCGCTGGGTAAACCAGCTGCTTGGGATAGTGGCAGACACGCGAGGGATCGTCTGGCTCCTCTAGAGTCAGGGCTGGCTTCCAGGTCTCGTGATTGTTGCGCCCATAAGCATGAAAATTGCGCGGCAAACGCACGCCGCCCACTTCCGTCAAAGACTCCACAGCCGGCTCCTGTTGCTGTGGAAAGTCCTCGTTGGAAGTGGCAGGCACCGCAACCTGCTCAATCTGTTCCTGTACTTGTGGCTCGTAGTTCGTATTTGTGGCAGGCTAAAAAGTATTCAAGGATTTAGTTAAGAGCTGCGGTAACAATTTGATGTGCTTACTCTATTTTGGTGCAATATGGGTGAGTAGTGAGGATGTGCCACAGACTGATTGGGTGCAGCTGCGGGTGCGGGCTGATGGAACTGTTGTTCAAAGCGCGCTGGCACAGGAGGTGGCGGCTGTAACAGATTCGATGAGCTGAGTGAGTGATGTGATTTAAATGAAATCAATGCTAAATATTACCTGTTCTTGTTGCTGGTAGTGAGATGGTGGCGGCGCTTGATGCTGCTGCTGCTGTTGTTGTTGTATATGAGGCAGATAAGCTAGCTCCTGTGGATGCTGTTGATATTGATTAAAGTTCTCCTGATGCAAATGATGGGCTCTTAATGCTGTGCTTGGCGCAGGATGAGGATAAACTTGCTGTTGCTGATGATGTTGCTGCTGCTGTTGCTGCTGCTGATGCTCCTGTTGCTGCTGATGAGTTTGTGTGTATGCTGTTAACTGCTGCAGCGCATCATGAGGAGGTGGCGGCGGCTGGTGTTGCTGTTGGTGCTGCTGTTGTTGCTGCTGCTGCTGGAGTTGCTGCACTTGTTGCTGTTGCTGCTGCTGCTGGAAAAACATCGAGCGGCCATATGTGAACTTGGCATGGGCACTTTGGAGCTCAGCATTGCTGTGGGCCTTCTCCTGAAAAGCCAGATTAAATACTGCTTCGGCGTCCTTAAACTGCTCGTGCGCCTCGTAGTAGCTGGCCCAACCTATATAAAATGCAGCCACCTGGCGCCCAGTGCCGCGCTGGAAGAGCACCTGATAGAAGCGCAACTGATCAGTCTGCATGGCAATGTATTTCAGCCACAGGCGCACTAGCCGCACATCCTGTCTGTAGTATTCGTCGTGCTCGTAGACTGTGAGGCAGCGCTCGAGCGTCTCGCGAAATTTGCGCTCTGGGTCGCTGGGTGCATGGTTTTCATACCAGCATATGTAATTGTACCAGTGATCGAGCGGATCAGGTCCTTGGTAGAGCGATATTGCATGCTCCCATGCCTGTTTGTCCTTTAGGAAGTTGTTCACATCGTCGGGACTCAAATTCACATTGACACTGTTTGTTTGGGTTTGGTTCGGGTTGGCCCGCATATATGAATGCATGGCCATTCTGATTGATGTACAGCCAGAGTGGGATACCAACTTTAGCTATACTTTAAAAGCATTTGCATTTGTGCATCCAAGTTTCGTAATAATACAAACTTATTTACACTGCTCTTTGACCGAGGCCGTAACGGGGGAGGGGGTAAATGTATATTTCAACGACAATTTGTAGTCAATCGTAATACTTTGTTACAATCGGAATTGATATTTTATAATATTATTGCGCTTACACTCAATAACTTGCAACGATTCAACAAAAATCCACTTTTATTTTAATGTTTTTTATGTCGCTGTGGAGTTGATAAGCTATCGTTTCTGTTTTATGGCGGAAAACCGATAACAAAATGAGCAACCCTGTTACATCAAATTCAATTAAAGCCAATCAAGGGTATTCCTATGAGACAATTATATTAACAGAGCTAGATTTTCCAGCAACGAAATAAATTTTAATAAATGGGTATTTGAACTAAATAAATTATCAAGTTGATTTTTTTTTTTTTTTTGATGTATATGTGAATTTATTTGCTGCTTGTTGTCAATTTACATTTTAAATATAATCTGTCAATACATCGGGACGACTAGATTTCTACAAAGCTTGTGAAAATACAAATATTTCATGATGCTGCTAGTTCGATATTGTTATTCTGAAATAAATATGCTCAGAATGTTACTGTTGTTTTGGCGAGACTAACTATGCTTCATATATTATAGAACTATTAATAGAAAAAGCTATATATTTTAAATTAACAAAGATAGCTATGTGTATCATGAAACTAGTTCCTAGAAATTGATAAAAAGCAAACAGTGAAGGCAGCAACATTAAGTCAAATTAAGTCAGTCACAATCATCTCGAAAATTATATTTATGATTTGACTTTAATAGTATATTTCCACATCCAGAAAAGAATGAGTATGCTGAAATATTAAAATAAAAAAAAACTTAAATATATTAAGCAGCGCTGCAGATGTTAAATATATGAATAAGACATCTAGGCTTAAGTACGAATAATATTTCAAATGCATTTTTATATTTATTATAAAAATATAGATAGATTGACGTTCTAATTTAACAGCTATCATCAATTCACAATAGCGTGGATATGGACGCAATCGTAGTGGATGTTGCTTATTAGAAACAAAATGGAAACGGTTTGGAAAGTCTATCAAAATACTGCTTGGGTATCTTAAGTTGTGACGATCAAATATATCGATAAGTTCAAAGGCCCCCTTCTACACCTCTGTTTTAGTCTTTTTGCTATAATACATTGTTTTTTATCACAATTCACAAACCATACAAATTTACGTGTTTAATGCTTTAACGTTGACTGTGCAATACTTCTTTTGTGTTATTTTTATGTGCGAATAACTGTCTATACTATACTTAACTAAATCGAATGCTAAAAACACACCTAAAACACCGAGGCTGAATTTACAACTACAACTCACATTGGAAGCCTTTTATCGATTTCACCTCAAATGTATAAATACAGTGCATTAATACAATAAAATTTATATATAACTACATATTGTTATATCCATGCAGAATTAATGAAAACTCATCACACACCGAAGAATTCATATCAATGATCCCATACATTGTTAAACATTTATGAATTATACAAATGAAAAAAGTATGTACATATGTATGTATATGCACCTACACACACATACATACAAACATATTTATGTTACTGCAAAACACAGAGCGAATCTAATTGGAGTTTTTAAGTTAAGAACTGCGTATTATTAGACTGAGATATAATTATTTATTCAGATTAAGAAATTGCTTATGATTTATTATAATTAAAATCCAATTTAAAATTAGTTTAGCTAAAATGTAGTGTAGAACGCGAGTTTAGCTCATCAAATAGATTTTTAATTGATATATCTTATATACTGAACCTGTGAACCATAACTTTTTATTATTAATCAAGCCTATATATAAACAATTAGATAACGGCTATAAACTGAACTTACGGATAACACACATAACAGCGCTTAGATAATGGAAGTATCGGCCGATCCATATGAGCAGAAATTGTATCAGATGTTCCAGAGTTGCGAAACATCAGATCGTAACAATGGCCTGCTCGACGAAGTCTCACTAGCACGCCTCTGCCAACTGCTCCAGCTGCGTGACCAGGGCTCTGCATTGATCTCTAGCCTAACAGCGAGTGCTCCTAGCTCCAAGTTGGGCGTTTCATTCGAGCAGTTCAAAGTTGCGCTCCTGAACTTTCTAGGCACCGAGTTTGACGGTTCGTCGCGGTCGCCATTGAGCACGACATCTGGATTTAAAGGTAAGCAGCGTAATTTTACCTAACCACGAGCGTCACCTGGCGGCCATAAAATGTTCCGCGTGCCTGCATTAGGTTTTATGAGGGGTGCTGCAGGATTAGCAGTTCGTAATTTGCACACAGCCACTTGGTCAGGTAAAGATCAAGGATCATTTAAATAGACGGCGCGCGAGGTGCTACCACATCAGTTGCGATTAGTCGCTGAAAGTGATACAATGGGCACAAGATTATATTACAAGCAATGCAATGACAGCATTGATTCTATTATTGAGAAGCTAGCAGAAAGTTTTGGTAGAGCGAATCACCGCTGGATAATATCAAAAGTAATTTACTAATAATACTCATCTCTTACAGAACGATCTTTAGTGATCAGCAACGAGCCATCTACCAAAAACTACTCTGAGATACAACCCGAGGCTGAAACGTCCGATCGTGAGGTCTCGCCCAAACTAATAGTGGGCACCAAGAAATATGGACGTCGATCTCGGCCGCATCAGATTCTAGGTCTCGACGTTACGGACTCCGACAATACAGACGAAGATCAGCACAAAAGCCTAAACAGCTGCAACGATCACACCGCCCAAGTAAGTTGCAGCACCAAATTGTTGCTAGTTTCAGCAATAATTAATTGTTCTAATTGGCTTCACTTCTTTGTTTAGGTGCAACGATCATCGTCGCAAAGCGATCTTCCTGGCAGCCGAGTCTTTCGCTCCGTCCACAACAGCGGCAGCAAACTCAAGCGCTGTGCCTCGCTCCCAGCACGCAAAAATATGCACTCCAAAATGATGACGACCTCAACGAGCGCCACAACGTCCTCGACAGTAGGTACGCAAGTCGGTAATAGCAGCAATAAAAGTAATCTTAGAGAGGCACAAAAGGAGTGCAGTAGCGTGGAATCGCTGGGTAAGTGCAGAGTGAGCTAACACAATGTGTGGTCTATATAACACTTGGACCAAGATCCAAATTACAATTATAGCAAATGCGTGATGTCGTCGGATATAGACATAAAGTTTACTAACACAAACAAAAGGAACACAAAAAGACAATATAGAATATGGATAGCATTAGATATACTCTCTTGAAATGCAATCGAATCTATAGTTCTGACAAACAGCTGCCATCTGTTATGGATTTCAACTGCTAATGTGATTAATTGTCATATATATTTAATATATCTATTTATGCTTCTTACAGAGATAATGACGCCACACCAGCTGGAGACAATCAGTGCACACAGTCTCGTGGAGACCTGGGAAATGGCAAATATCGCAAATAGTGTAGGTCTACTGCACGCCCTGGGCTTCGACAACGAGGAGGAGGAGGTGAACATTAATCAGCTGACCAAAGTTCTTGAAGAAGAATTGCGGGGACTCGAACAAGATCCAAATTCGAATGTATTTCGTGCGCTAATAGCGCTGCAATCCGTAGAGTTGGGCTCACTGCGACAGGCATATCGTCAGCAATATCAAGAGAATCAGAAGTTGCGATCTGATAATAAGGCAGCCAACCAGCGAGTGGCGATGTTGGCAGCCGAGGTAGATGAGCGACATGCCATGTTGGAGGACAACTGCAAGCAGGAGGTGCAACAGCTGGAGCAGCGGCATGCGAGTATGGTGCGTGAGCTGACTCAGCGTATAACAAGCGATCGTGACCATTGGACCACTATGACTGCGAGATTAGAAGGTCAGATTAAGAGCCTCGAGCAGGAGGAGCTTAAACTGAAGACTGAGCTGGAACTGGTGCGCACTGAAAATAGCGAACTGGAGATGGAGCAGCAGAAGGTCCATCTGCAAATGACTGAATTACTCGAACAGAACATTAAATTAAACAAGGAGTTGGCTATGTCCGAGCCAATTCGGCCAGAGATTAAATCGGAAAACAATGATCATGCCGTTATCGGCCGAGAAAAGGCCTCTGATGATGAGCTGCTTCACGTTATGGAAAAGATGACAGCCTTGCAAATGGAGAACGCTCAGCTGCGCGACAAAACTGATGAGCTAACAATGGAGATTGAGAACTTGTACGTTGATCTGGCGCGCACAAAATCTAGAAAGAAGCATGCCGCTGCTCCGTCAGCTGCGGAGTCGACCGAAGGCGAAGAGCTCGAGGCTGTTAGCGTTGCACTGGCCACTAAACGGCGAGGTGACTCACCGAGCAAGACGCACATAACTGGGGAGAGCCCGCGGCTGGGAAAACAACGTAAGTGCTCAGAAGCAGGCGATGTTAGCGATAATAGCGGTGATTGGTTAGCCCTCAATTCAGAATTACAACGCTGCAAGAGTCATGAGGAGGAGATAACTGCTCTCCGGCAGACCGTAGAGCAATTGGAACAGGAGCTTAAGGCGGCCACTTGCACGTCGTCGACTGTCACCGGCAGTACCGAGAGCGGTAGCCGTGCCACGCCGCCGGAGACACGCTGCAAGGAGCTGGAGAGTAGTCTGGAGCAGATGCAGCGAGCTTACGAGGATTGCGAGGATTACTGGCAAGCCAAACTGAGCGAGGAGCGACAAATGTTTGATAAAGAGCGCCACATCTACGAAGAGGAGCAGCTGGAGAGCGACAAAAAGTTCACCGAGCTGATGGAAAAGGTGCGCGAATATGAGGAACAGTTCAGCAAAGATGGTAGGCTCTCGCCTATTGATGAGCGAGACATGCTAGAACAGCAGTACGTCGAGCTCGAGGCGGAGGCCGCCAGTCTGCGGAGTAACTCCATTCGCATGCTGGAAGAAAAATCTCATCAAATTAGCACATTGCAGTGCGAGATCGAAGATTTGCGCACACGCCTAGGCGAAAGCGTAGAAATCCTAACCGGTGCATGCGAGATCAACTCTGATGCATTGCATCAGATAAGTGGGCAGTCTGGCCAAAGGCCTGCCAGCTCACCTATTAGTTACCTGTGGCACCAAAGCACAATTCAGGAGCCGCTGAAATCATTTGACGGTGCTAGCGCGGAAAGCAGCTCCAAGGTCTTGGCGCTGCTTGGCGAATCGCCGACTCACAAAGCGGCCAGTCGGTAAGTACAACTTGAGCACCCGATGACTCCTTCGCCTGTCTGAATGTTTCCCAATCACTCTGTCTATGTGTATGTACATATATATGTATCTTATATTAATAAAAAAAATGATCATGTAGCAATAAGTGTATGAATGAATGTCTTTTTTTTTTGCACTCATTAAATAAATGAAACAGAAGCTTTCACGTGTTTGAATGTTTATGTTGATTATGTGTTGGCCTGGCTTGAGCATACCCTGCACTTTCCTATTTCTTTGATTCGTTTCTACGTTCTTGATTGTTTTTGTCGTTTATTTTTAAGACTGCTTAGCATATAATCTGCACATTGCTTTTATGCATGCTTGAACTAAAAAAACACTGATCTTTTTGATTCAACTGAGTCAAGAGTATAACGAATAAGTTTCGATATGGGCGAACCAGATAGATGCTATAAGTGTAAATATATAATGCTTTTAAGAAAATGTATGTAACAGATAGGAATCGCGTCAGAGTCCTTAAAGTATATGTGTTCATAAACTGCTCGACAATATAGTCATGTCCGTCTGTTCATCCGTTTCGTAAACCACAAAAGCTACTCTTTTTATAATGGTGTCCTGTGAGCCTTTTCTATATAATTCTATTGAGCATATCACACAGTTGGATGATAAGGATGATAATATAAATTTAAATTTCCTATGGAAATTCCATAATGTAGGGCTGTGTTAAGAATATGAACAGGACAAGATTTCCGGGTCATAATTAATACTGCTTTGCTAAGAGTTTTTCCCCACTAAATAAGCGAAAATGTCATTATAATAAATCTTAAACTTAAAGCTCTTTAATAAAGATTATTTCTTCATTAAGAGATTTTGCTAATCAAACAAAGTGCTAAAAAAATAGTATACGCGAAAGACTATTTCTATGATACACATAAAAAACATTCACAATATTGGTTAAGGGTTGTTTAGATAAGGGCACGAAACCAGTCATAACTAATACATTTGGCGTGGCTTTTGCATGGCTGAAAGAAACTGGCTATCCGTGGCAGTGGCTACCCGTGGCAATGGTGGCGTGGCAGTTAAAGAGCGATAAGCTAACTTTATGCGTGTTACTAACAATAAATTTGGTTTTGCACTCATTGGTTTTTGTGTTGATGTTGTCCGTTTTCTGTTTTATTATAATCATCACCCTCTGCTGATGGCTTTCCACTCAAGCTAATTAGAGTTTATTTTGTAGAAACAACCTTACCACTTCTACAACATCCATCTTTAGTACTACACCAGTCGGCACGACTTCACCATCGAGCCCATCGCTCACCAACACTGATACTAAATATGCCTCGTCTGTTAGTATTTGCACTCCGGCGCCCATTTGTAAGCCCAAATCACCGCCGTCTGAGGGTGAAATCGCTGATAGTGAGACTTCATCAACTGCATCGAACAAGAGCTTTGACTCGCACAGCATAGTGTCGACGAGTAAAGCGTCTGGCTTTAGTAACGAAAAATGCAATAGCCCAAGTGTCCTTAAGGAGGAGTTAAAGCGTCTTAAGTTCTTTGAGCTTTCGCTCAAGGAGCAGATAAAGGATTTGAGCCTGCAACGTGACGGTTTAGTCATGGAACTGCAACAGTTGCAGGAAGCACGTCCCGTTCTCGAGAAGGCATATGCGGTAAAGATCGTTGTTATCATTGTAAATGGCAATCTCATATCATAATAATTCCATATTTTTTACTAGCGAACTACACATCCGACGCTTCAGCAGCGACTTAATCAACTCGAGTTGCGCAATCGTCATTTGCAGAACGTAGTTAAGCAGCAGCAGAAATACACCGAGTCCCTGATGCAGCGTAAGCTCGAGTCACATTAATCGAGGGTGGTTTGTCATTTAATCTGCTATCATTGTATCTGTAGAATCGTGGCGTCAGCATCAAGTGGATCTCAACGAATTGCATAGCCGTATCGAAGCACAAGCCGTTTTAATTGCCGATCAGACACAGCGTCTGCAGAACGCCGATATTCTTGTTAAAGATTTGTATGTGGAGAATTCGCATTTGACCGCCACAGTCCAGCGACTGGAGCAGCAACGGGCGCGAGTTAATCTCATTCACCAGCAGCAACAGCAAATCGGCGCTCCGCTGAGCGGTGTCTCTGGAATTCCTTAGAAATTATGCAGCACAGCAGAAAACTACAACGGAAGCACATCGAAGTTATACGTGTATATTAATCAATATACTCGGCACTATAGCTGCAGTGATATTGTTCAAAATATGAAAAACATATATTTATTTACATGCTATTTACTTGTTTTGTGTGTGTGTGTGTCCGTATATAACTAATAATGTTCTCTATATGAATAAGTTTTCAACTTAAGAGCACCGATAGAAGCATCTATGTACTGAATAGAACAATTCTCTGTACTGACTTGTAACTCAGTAATCAACTAATCGAACTTTATATTTTGGTATATACCAACGTTGACCTTATAAACTAAAACAAAAAATACAAAAAAAAAACACAAATTAATAGAGTTAACATTAAACATAGATAACAGTATTTTAAATCCATTGTACATGTTGAAAAACAAAAGAAACGAAAAGAAAGACCAAGTTTATCACGCGCATATAGGTATTGTTGATTTTATTGGTATTGAAGGAGTAAGAAAAGTCAAACGCAACTAAAAAGACCTGTAAATCTATTAACTTACAAATATGTATTTATTTCGCACATTAAGTTAGCCAATAATCTTGAATTGTTTTTGTCAAATATTTATGTATTAACATAGCGAACAAATTAATTTATCAAAGATCGATTTAATACCTAGAACTCGTAATATTATGTTATGGTCTGTGCTTGTTTATGTACGAACAAAATATTAAATTACTTTTTAAAAGTATAAAAATATATTAAACTTAAATACCGATTTACAAGAAAAACCAAAACTCTAAGTTGTTAAAATGAAAGATATTTGTTTGAACTGACCGGAATATGTTAATTACCAAAATGGGTACACATTAACTGAATACTATGTAAACTAGTCCTAGTCGATGCGTTCAAGATCAAACCTATTACAAAGATAATCTCTTTAGACGTTCAACTCATCAATTTCCAGATATCGGGAAGACATTTGTTAATGGACAACTGACTTGCATGATAGACATGCCCATTAAGACCCTAATTCCCTTTGGACAGCAAATTCCTGATTCCAACGTCATCGATAAGAGCGTTAGATCTTTTCTATTTGACTTGCATTGGCAGGTTGTAAATACGCTGTCATTTTTCATTGTAAATTTGTATAAAAGTTTTAATTGATTATGTTAACAAAAGATGTAAATTGTGATTTATATATATGTACATATTATTATATATGGAACTCTTCGTTGAAGCTTGTACGGCTATACAGCGTCCTATTGGCGGCCTCATTCTTCCTGCCGAAACGGCAGTAGCCACGTTTATAGAACGCTATTCCAGCTAAAGTCAGAGGAATTGCCAATAGAATGGCGACGATTATGCCAATCCAGACTAGACTGCTGCTCTGTGTTGCTGTACCTAAATCACCACTTGCAACTCTGAGGACCTCCACGCCGTTTAGCTCCTCTGGATATGCGCACTTCACATTCGATGCTAGAAGCGGCGTGGTGCTGTTGATCCTCGGGATTAGGAATTTGATCATATACTCATTAGATGTAATGCAGTCCCATGGGTTAAAGCGCAGATCCAGAACGCTAAGTTTATCCCAGCGTCTGATAAATTCTTGTGGCAGAGTTGTTAGATTACAGTTATTTAGATATAGCTGAAATACATGAACCAGAAACAGATTAGTTTGAAATAAATATAAAAAGAAGTTTTGGCTTCTACCTTTTCAAGCGGAGGATAGTCCAAAAAGCTTCCTCCCGTAATATTCTTTGACATAGCATGCAAATCGAGTTCGGTTAACATTTTGTTGTCACTCAATATCAATTCCGTTAGATCTGTAAAATATATAGAAACACTATATATCACTTGGCACTTGGCAGAAGCACAAATATTCATACTTTGCAATTCGCTGAAGGCACCTGGTCCAATTTTATACATATCCAACATATATGTCATTCTCAGGTATTGCAAAGAGGTCATGGTAGGAAAAACGCTATAAAAGAAAAGAAATAGATCAAAATTGAATTCCATTTGAAGTGAACTTAGTTTACTTTTGTCCTTCCAGGTTGCCAATTGGATTCTCATCCAAAACAAGACGCTTTAGATTCTTCGCGTATGACAAGGCTTTTGGCACTTCCTTAAACAAATTTCCTGTAAGTATCAGAGTTTCCAGATCTCGGGGTCCATGCAAAAGGGTGTCAGGCAATGTCGATAGTTCCATAAATGAAATATCCAAAACCTTTAGTTAAAATATATCAAATAATTAAAAAAAAAAATATTTATATATATATAATAAATAGTAGTAATAGTTAGTTACATACCTTCAATGATGACAATCCGGCAAGTGCAGTCTCCGTCAGCCTATCGATCACTTGAAAAGTATTTGAACACAGACTAAGCTCTTCTAGGTAAGGAATATGTTCGAACAAATCATCATTCAGGGAGTGTATGAGGTTATATCCCAAATTAAGAGACTTTAAGTTTTTGAGTGGCTCAAAATCCTGTTGGGAATATGGACCCTTGAATACATCAGGCACTAAAGCCTTCGAAGTTAAATTGTTATTGGACAAATCAAGTTTGGTAAGCTCCGTAAGATTTTGGAAGGCTGCCAGTGTAATCGAAGCTATTTGATTGTAGCCCAAATACAGATTCTTCACTCCATACGTTGGCAGCACAGGGACAGTTGTCAGATTGTTGTGCTCCATTTTGATAGTTTCGAAAACTTTCTTCTCGCTCTGAATGCTTTTCCATTCTGCGTCGGTAAACCAATCAGTCAATTTATTGGTGCAATCAAGCAGGCTGTTTTCTACATCACAAAGGCATTGCGTGCATATCGCGCTTGCTTTTTTCTCCTCGCTTGTCTGAAATAAAGAAATTGAATACCCTTAACATCGGTTTTAAATCGATCGCATAACAGATGATTCAAATTCCTAGATTCGTTTTCCAGTACAATTTGATCTGATAGGTGAGGAAATCTAATCGTCCATAAATTTCAATTTCACATAGATAAACAAATACATATACATAAATATAGTAATATAACTAGTGCACTGCATTGCAGGGCACTTAACGAACTTTCAGTTGAGCAATGATATCATTAGTTATTTACTTTGCTTTAATCTTTACCGCATCAAGCGACGTAATTTCTTCTTGGCTATATATATATATATAGCGATTTTAAATTTGAATTTGCTCATTCGTAATCGAAATATGGCAATCAAAAGAAATTAAAGTAGTTATCGATAACTTCAAATACACACGAATGCGTTCCACCTAATATCCTACGACCCACATTAGAACACAAACGGACAAACAGAGAGACCAAAAGATAAAACACAGTTCCGACGTATTTCATTCTCTTTTCATGGAAAGCTAAATGATTCAGTTGATTCATAATATGAGTCAGATTAATGAAACTGTTAACTGAATAGAAATTCTCATAGTTTATGTTGGCTGTATATATGTATATAGTTGTGTATATGCACACATTCGTAAGTATGTACATACACATACATACGCACGCTTATGAACATTGTACTTGACATACATACATATATGTATGTATATGTATTTGTCTCATTGATACTGCTCCACAATCTCACCTTTGTGATAGCGACGGCTCCCTCTGTCTTTGATGCATCACTTTTGGCTACAGAATCTGTGATGCCCAATGGCAATAGAGCAAAGAGCGTTGTTAAGATAAAAATAGCAGCTCGAACTATATTCATTCTAAACTTTATTCTTGACTCCGTTTATTTGCTAAATTGTGTGCTCACTGAGAAAAAACTGACTAACAAGTAAAGGTTTCGTTTCGAGGCTTATTCCCCGTTAACAGTTATCTAATCTTATCAGTCTTTGGGCGTAAATGGCATAATCGGACAGTATCAGCAGAAGGTAATGACGCGTTTTGGACGTTTAATTGAACTGTGCGGAAAACCGTATACACAAGTGTGTATTAACTGTTTTATTTTTGAAGTCAACTTTTCTGTTTTTGAGCCATGAACGAGCATAATGCAGTCAGTTGCACCCGATAATTATTCGACTTGTCTCTCTTTAAGACGCGATTTACTTTTATTTTTAAATTTACTTACCATTTATATTACTCTGAAATATTCATGAGTGCGATTTCATCATTTTAAAATCTCTACGAGATATTCCGAGAATATTTTATTGCAATTCTTAAATTTCTGTTCACGTCGTCTCTTAAAGCAACTTAAATGAATCCACTTTTGCTTTACACAGTATAAATTAATAGCCATAATAAAAATATTTGTTTCTTTCACTTCTACTTAAACAGGAATTAGAATATTCAATTTAAAAATATTAATTAAATAAATAAAAAATAATTTTGCTGTTATATTTGATATTATATTTGAATATTTTTGTAGAATGTATTGTTTCGTAGCGAATGGCAATTATTTTAGTGGTGTGCTAAAAACTATCGGCCAGGTACCGTATGAAACAGTATGAAAATGATACACATCACTGGTAAGTTGATATAAATGAGTAAGCGGCTCGATAAAACACAGAAGGCAACCCTTGAAATAGAATGTTAAATATTATTCAGTTTTAATTGTCTGCACTTAATAATTTAAAAAACCATATACATAAAATGAGCGACGAATCTACAGAAAACACTATCTGGACCATCAAAAATGGCGAACTAGATGCGGTTCAAGCAGCGTTTAGCAATGATGTGAGTTTTATTACACGGCTAAACTTTTTTTCGGCTAATTAATATTATTTGCAGACTCGGAAAGTTAACACAGAGATCAAAGGAAGATTTCCCATACACTACGCGGCTGATTTCGGCCAGCTGAATGTACTCCAATTCTTGGTTAAATTGGGAGCGGATGTAAACGTAAGCTGGTCTTAACTCTGTGTTAAATGTATACGTGCATACATACATATCTACTTTCGTATCTACACAGCCAAATTTAAGCTGCTATATATGTATGTACGTTACAATGTATGTACATATATACGTACATTGGTTTGAGCTAGTTAGTGATGAAACTTTATTTGCGAATATTATTTTAAAAAATTATAAGTATTAGAGTAAATAGTCGAGAAAATGAAAATCTGATATCTACTTTTAAGGAGAGAGTGCAAAACAAATTACTATCTCTCACAATTTCTAGATGATGATTTGGAAGATTGTTGCCGGCTTTATAGTAAAACAGATCATTTTGTGTCTAATTATGGAGAATAGCTGAACTATAATTATTTCAATATTTTTCCTATAACTTTCTCTATCATACATATTTATTAAAAATATATTTGGTAGATATAAACAGTAAACAGAATAATAAATAATTTGTAATTTCATTAGTACCGTGTGACAATTATTTTATACTTTCAAGATAAAGAACATGCGTCACTCAATGATAACGGTACTACAAATTATAAGTAAAGATTAATGTTATGGTAAAATAGAAAATAACGTTCAACGCTAAAATTTTGAACAACAAATTAAGTTAATTTCAAACTTTGTATAGATATTAATATACATACATCCAGGAAAACTTATGTTCTAAGAGCAACTTTCCAATACTCTGTACATCCATTAGGTTTATTTTGCTTAGTTTCCTTAAGGAAACAATTTACATAATGCTGAATCATAATGTTTATATATTTATATGAATATGGAAAATAAGATTGTGTAAAGAATGATTCATTATTCATTAAAAATAACGATATTTACTTTCCACAGAGAAAAGATAAACATGGAATAACTCCACTTCTGGCAGCTGTCTGGGAAGGTCATACGAAATGTGTGGAGTTTCTGTTGGAAAAAGTATGTTGGATAAAGGAATATAAATTGATAAATTAAAGTATTAGTAACATTTTTTGTACTTTTCAGGGTGCAGACAAAAATGGAGTAACTCCAGACGGCCAGAGTTATGCGGATGTGGCAGAAAATGACGATATCAAGAAATTGCTTGTATGAAAATAATTGTAAATCATTTTATATCAGTATATATATCAAAATTACAGTTTTTTAAATACATTAAAAATTAAATTATTTAATTAAATGGTTTTTGATTATTGACTATTGAGGACCAGAAAAGGAATATGTTCAGATACGATTTTATAAATATTAAAGCTGGACTGTGACTAGTAAATATCCAGAACTTAGTAATTCTAGAAAGTCTACTGATTTCTGATGTCAAAGAACGTGATTAGATGACGATTTTGTCTTACCATGTAAACGATCGATTCTGTGTTAAAGCTAAAAGTCCGTCTAGAATTTTGTCTTGGATATACTGCTACAATTATTTTTATTCCTTGTTCCATTAACGTAATCTCTGAAATATAATGATGCCGTTACGTTACTTTACGTTACGTTGCTCCAGTTGAGACCTGAAGTTAAGCTTCAACTGAAGTGAAGCTGCCTAGGGTGGTCAAAGACACCCATTTGTTGCAACAGGGTTAAGTGCTGCAGGTGAGGACTGACTGCTGAGTCCGCTGAGATTTTGAATCGCATGTATCCTGGTGTTGGAAAAGAAATCGTCGCTTTTAACATGTGGCGTAAGCTGACTAACACATACTTATCGGTTTAAGAACACTAGCTTTATGACAGACAGTTAACAGTTGGTTATTGCCTGCTTATTCAGACTTGATAGCTTGGAGAGCTCGGGTACAATATATTAAAAGTTAATACAAATCTGCTACGATAATTTATATCGATAATTTAGAGTAATCAAAAGCTGGAGACTTCGTGTATAATCCACAATTAAAAGATTTGGGTTAACAGCTTCAGAAATTGGTGTTTCCTTGATTTGCTGTGATCAAAATTTGAATGAAGAAAATCAAGAAAACGAATATTTGAAATTGAACTTTTAAAAATTATATTATATCCTGCTTTACAACTCATAATAAATGCTGAAATAATTCAATCTCAAGTTAAATACAATTTTTGTATCATTCCACTGTAACAATATGTTGAAAGTGGATATTTTATAGTTACTTTTTACAAAACCATGCAATTAAATTCTACATGCAACTCTGTATTTTCAAAGCCGCACTTCCTGTCCATAGCACGTTTGTAAAACTCTTTCCTGTCGTACTTTTGCCAGACCAAGGTGGGTGAAATTTTGAAAAATTATATTTTATCGATTAATTATTAAGTAAAGTGATATTCATATTTTAAATATAAGTAAGATTAACAAAATGGAGTTTCCTGCTATAAAACGTTGCTCGAAATATGTTATTTTGAGTTCTAAACGTATAAATTCGAATTATCACTGTGTGACTAGAATTATGTGTGCATCAAGTTTTTCGGCAAAAAGAAAAAACGTTCGCGTATATGTATCTACATTGTGAATGCGTTTACCTTTTATATTTATGTTATGCAGTGCATGCGATACGAACGGAAATAATGAAAAAGTTAAGCAATGTGTGCTATAAACTTGTGACACGCTCATAAGAATATGCACATGTGCGTTTTTTCATTTGTTCATATTCATGTCATGTAAATTAACAAGTGCAAAAATAAGAGGTGAGTGGATTGTGGTCAATATGACACCTGTGGATTATCGGAGAATAGATAATTATGTATTCCTAATATATACATAATGTAGTTGCATATACGATGAAACATTTACATCAGACAATTCACAGTGCCATATTTTCCACAATTGCTTTTATATTATTCAACTATTTAACGTTGCAGGTCTGCAGAAGACAAATTCACCATGCCTCAAAATGAGTATATGGAGCGTCACCGCAAGTTATATGGTCGACGACTCGACTATGAAGAACGCAAACGCAAGAAGGAAGCCCGTCTTCCGAAGGAGCGTGCCCGTAAAGCTCAGAAGTTACGTGGTATTAAAGCCAAGTTGTTCAATAAGGAGAGGCGTAATGAAAAGATTCAGATGAAGAAGAAGATTCAAGCGCATGAAGAAAAGAAGGTCAAGAAACAGGAAGAAAAGGTCGAGGATGGAGCTCTACCACATTATCTACTTGACAGAGGTATCCAGTCGAATGCCAAGGTTTTATCAAATATGATAAAGCAGAAACGCAAGGAGAAGGCTGGCAAGTGGGATGTTCCTATACCAAAAGTACGAGCTCAATCAGACGCTGAAGTATTCAAGGTCCTAAAAACGGGCAAGACCAAGAGGAAGGCCTGGAAGCGCATGGTGACAAAAGTAACATTTGTCGGCGAAAACTTCACACGCAAACCGCCCAAATTTGAACGCTTCATCCGACCAATGGCATTGCGTATGAAGAAGGCACATGTAACACACCCAGAACTGAAAGCAACTTTCCACTTACCAATTATTGGAGTTAAAAAGAATCCAAGCTCCCCAATGTTTACCTCCTTGGGTGTCATAACCAAGGGTACAGTAATAGAAGTAAACATCTCTGAATTAGGCTTAGTAACCCAGACTGGAAAAGTCGTTTGGGGCAAATATGCTCAAGTGACGAACAATCCAGAGAACGATGGAGTTATAAATGCTGTACTTCTAGTTTAATATGTTAGTGGATAGAAATTGCATTCAACGGTCAATAAAATAAATAGAAATTAAATAAAAATCAAAGTTGTGTATTTTTTTTTTTTTAATTTAAGATTTAATTTAGATATATAAATAGATTTTAGAAAATAATATTTAAACATGCATTAACTAGTTTTTTTGCTTTGAAATCTTTCAGTTGTCCACAGAAGTGCACAATGCAAATCTTTGTCAAAACCCTAACGGGTAAGACCATCACTCTTGAGGTCGAACCGTCGGATACCATCGAGAATGTCAAAGCCAAGATCCAGGACAAAGAAGGAATTCCTCCAGATCAGCAGCGTTTAATCTTTGCTGGCAAGCAATTGGAAGATGGTCGCACTCTTTCCGACTACAACATCCAAAAAGAGTCAACCTTGCACTTGGTGCTCCGCCTTCGTGGTGGTGCCAAGAAGCGCAAGAAGAAGAATTACTCTACTCCCAAGAAAATTAAGCACAAGAGGAAGAAGGTCAAGCTAGCTGTCCTTAAATACTACAAGGTACATCTTCAATTCAACTGGAACAGAATACTTATATGATCTGTTCTTGGAATTCTTGAGTCTTGGTCTTGAGCTTATTGACTTGTTTGTTAAGTTTCCAAGTGACAAGTTGATCCAATCAATATAAACTACCTTCTGTTTATGTACTCTGCCCACAATGAGTATAAAAGTCTTGTGACATGTCCGCTTAAAAGTGTGAAACATATTCTCATGAAAGAGGCTAACATTTGTTGTTTACAATCAACAATTTGATGAACTTCTTTAAAATCTTTTAAATATTTCTCATTAATACTATTTATTCGATTCCAGGTTGACGAAAATGGAAAGATCCATCGTCTGAGGCGCGAGTGTCCCGGAGAGAACTGTGGTGCTGGAGTCTTCATGGCTGCCCACGAGGACCGTCATTACTGTGGCAAATGCAACTTGACTTTTGTGTTCAGTAAGCCAGAAGAAAAGTAGTGCGCAGGCGCTTTTTTATCAGGCATTCATTTTTGCTGTAATTAAGTAAATAAATATGAATTAATATATGCCTGAAGTACTTTATTTTATTGTATTGTGGCGGTAAGCTCCAGTAGCATGTTTTTAAAAGGGAGTTCGAAGAATGTCAAAACCAAGCATCATTCTGGAAATGATAGAAGAGAAGCAGAAATATTCTCAAACGTAGGTCCACTATTATACATGGGCACCAGTGGAAAATTGCTTTAGCCAATTTTCTTCAAAATTTTGTAGAAACGTAACTAATCTTAAAGGGTATTTTAAAGACCCCATAAATTCAAAGCAAATACCTTATCTAATCTAGTCTATAATAGAAAACCTTACTAAGTATCTGACATACATACTTCAAAAGTTTAGCAAACAAAAACGAGTATATTACCTTTTAACGACCATTTTTTGTATAATTATTATTTTTGTTCTATCTACGATGATATAAATCAGGGTGGTTAGATCATTTTGGGATATATAATATAATTTCAGAAAAGCCTGAACTATATATTATCTGTATTCTATATGATAAATGCAAAATGCAACAAAAACAAACAATTAAGTATATTACCTTTTAACGGCCTTTTTTTGTATAATTATCTTTATTTAGTTCTATCTACGATGATATAAATCAGGGTGGTTAGATCATTTTGGGATATATAATTTCAGAAAAGCTTGAGCTATATATTTTCTGTATTCTATATGATAAATGCAAGTGTCAAGCAATTTGAACATTAACTGTCGTTACAAATTTAATAGACAGGATTTTTCTTAAATAAGAAAATCATAACGGTATATTTATACTGATGAACTACAAATTGGTGACATCGATGTTAAGGCTTCTATACATAAATGTAAGAATATCTGTGGCTTCCTCAATTCGTTTGGACGTCGGCTTTCCTGCACCATGTCCAGCTTTCTTGTATACACGCAGCAACAATGGGTTTTTCTGGAATGCAGAATCGCGTACGGCTTCCTGCAATGCGGCAGCAAACTTCAAAGAGTGCAATGGACTGACGCGATCATCATGATCAGCAGTCAAAATCAGAGTAGATGGGTACTCGGAAACTGCATTATTTGGTGTGTGGACATTGTGCAATGGCGAAAGCTTGAAGAGATTGTCAAAGTGCTCCTTCTCCGAAGGATTTCCATAGTCCGAGCACCAGGCGTGGCCAATAGTGAATTTATGAAAACGCAGCATATCCATGACACTGTTGGTATATTATATTAGCTCCTTAAAAAATACCTAAAATATGTTAATACACTTACCCAACTTGAGCAACTGCTGCTCCAAACAAATCAGGGCGTTGATTGATACAAGCACCAACAAGCAGACCGCCATTGGATCCACCCTGAATTGCCAAACGATCTTTTGTGGTATAGTTATTTTTAATCAAATATTCGGCAGCGCACTGAAAGTCGTCGAACACGTTTTGTTTGTTGAGCAAGCGTCCGCCGTTATGCCATTTCTCGCCATATTCTCCACCGCCACGGATATTAGGATAGGCCAAAACGCCATCAAATGTATCTACAAACATAAGGCTGTTTTTCGATTGAATATAAGTATGAAAATGCTCTTGATTACAACTAATTTCGTATATATTAACTCACCCTGTAAGTCCAAAGGTTGGAAGCATGCTTATATTAAAGCCGCCATAGCCGTAAAGCAGACACGGGCGTGGCTGCACAGTATCGGCTTTCTTGCGTATAATAAACATTGGCACCTTAGTGCCGTCTTTGCTTGAATAAAAGATCTGCTCAACGATATAATTATCCCGATTGAAACCATCTAAGTTCAGATTAATGTCACGAAAGACTTTTGGTGGCTGATCCGGATATTTGAAATCATAATGATAAATTGTTCCGGGATTCAAGAATGATGAAAAATTATAGAAAATTTCCGAATATTTTGTTTTTCCAGATGTTCCAACTATGGTACCAATATCCAAATCGAATTCACGTATCAATTTTCCTGTTTGAAGTGAGTTTGCTTGCAAAATTGTCTAAAGAGAGATTCACTTTTAGTATACTTGGAATGCTGCTTGCTAAAATGTAGTTACCTTCACGTCCCTGATATAACAAAGAAGAATCTTATCTTCATTGACACATTTGGCCCAGTCCAAAACATCTTTTTCATGTTCCGGTATAAGGGTTTCCCAGTTCTCCTCGGCCGGATTTTCAAAATCAATGATTATGACGCGATAATTTGGGGCATTCTTGTTTGTGCGGAAATACACTTTGGAGCCAACATTAGTGACGTACTAAATAAAGAAATGAAGAAAATTCAAAGATTTAAACCACTATATATGTACATATACTTACATCGTAGTCCGACTCAAACTTATCGACAATGATTTTGACATCCAGTTCTGATTTGATTTCCTCTCCGGGCTTAAGATCGGCGTAGTATACAATATTATCACGACAGTCTTTAACAATGGCCAATATCAAATATTTTCCACAATCGGAGACAACAGACTGGCTAAACAGGAGAGAAAAAAAATATTCTTACATTCGTTTTGCACAATTTAAGAAAATAATATCCATACAAGCGCCATGATGGTTCATTATTGAATTGTACAACTAGCACATCCTTTGCCTGACTTTCTCCAATGCGATGATAATAAAGCTTTTGGTTTTGATTTTGTTGCGTCTCTGAGCCATCAGTTTTACCATCTTGGTCAGGATATCTCTGTTAAATGAAAAAAATTGGAAATTAATATATATATATATTTATGGCTATATTGTACATACTCCATAAAAGAATCCCTTATTGTCTTTTGTCCACGAAATTTCCGAAAATTTCACTTTTTCAAGCACTTCGTCAAAGTCTTTACCGGTTTCAGCATTGCGTATGTGAATCTTAATCCAATCCGATCCACTTTCACTAAGCCCGTAGGCCATAAATTTACCGTCATCGGAGAACGACTTTTGCGACAACGCAATTGTACCATCTTCAGATAAACTATTGGGGTCTAGAAATACTTTACTTTCGCCGTTTAGAGAAGCTTGCTGATACATAACACTGTAAAAACAATGAAATGAGAATGTGAACACGTCTTAACTGGTTATGTCAAGTGATATTACCTTTGATTTTGCAGGCCGGTGTTCATGAAATAATAGTAATAGTCGCCATACTTCATTGGGCATCCATATTTTGGATAGTTCCATAATTTCGTTAGCTTAGTATTTATCTTTTTCCACTCGGCACAGCTTTCAAGGAACGGTTGGCTTATGTTATTTTGGCTATTAACATATTCCTGCGTTTCAGGTGCGTCGGGGTCCTCAAGCCAGCGATAGGCATCAGTTATTTTTGTGCCATGAAAGTCATCGACAATTGACAAATCTTTGCGAACAACAGGATATACAAATTTTTCCACTAAGGGCTTTGAAGACTTTTCAACGTTAGTTGCCATGCCGATTTTAGCAATTCGTTCAGTATCTATACAAGCAGATTTATTGTATATGTATTTTTCAATGACCGACGTATTAAACTCTTTAGTGGTAAATTTCTAACATACGTATCTTCGATGCTCCAAAATTTAATGCACGGCCAAGAATTTTGCACTGACGTTGATGTGGAAAATATCGCATTGTAATAGGCTGCATAGAGATGAGCGCATTCAATAAAAGTGACTACAATTTTACGACAAACATATCGATATTAATTGAATTAAGGACTAAGCGTTCTCTCGTGAATGTTACAGCTGCTAGGAAATTTTAAAAATACTTAGCTAACATATGTTTCGTTCCAGTTCAACGTATTTTATTTCTAGTGACATTATTCACAACAAATAATACCTAAAAAATATAGAAAAAAGGACAGTCGTGCAATGGAAATCAATAAGCGATACATTTCACAATATCGCTTATCGTTTTTATTTTTTGGCGCAAATTTTATTATTCAAAGCAATCAATAAAGATTTATTATTCAAAGCAGTCAATAAAGATATTAGTTTTTAAGCTGCGGCATGCTTAGAGTTGAATTTTAAAAATCTGGAAGTTGCGGTAAAGCAAGTGAAATCCCCATTAATATAAAATTTCTATGTATTAATCCCTGAATGAATGTAATACACTAAAGAAACCAATCGAATTTTGGCTATACGTAAACTATAATTTTAATATAAATTGACTGCATTTGCCATAATGATTCATACAACAGTTTTTATAAAAAGTCAAATAAACAATACAATTAATTTAAGAACTATAATTAGTTAATATAACAATAATTTAGTAAATTATAATAAAATCATCAAGAGCTTACATAGAAGAATGTGATTGAATTCTTAATACTACCCATTAATAAGAAATAGTCATGATCATTATTTTCTAAAACTAAAATTGAATATTTTTAGCACTTTGCATACAAATTTACAAATTAATGCAAGGTTGTGTGAGACCTTTGAAACTCAACGGAATTAGGTTGAGGCGCTGAACTTTCTGGTCGTGCTTGACCCGTTGCTATTATTGTCTCCATTCGTTGGGTTGTATCGCGCATAACTCCACTGAAATCAGATAAATCTGGAAGATCTAAAGCAAGATGGGCAGAAAACCGTTTATATACAGAGTTTTTGATGCTGTCCTTTTTTGTTTTCTTCCGACTTTCTTCATACTTTAGTTGCTGCTTTAGAAATATTGAAGTCTTCATGATTTCTTGTATATTATAAAAAGTACTTTCTGATTTTTCTATCGACTTAAGGGCTTGCACACCATATTCCATGTCGAAGCAATGTCCTTGTAAGTTGCTTTGTAGGCTAAGGACTTCGGTGCGTTTCTCTAAGATTGCAGGCAGCACCTTACGAATGTGTTCCTGGAATGCAAAATGAATACATTATAGTTTGTAAAGAGTAGGAGAGGTAATAAAAAAAAAAAAACAAACCTGAACTCGAAAAAACGCTAAGGAGGGATCGTTGGCGAATATATGCACATTTTCAGATATTTTTTCAGAGGCTAAAAGAATATATGTTAATTTAACATTTTAATATTAATTGAAATGTTTATTTAAAATGTATTCTATGGTAAGACTTACTTTTTCTGCCTTTAAAGTTGAGATCACTTCCTTGCGCCATTGTTTTGGAGTGCGTAGTTAGCTGTCTTTGTTATTGTCCCAAGGAGCACCCCTTATCTTATTATTGTTATCGCTCGTACAGCTTATTGCTCTTATGTCTCGTTAAGTAAATTTTACAAAATGCTAACGTAATGAAAAGAGTTTATTAATCAACTTTACAGCTTTTGCTTATTTTCTATTTTCTCGCAGTAGAACACTCCCTTAGTAGAACTAGCTCGTTTTAATCATAACAAATTCAATTGAACGAATCAATAAAGTGACTAGAGATGCTCGATTTACATATATTCGATATTAGTTTCAATACGTATCGACCTGCTTCAATATATCGAATCTATTTATTAAATTTACGTTAGTCATAAATAAATTGAACATTTTTCAGCAATTTATTAATATTAATATGAGCATTGATATCCCACATAAATATGAAAATAGCTAATTGACTATAAACTCAAGTTTTTAATGTGCAGATAAAATTGTGTATTTGCTTAATGTTTTAACAAAAATGCACAATTATTCAATACATTAAAACATATAGCACATAGCACACTTATAGGAATATTTTAAACCATTTTGCGTTTATTCGAATGGCACAAAGCTATAAAGAAAATACGTGTAGTGGAGACAGTACAATAGTTTCAAACGATTGTTGAAATATCGTTCATCCCTAATGACATCAGCTGTTCACAGCTGATGGGTATTTATATGTATATTTAAGCGTATGTAGAAAAATAAACATATTGGCCGTTGATCTTAATAAAAAAGATAATAATACATTTGTGAATTGTACAGCAGCGAATACAAATATTTATTTTATTGGTATGTTACATTTTCATAAAAAATTTATATTTTTATTACGTTTGATATTAGCCTTAATAAGTTATTTGTAAACATCAGGTGTCAAAAATGTTGAAACAGGTTTTGTGTATTTAATTGTAAGCAATGTCTGTGTGTGTCCATATATATATTGTTATATATGTTATTTTAATGTGTGCGTAGTTAAATTTATTGCAAATATGTATATATACATATAAAATATAATATATTGCTGCATACCAATAATTTTATGTCATACGCTGATCGTCATTTTTTTCTTCTTTTTTTGCCAGTTGAAAAACAAAAGCTACGGAATTAGTAATTGACTAGTGATGACTAAAAGTTTTATTGCTAAACGTTTTTCGATTAGTTAAGATAATTATAGTAATTATTTATTACAAAGCGTAACGAAATCGATGCTCTGGATGCTGTAGATGAGCATTCCATTTTGTATGTATATATGTATGTTTACTTTGTGTTTGTTTGTATATGTATGTATGTATATGGACTTGTTATGAACATTTTATAATATTTAAAATTAATTGTACTGATAAGCTGTTTATTGATCAATTCATGGATGGAACATCAGATATCAAAATTTATTTATATATTTACAAGTTGATTAAATTTAATTCTGAATATTTAGCTAGGGGCTATGCCTGATCCTCCCACCAAATGACTGATGATGCCTCAGATAGTTTGATAAATCTTATAAAGTGTTTGAGAAGACTTAGAGGCAGGAGTAGATTCATTAAGTGTTGTCCGTGCTCCATGTAGAACGACTGTCCAGGTCTCTCCTGAGTATAGCAACTCCAGGCGACGAAGTGTGACTTCTCCAGCAAGACTTCTGTATTCCAGTACAGAACTCCAGTACCAGTTGTCTTTTAAATATATATGACTATCTCTAAAGGGGCGTACTTTAACTTTGAGTGTTTCACTCAGAAAATTTGGAGCAGTGCGTGGGTGACTACAATTTAGTTACTTGCCAGTCATCGGTTTTGGCAACTTCAACTGATTCTAAGGGTCAGCTGAACGCTTCTCGTCGTAAGTCAACCGTTAATACTGCGCTGATGTCAGCACACACGCAAGCGCAAAGCTGGTTTTGACCAGATCGTCATATCTATAAGTAATCATTCCTGCGCGTTTTCCTCGCGCACGCATTGTATTTTGTTGGTACCTTCTATATCGACACCTCAGCTTTGTCTACTTTTTATGTATCTTGTGCATTTGACAGCTGCTTTGATTCTGAAACTGATTGCAGTCGTTTTACCGGTTTTCCACCTGCTCTCTTCACAGAGAAGGGTCGAAGACAAGTACCATTGTTATTGTTAGAAATCAACTTTTCATCCAGTTTTTTTTTTTCTGTAAGCAGAGTTTGGTATATTAGTTGGTAGTTTGCCTCTGTGACAATTGATATAAGTTTACATACTCAATATCTTTTAATAACATTGTTTCTTTTTTAGTTTATTAATTCAACATGGCTGCGGATGGAGATATTGACAAGGATTGCCTAGTGCGAGTGGCAGTGCGGTGAGTGATTCTCCTTAGAGAATATACGTTTATAAAGATTGTGGCTCTAAGATTGATAATTATATATGAATGGACAGCTTAGAAACTTATAGACGGTTGATATTCCAATTAAACTAAGTATTTTTCCAATCTTTTAGAATTCGCCCACAAAACTCAAGAGAGATAATAGACATGTGTCGGATATGCACTACGGTAACGCCTGGGGAGCAGCAAATTGTGCTGGGATCTGATAAGGCGTTTACTTTTGATTATGTATACAACGTGGACTCGAATCAGGTAAGTTGCCAGCACAAGAAATACATTTTATACTTAAATTATACCTATTCGCAGAGTGATATATATGATGAATGCGTTAAACGCTTGGTGGAAGGAACTTTACATGGCTATAATGCCACAGTACTTGCCTACGGTCAAACGGGCTCTGGGAAGACCTACACAATGGGCACTGGATTTGATCACACTTCTGGGGACTATCAGCTTGGCATAATACCCCGCGCGATACGACATATATTCGCTGGCATCGAGAAGCTACAGAATCCAGAGGACAGTGATGCCTCTGCCACCAAGTCGCAATTTAGTGTGGCTGTTCAGTTCATAGAGTTGTATAATGAGGACATTATCGATTTACTGGATCCATTCAACAAAAATTCATCTTTTAAAATACATGAGAGTGCAAATGGACAGATAACTGTAGCAGGTGCTACCATTAAGCCAATCAATGAGTCACAAGATGCTTTAAAGTGAGTATACAAATTGAATATTAAGATATAGAATCACTAGATTAACTATTTAAATCATTGTAAACCGCAAAGTGTAATAATTTCATTTAAAAGTTTGCAATTTAAAGTTAAGCTCGCCTTGGTTAAGTAATTCGTAAAGCTACAGGTGAGCATTTCTGTGACAGCAAAAAGATATTATTTTCTGCATATTAATTGCTTAATTTAAATTATTGTCTTTTTTTAAATTATAAGACAATTAAATCTTTATTTGACTACAGCATTATTCATTTTGTATTCATTTCAATCGCCAGTTAACTATATATTTACTTATAAGCAATTTAATATCTTACTTCCTTTCAGATTACTACAGCAAGGGGCCTTAGCGCGAACGACAGCTTCAACTAAAATGAATGATCTATCATCGCGATCTCATGCAGTGTTTACGCTATTTGTACGCAGGCAACATATGATCGAGCCGAAAATTGATTTTAACGATAGCGACTTCGAGACTTTGACGTCAAAATTCCATTTTGTTGATTTAGCTGGGTCGGAACGTTTAAAGCGAACCTTGGCTACGGGAGATCGTGCTCGCGAGGGTATCTCAATTAATTGCGGCCTTCTAGCACTTGGCAATTGCATTTCAGCGTTGGGTGATAAATCGAAGAAAGTCTCACATGTGCCTTATCGAGACTCGAAGCTGACGCGTCTTCTTCAAGATTCTCTGGGAGGCAATAGTCAGACCCTAATGATTGCTTGCATCTCACCCAGTGATCGGGACTTTATGGAAACATTGAATACGCTAAAGTACGCAAACAGAGCTCGCAATATCAAAAACAAAGTTCAGATCAATCAAGATCAAAGTTCTCGAACCATTTCGTTGCTACGAAGGGAAGTTGCTGCCTTGCAATTGGAACTTTTAGAATATAAGCAGGTATGATATAAAAATGATTCTCTTTTAAAAGCTTGAGATAGTATTAAAATATTTCTTTCTTATAGGGCAAACGTGTATTGGACTCTCAAGGAAATACCTTAATTTCAGATACATATTATGAAAATTCCATGCTGTTAGATGATAACAAACGTTTGCAGCAGCGCCTGAAGTCAATGCAGGAGACCATTAACATTTTAATCGATCGAAATGCCAAGCTTAAACTAGAGAAGCAAATGAATGAATGGGCAAAAGACAATAACTCGGATATATCAGTCACCAACTTGGTTGGAAACTATTTGATTGAGATCGAAAAGCTGCAAGCAAAAGTTATAGAATCGGAAGACATGTGTCAACAGTTGAAGAAATTTAATGGCTCGGGGAATTCACCGCGAGCAAATAAAACGGCATACGAAGGTAAGAAAATGAATATATAACATTAGCTCAAAAACTAAATATACATACATTTTTGCAGATCCCAATGTTATCATAGACATCGCTAAAAGAGGCTTAGAGAAAGAAAGGGAAATGCTAATGTCGCGCTCATTGCCCGGAATAACAAATGAAAATAGTCAATTGGTTGAGTTGGAGTTTTCAGATAGTGAAAGCGATTCGAATGGTAAAAATAATTAAAATTACTATAAATAAATATAACATAAATCTATGTTTGCTTATAGCAGAGAAAGAAATGGAGGAAAATTTAAATGAAATCAACTCAGATATAGAAATAAAGACAAAACTGATTGAACAGTTGGAGCTGTCGCAAGAGCGGATGCAAGTTATGCGGCAGCACTATGAGGAAAAACTTACTGTCCTAACATCTAAAATCTTTAGCACTCAAAAGGAAAGGGATGAGGTGTTGGCGAATATGGGCAAGTCATTATATTATTATATAATTTATTTTACAATTTACTTTACAAACTTGTTTATTGTCTTCAGCTTCATCTACGATTAGTCAACCGAAAGACAATTTAAAATCAGTTAAAATGGAATATGAACGCAAACTTAATGACATGAATCGGGAACTCAAAAAATTACAACAGACTCAGAGAGAACATATTCGACAGCAGAAGGAGATTAAAACACAAGAAATAAAGCTGCAAAATTTGCGAATGGAACTTACTGATTTAAAATGTAGTAAAGTATGTATAAATATCATATTAATATATATTTATCATATTTCTGTAATATTGCTCTTCCATTTATTCTAAAACAATTTGATTGTTTCAGGTAAGGTTGATGAAGAAAATATCAGAGCAAACAAGCCGGCATCGAGAGGAAAATTCAAGGAAAACTCAAGAAATTGCGCAGCTGCGCAAAGAGCAGAGGCGACAGAAGAATGCGGTTATGACTTTGCAAGCGAAAATGAATGCGAAGGAGCAGATTTTGAAACGGAAAACAGAAGAGGTATCCGCACTTCGCCGAAGTCAACGGGGTGGGAATATACATCAAAGAGCGAACAGGCAATCAGCGTCAAAGATTGAGCTGGCACGATCACTGCACCTTCGCTGGGAAACTTTGTCGCGAAGTTTGGTTCACTCCGCCAGAAACAAGCACTTGATAAGTCAGCTGGAAACTGAGTTGGAACGCCTCGTTAATGAAAGGGAACAACTCTGCCGTGAGTTAAAACTAATTCAAGATCCCCAACACATCGATAAGGGATCCGAGTACTCAAACGAAGAGGATAATTTAAAAACAAACATTGGCTATATACAAGAGAATATCGAGCACATTCAGAAAGCTATCATGGAGTTTGAAGATGCTAAGGATCCTGCCAACAACGATGCAAATAAAATTCAAAGCATCCTAGAGACAATAAACTCAGTTGAGGAGGCAAAGTACTTACTGCAAAAATTGTCTGACAACGCAATATTTATAACGTGCAATTCGTCAATGATCGAGAGCCGATTGCAAGAGCATGAAGCGCTACTCAAAGAGGCCCAACACGAAAGTAGCATTCAACAACAATTGCTGCAGTACTTTTTGTCGAACAACACAAATGTGCAAATTGCGGATCTATTCGAGTCAATGAACATCGATGATAAGCTGCACTTGAGCCATTTGAATCGAAGCGGTTCGCAGCAGTCTTTGATCAGCAATGGAACTTACGACATTCCCCGCGCAGTATCCCAAGAAAATCCCGTTTTTACATACATCGAACATCTGCCACCCAACACATCCATGGAAACGTAAGCTCTTTCAATTGACTTAGAATAATGTTGTTACATGAGTATCAAGATTGTAGAGATGTAGATATTTTCCTAGAGACTTTTTCTTGTATTAATTCAATTATATTCTTTAGCTTATATATACAGGGATCGTTGACAACATATCAGCTTTCAGTAGATGCATTCCTGTCCATTAATAATTCGTTTAACTTCCATCTATATAGGTAGATAATTATGTTTTGTGGTTGAATTACGGACAATAACTATTGAAGATAAGAAATAATAGGGATTTTTTTTTTTTGAGTAATGAAAGGACAAAAGGCATACAAAGAATGAAGTTGAGAAGGCCTCTCATTCGGGTTATTTCTGATTAGATTTAAAAGGCTTGTCAACTACCCATGTATTCCAAAACTAGATACACAACTCAGCCTAAAAATGACACTACAGACTTTCAAGCTCTTTCTTTAAGAACTATTAAAATTTTTAAAAATGATTTGTTAAGAAAAAAAACAAAGAATTATTTATATTTTCTTACATAATGAACGAAGAAATGAAGTCCATACGGTTCTATTAAATCAAAATGAAGTTTACTCAACAATCAACCAATCATTCGAAACAGTATGCGAGATCACGGATTATTGAAAACAATTGAGAAATGTTAGTAATCAAGAATCATTGTTATTATTTTACGTTTACTTTTGAATGTCAGCTCTTCCGACAAAAGTCCAAAAGTGCGTAGGCGAACAGCCATGCGTGATGATCTCCTTTTTGGGGAAACAGGATTATCGAATCAAGTGAGTAATAAATTTAAGCAATTTTATTTATTTGCATTCACTTTTTAAATTATGCAGCCACTTAAGCCACATCATCTGGTGAAACGGTCCATAAGCCTTGCAAGTGCATCGGAGTCTTTGTAGTAAGTTGGTATACACAAAAATTAGCTTATTCTTAAATGAACTGTTTATATTTTTATCTATGAATGTAAAAAGAGTTTAATTTATATAATAAAAGAAAATATTGTTAGAATATTTCCCCTTTCTTAAATTGAGTTTTATTGCAAGCAGACTAAAATGGTCGAGACTGTTGAAAATGGGAAATCCCTTTAATTGGCGAGTTTATTCGTTTTTCGTTTCCCTCATGAATCGATTTTTCCTAGGGGTCGAAGCTGACCATACATGCGGCTAGTCCCTTTTACTTGGGCTTTTGAATAAAATGGAATGCTGGCTCTTATGAAAATAATGAAACATAAATAACTCAAAATTAAGCTATGGTGGTACGGCGTTTCTCCCAAACTCTCTAGTAGGTAGCATCCACGACGACATCAGCTGTTGACATACGATGATCTTTGGGTGTAACCCACTCAATAGTGGTTTACGCTGTACTTCGCTCGCTAATGCTTCACAGAAAAGAACTTCCTTATTTAGGACTTGGCAATGTGCTCGTCGAATCCGTGACTAATAGCTTGAATGGTTCCTTCTTCCCTCTTGCTCTATATTATCTTACCATGCTTATCTGTCCGCAAAAAATTTGATTACGAAATTGGCTGTGCTGCACACTCCTTGTTGGTCTGTTGTTAAAGGAGAGTAGCATTCCTTAGTCTTTGTTTTCTTCCAAGTCCACAAGCTGGAAACAATTGTTGAAACTGCTATCTTACTATCTAAGCTTTAACTAATCATTCACAGTTATCATTAAACAAATCACATATTCAGGTATATAATACATATAAGACTTCAGTAAGGAACTACAATTGTTTGTTGGAAAATCTTAGATATTTACAAACTTTATTGTACGAAATAACAATAGTATTTTACTTATATAAACTTAGCGGTAGATTTTACGTTGTTAAATCAATGGAAACAATTCTAGCAGATGTGTTAAAGGGTTGCAAACCTGAAATAATGGTATCTGATTGATTTATTTCCGCCTTTTCTGAACTGGTGGTACGCCACTCAGAAACAGTCACTAACCTCTTTGATAAATTACAATTTTCCTGATTATGTGAGTGTGATAATGTGTTTGAGGGAACTAACGCTTTAGTCGAACTATTGGCTTTTGGCTCAAGACTGAATGTGTTAAGCTCCGAGTTAGTCTTGTAATTGGAAAAAATATAAACAGATTGCTTCAGGGGTTTTAGAGAGTTGTCATCTGTTGTTTGTAAATAATCGGGTAGAGAATTCCACTCACTTTCACTTGACTGACTCTTTTGGATGACAGCGATTTCTTTGTTGTGCGCCAAGGACATTAACGCAAGCTTATCGGCTTTTGGTATTCTTGACGGGGGAATTGACTGATCATCATCATCGGACGAGCACAAATCAATTGTGTCGACGATCACCTCGCTGGATGGTGAAATCCTCCATTGGGAATTAAGTGAAGTATCGCGTGTTAGTCTAATATTTAGCTTAGTATTAGTTATAGGAAATTGCTCTCCGCTATTTTCAGTCAATTTTTTTAATCTGACCGAAATTGGACGGCATTTTTTAATCAATGGAGAATTGAGAAACAAAAAGTTTTGAGTGATGTCCCTACGTTGTAAAAACTGTCTGCGCGGAAAAGTATAGATGTGTGAACTAAAATATTGCAGTTTCTTAAAAGTTATATGTATGTTATTTGTACAATTCTTTTTCTCAAAGATTTTATGATTGCAATTTGATTTAACTAATAAGGGTGTATAACAAAAGCGGTCTAAGCGTTCCTGTCTTTCATAAACATATTCCATTGATATTGTCTGCTTTATTGAAGACAACAATTTCTGTCCAGCGGGAGAGGATATTGGTATAAATGAACATCTGTTAAGCGAAGGGACAGCTCGATTCCTTCGCGATGATATGCGTCTTTTTCTGTTTGAAGTCGTCGCAATCAACTCCTCATTATTTGCGTTATTATTAGTTCTTTGTATTTTCTTAGTATAATTGCAGCTTGTCGCTTTCGACTGAAGACAAAAATTGAGAAGGAAAGCGTTTCTTAGCTCTGTGTTTTCATTTTTAATTTCAATTTTGTTTTCCGGTTCCGGAGAATCGCATAAAATCACATCATCCTCCATAATACACATTTTTTCATGTTCCTGCGCAAGTCAAAAAAAAAGTTAAAGCTTATTGAGCTTCAAACAAGATGACCGTTGCTTTTACTTACCAAGATTGCTTCCCTGGAATATAATTCAGCATCACAGTTGTCACAAAGATAAATGTCGAACGGAGGCGGCTCGACCATCATATAGTCTTCTTGCGGGTCGGTCTTGTTTTTGTGTAGTAACAGACATTTTCTATTTTTTTGCAGTCGATCATAAGACTGAAATCAAGTGAATCAAGAAATAGATCTTTATTAGGGAGTTGTTTGAGTAGTTCTACTGTCTGTGGCATTATATATAAACCATATTTATCACGATACTCATGGTATCTCATAGTCAGGCACTCCCGACTAAAGCAGTCTAATTGCCTTCACAGCCTTGATAAAATACTATATATGTTTTACTTGTGCTTACCATATTCTCATTGCGAAACGTAACCAGCAATTTGTTATTTCGTCTGTCGTACAGCGACGTTGTGGAATTGTAGTTGTTGATAAACCTCAAGCTGGCGTGCTCATAGGCAGCTAAGTCGTTGCAGAACCGTAACAGAAACAGACTTTTATGAAATTTGTAACATATAACTACAATCTCTTTCATTTTCTTTATCCAGCTCTGAAATGAAATAGAAAACGTTATATAAAAGAAGAAGAAGAAGAATATTTAATATTTAACTTACTCCTACAAAGTGTTTTGGCTTTTTTAACGGAATGCCAAAGGATGCATTTTCCGGCCACCACTCGGGTTCGCTGCAGTCTATTTTTTTTGGTAGGTTTATGTGTCCCAACGAGCATTGCACCATAAATGGAATAAAATTTTCTAGTTGAGATTCAGTTATTTTTTCTAAAGAAGTCGGATAACCATTTGCGAACAATAGCGGAAGATTCGATATCATGTTTTGCTGCGTTTTATCGGCTTCGTCCATTGTGACTGAAAGAAAATTGAAATAAATTAGTGAAAAGCAGTCAGCGTTCTTACGTGCTGCTTCCTTCGATCGGGATACTGAATTAGCCCTTATCTAAGTGATCAATTGAAGCTCTCATGTAACTAATGTCCTAAATAAATAAGAATTTATAGGAAAGCGCCGACTCCATAAATGTGCTTTATCCTAGGAAAATTTCACTGCAGGTTAGGACAGCCAAGAGATTACTAACTACCCCAAGGGTCAGGCCTTCGGATATGCAACCAATCTACCTAGATATCTTGAGTGTCCCTGCAATCAGAGAAAGGGAAGAGGAAGAAAAAGAGAAGAAATGACTAGGAAGATTCGCTACAAGAAAGCATTCGCAGCTATGAAGTCATGTACTATGCCGGATGAAACTACAGATCGAAAGGGTCAGCTGTCTGCTACTAAGGACTGGTATGATTTAGAAGGGCAAAGCGTTCAACTCAACTGGCACATGGCTCAATTGCTAGCATTGGTTCGCTAAGTGAACTCTTGTCCACTTAAACTTCTTAGTTTACAACTTCACGACAATAAATCAAGGGTGTTAGAGTACGGAATACAAAATAAATCAGGGGTAGTTGTTCTTCAAATACCTCGGTAATTCCTTAAGAATCAAACGGGCGAAAGATTGCTGCCGAGCTAGGATTATTCAACATCAGTTGGTTACCAACAAAGAAAGCACTAGGAACAAAGGAAAAAATAACGTAATAGGTTTCGCAAATATTCCGGAAAAATTCGACATGACGGAGATGACTTTTTTTTAGTCCAAATGGAAAACTGCTGGTAAAACATGAAGTACGAACTGTTAAGGGTAAATGCTAAGGTCCTACTCGTATGTCATTGAAATTTATCGGGGTAGGAAAACAATTCAAAACATGTAGAAGTAGAGATAGAGTAATTAACGAACTAATTTCTGGCAAAGGTAGAGCAACTTACTGATTTACGAAGACGGTTCCTTTTGATACAAGAAAAGGAGCTAAGAAACTGGGACCTCTTAATCGATACATTTCATGTAAGAGGTCGGACAATGTTTGCAAGACAGATGGTGCTACCTCGGTAGACGAGATAAGCTCATGTTAGGAAGTTTCCGTGGTTGACTTGGGCCAAGCAAACTAACGTCAGCGGTTAGTATTGCAATACCACGTAGGGTTCTTTTATAAAAATGATAAGCAACAGATTATAATGATCAATAATTTAGGAGATAAGTAAGCACTCCTTAAAGTTAGGGAAAACTCGAAAGGATCTTTAAAGCAAGCGAATGGTCACTGGGCTGAGGAAAAAATTGTGGTTCAAAAAGGAAAAATAAATTAAGGAATCCTTCGAATTATGCTCTTATCCGTACGATCACCGAGGTTCTGGAGTAACTAATAAATGATCCCTGACTGTGATTTAGTTAAGAAAGAAGTTTTATCCAAGTCAGAAAATAAAATTCGAAGAAACCTGTTTTAAACAAAAGAAAGAAAACAAATAGGAAACTAGTAAAATCACTTCTCGATTGATGCGTTAGACATCGCAAATGTGATGCAGATAAAAGAAAAAACATTGTAAGGAATAGTCTATTGCACTCATATTTCATAAATGGGTAAATGGTTTAGCTGACGTCACAGCACCTCGAAGATCACTCAAAACGTCATCCTTGATTGATAGAGGCAATTCGATCAATTTTCATCCCCATATACGCTGAAACAACAAGCAAATAATCGACCGCTCCGAAGCTACATACCAATAGACTAAACCGATAGACGATTGGGATAATGACGACACGACGGTGAATGGAAACCACCCTGAAATAATAACACCGTAGCCAAACTCCGACAGTTATTTCGCTCCGCTGACAAAGGCAAATACTGATATTATCTTCCTGGATGTTGAAATGGTCTAGACCGCCTTAAATGGACTAGATTCAATGACTTGATGAAACCTCTCTCACTCAAGGGAGGGCATTTACATTGAGATAACACTTCCGATGCTTGCAGCCTATATATGTACGTGGTAAAAATCTATTAGGGATCGCCTTCACACGAGCGCAGAAAGCAAAAAAAAAATTTAAAAAAAGCATCTAGCGCATGGCGCAAGTGCAAAGTTGTAGGGGCAAGGCAAAAAACATATAATATAAAGAAGATTGAAGCATCACTTCAGGGCCAACTTTCTTGAGAGCTAAGCGTTCAATCACTGTCTGAGAAAATTCCCATTCACGATTTCTCGCCATTTACTGAAAAATTTTCATGCTAGAACACAGCGCAGCGAAAAGTTTCTGCGCGCACAAATACATTGAAAGAAGTCATCAGCGTTATATGTACATATGTATATAAAAGGAACACTTGAGCCACATGTACATACAGTATATACATACATTAATCATATGGTTTTTGCACATAAGTAATAAACACTTCAATTCATACAATATTTTCTTGTAGTTCTTGTAGAAAAATACAAAATTGCTGTGCATGAGTTATATTTACATGTTCGATTTTTATTGGCGTTTTTTGCGATTATTGTATTAACAAATTTTGATAGATATGCGTGTAGCTTAGCATTTAGTTTACTGTTACAAACCAAGCGACAAATGGAAAAAGTTAATTAAATACAAAAAAATTATCGTAGTTGCGAATTACAAATACAATCGACTGTAGTTATGGTTTACATTTGAGGACTCACAAAGAAATTACAATTTCTAGACACTATCAATATGAGTTACTTTTCACTTTGAGTATGTACGCTCGCCCAGAGGGGAACGTAACAATTGAAACGATGGAAATGGAACAAAATTTACCTACAGCGCGCTTGCCTTCGCATGAACAGCAGATATATGTATAAAAAAATAAAATAAATAAACGCATATGAAATTGTTCAAATAGTTAAATAGTGAATTATAGTTCTTAATGTGTATTACGAAATATATAATTAACATTATATGACAATGGGCTCATATTAATATTTTGTTATATTCATATTAAATATTTAAAAATAGATATCGAAACAGCATAAAAATGAAACAAGCACATATTTCTATAAATCGCGTAGGCAAACGATAAATTGAAACAACTTGTTACCAAAATTCATATCATCCATATTGATATATATTTAATCCATTGAAAATGAGAGAAAACCAAGCAACAACACCGCATTCTGGTGCTACCGACCGCGGATTACTCATTTACGCCACGCCCCAAATTGATATATATGTATAATATTTGGCAAATCAATCAAACATATGTACGTCATCATGTCATTTCGGGCAAGAAAAACGAAGTAAATGTATCGATTTTGATCGATAATTTGTAAATGGGATAAGTTATCGAACAAATATGATAAACTGGTACTTCGCATGGTACACAAGAGCATAAATTTTAGATCTACAGCGAATATATGGGGTCTGCCACGTTACATATATTTTCAAGTTTTTAATAGGTTCAGGGTACTAATGGCCGTGATAAAAACGCTGTGCAGTATTGATTTACTGATATTTGACTGCATATTTATTTGGTATGCATCTGTAGTTTCGAGTCGATGTTGCTCACCTGCTATTGATAGATGAGTTTATCATAGCGGTCTGATCCGGGTTTCCTTGGGGATTCCATAGCATTATGAAGGTCTTCTGGTTTTTCAAATCGTTGGTCTACATTATTCACAGCATTTATGTATATATCCAATCCATTAATTTTGATATCGCGAGTTGGCTGATAAGTCCAGTAACGTCGCTTATATGTTGGTTACCTTTCACTGCAAATCAAATAAAGATTGAGACGGTCGTTAAAACCTTAGTTTTTGTCTATTAGTATTAATTGTTATTATTGTACAGCCAGAGGGATATTATATAAAACATATACACTATTCTCATTTGCTGAACGAGCATAAAAAGTCCTAAGTGGTTATCGTAGCAACCAACCCCAAAAATAGACCCTTAAGCACCTTGATTTCTAAATTTATACGAGCACTTGATTCAATAGCAGATTGCACAAAGACTATAAATACACATTCTTTAACTTATAGATAATTTATGGTCTACAAATTTCTTATCTTTAAATATTACATGGCGGAATAATGAGCTTTGTGAAGTCTCACGAGATATCTCTAAATACGGAATGATAATGACTAAAATGATTGATTGATTGTTTATATATTTAAAGATATAAATTTAAGAGGAATCTTTTAAATCAAAGTTAGATGAAGTTTAATAGAATATGGAAAAAATATCAAAGGCTATTCGGATAAGGTAATAAATATTAATAAAGTATATCAAGTATTTTTCGTTAACAAGTTTAACATCAATATAAAATTTTTATGCTCTAATAATATTTGGGATTTTCAAAATATTTGCTCAGAACGTTATAGGTAAACATTCTTTTGCAGTTATTAGCCAATGCGCATGTCTGAAGTCGAGAAATAATGTAAACGGGCTTCAAGACCTACATACATCAAATCTTGAGTGTCAAAGTAAAAAATCAAATGTTAAAATAAATAGATTTAGAACCAATCATAAAATGATTAAGCTGCGAAGTCTTCGATATTTATTCTATATAGTACATATATGTAAGTGGATCAGTGCGCAAATTGTGGATAATTTCGCACTGAGTGAAAAGTTTGTTAATCATATTACATGTTTTCCACATAGATTAGATAATAAAGCAAAAAACTATAATAACTGATGTATACAATAATTATTATTTGATATATCTTTCCCTAACAGTGTTTTCTAGATTAACATTATGCCAAAGCAAACATTTTGTTCCAAAAATGAATGTGACGGATATGCTGATGCTGGGCGACGAGGTGCACGGTTTCAATTTTAATGAGGAACAATTAGTGAAATACATTGATAGAGGACCCTATTTCGATACGACTGCCACCAAAAATGTAACGTCGCTCGTTGGAAAAACCGGTCACCTAAATTGTCGAATTAAAAATCTGGGCAATAAAACGGTTAGTAAAAATTTTAAAATTAAGTAAATAAAATTAGATTCCAATAGTTACTGAATTACAGGTATCCTGGATAAGACATAGAGATCTGCACCTATTAACAGTATCGGAAAGTACATACACATCGGACCAAAGATTTACGGCAATATACAATAAGCAAACTGGCGACTGGTCATTACAGGTACGAAGCATACTTTTGAAAAAGAAAACATTTTAAAGTTGTTTATAAAAACAAAAAAGTTATTTTATATACTTACCAAAAAGGCTTTTATAAGCAAATCTAATGGGGCTTATATATTTTCACGATAAGGGCTAAGAGCTGATTCCATCAAAGCATGTTCGTGTATCCATATGGTTGCCCATCTAATCTAAATCTGCAAGGAATTAAAATTAAAAAATTAATATATATTTGAATAGGAGAAGTTTTCAAGTATATAAAATTAGTGCAGGTTTACATGGTTCACAGACTATAAGAGCTTACAATAATATGGCATTTGGATACCCCTTTGTATTCGCCTTTGAAGTGACAAAAATAAAACATAAATAATATTCTTAAAATTCAATCGATTGTCATGGCAGCAGAATTTACAAGAATATAATTATATATATTTTAATAAAAATAAATAAAAAATGCAACTGATAAAATCTCAATTTTCCCTTTCAGATCAAATATCCACAAATCAGAGATTCCGGAGTTTACGAGTGTCAAATATCAACAACACCTCCAGTGGGATATACAATGATTTTCTCTGTTGTGGGTAGGTTCTATGATGTGGGGCTCTACATTTATTTTAATTGGTATATCGAGAATAAACATGCCTTGTTGATTCTTCAACATATACAAAAACACTGCAGACTTCAAGCTGAGGCAGTTGCTGCACATTTTCGCAATTTTTAACATCTTAAAACTTATTCTTGGCCAATTTCTGTCAAGTAGAAACGCCACAGAATGGCAAACGCGTGTTTTGCTGGGATTTTAAACACATCTGGCGGGCTTTTCTGCATTCCCGATACACGCACTGGGGACAACGTAGCCAGCGTGCTACAGCGCAACGTTGATTTTGCACTCCAAGAGAAGTGTAAATAACTTATCAACGATTTTTGAACAGACTGCTAGCTCTTTGCTATTGCTTCTAGGTTTTTAATCACTCCATCAATTTCTTTAAATTATTGAGAATTAAAAATGGCTTGATTGATGATGTGTCCACACTAAAAAATTGTATTAGCTAAAGCAATATTATCAACTACTAAGAGGCTAATAACTTTTTAGACAAAAAAAAAAACTATATACTATAATATATACATACCCTTAGTCTATTAACCTTTCCTACAGTTGACTGCTCCTAAGTAAGCTACGCGCGTTTTATAGATATGATTAAGTATTATTTGTATTTTTATACCAATTCTATATCATAATTAATTCCAGAACCAATTACAACTATACCCGGTGGACCAGAGTTATACATCGATTTGGGATCAACTGTTAATTTAACTTGCATCGTCAAACATCTTCCTGATCCACCGCTAATGGTGCACTGGACTCACAATAATCATGTTAGTATCAAGAATTTTTACTTTCGCTAATATTAGATTAAAAAATTAAAATTTATGTTACTAATTTAGTTTAAAGACTTTTATTAATTGTTAGCTAAAGCTTAAGTCCTTCTATAGAACAAACTGTTCAAGGGTATTTCAAATAATAATGGTCATCAGACTTCAATATGAGTTTGCCAAGGGGTATGCCAAGGTGACATATATTTATTTCTTTCTTCCCATAATTTATGGAAACTTTGTTATAAGTTATTTTGGTTCATATACAAGCTTGACCTATATATTGGACCTAAATTAAGAAAGTAATTCCAAAGTATATTACTTATATGGTTGGAGTAGAAAGTTGAGTGCAATTAAGTATATGATTAGATGTAAAAGCTATATACTACGAACTATAAGGTGTTTGCTCTATTAATTTGGATTATATAAGAAATAGTTCTACTTGCGACCAATGAAGACACTGCCCCTGAGTAATTTTTAATATTATTGAATAAATATTTCTTTTTTCGTAGGAAATTAATTATGATTCGCCACGAGGCGGAGTATCCGTTATAACCGAAAAAGGTGACATAACCACATCTTATTTGCTAATACAACGGGCTCAAATTTCGGATTCTGGAAAATATTCTTGTCTGCCATCAAATGCCAACTCGAAATCAGTTTACGTTCACATATTAAATGGTAAAGCTATTCTATCAATATAATGATCTGCGAATTAAAACTTGATCTTCTCTATTATATAGGGGATCATCCAGCGGCGGTTCAACGCGCAAACACTTGCGTAGGCTTAAGTTTGAGTGTTTTGATATTGTTAATGATAATTGCACATATTTAGGGACGTAATTGAACCAAAATAAAAAAAAAAAATATTGATATTTGTAAATATATATATATATCTATATGTATTCAGAGAACTTATCAAAAATATTAATTAATAAATTGAAATGAAACATTTTTATCTAGCTAATTGATTTACTTGGGAAGATCTGAATTGATATTGAGGTGAAAATTATAAATAAATAATAAATTAAGTGATACGGTAAAAGTCTTCGAAATTCTATATAGTCATTATAAAGTCTGCTAATCCCAAAATTAGCTAGACTTTATCATTTTAGTACTTGAAATTATAATCATTAATATTAAAATGATTTTCTCAATCCCATTTAGCATTCATTTAATGATAATTAATTCTGTTATATATGTATGTTGTAAAAACATAATCATTTCATAGTTACCATCAGAAATGCAATCTTTAGGTTCCAAATGATCAATTTAATCTGTTAATGATTATTTACTTGATGATAATTAGCAGTTAATATTGTATACATCACTATTATTATGGTCATACGTATGTAAGCACATAATGATCATTATCATAAATGTGAACGTTATATTTCTAATGATCATTAACCATATTATATTAAAGCAATTTACTTAATGATGATTAGCAGTATGATCATTGAAATAACAATCGTATTCCTTTAAGCTATACATATAACTATAAGAATTCTGCTTAATATTATTAACAAATTTAAATATTTACCACACAAAAGAAGAAGAGGAGCACCCGACCGCACAACTTCGCAGGACAAGATCAGAAATGCGACTAAAGCACTGCTGCAGCAGGCTCGCCCTTATATAGGGCGACGCTCCCACTTAAAATTTAACTCAACTCTTGAGCCACTCTCTGAGTTTGTTTTTCCACTCGCGCAGTAAAAAAGAAGTACTTTCGGCTGCTGCAAACACTCTACCGGCATTTTATGAATATATGTAAAGTTTTATGTATATGCAGCACCACATTTACATCATAAATGCTCTTTTACATTTGTGCTCCTTTCTGTTTTAGCTGAAAGCTGACAGCAGCTAGAAGACACATTTACATACATACATCGGATCAGCAATTCTTCTGATGTATTCATGTACATATGTATGTACGTACACTTATAAGAATAACAGTTTTTTCTCCGCCATGTAAACTTATTGTATTGCTAATTGTTCTTTTAGGTATTCTAAGAAATCAACATTTTTTAGTACAATATTATTTTACCGTTAGGTTATTTTAACTTTAGTTCTGTACTTACATATAATCCTCCATTATTATGCATAAAAAGCTACGCACACAGATGTTATGAAATCAACAATATTCACTGTTTAGTTATGTTTAAGCGATTAGGAATAATTTCCTAAGATGCTCTGAAATAATTAGAATATAATTAACCAGAGCTTACTACTTGGCGCCAGTGCAAAAAATGTACTAAAAAGTGAAGCGAGCTATCGATAGAGCTATCGATATTGCTATGTTATTTGACATACCAACTAGATATTTAAAAATGCTACTATTTTGCATGTTATATTTATTTACATTTGTGTCCCATAAAATTAATTTTTTTAAATTCGAATTTTTCATTTGAAAATGTTTCTGCTTTAATGATTACTAAGACTAAAATTTTTGCTTCTATATGCAGTAGTTTGTTGTAGTAGCTGTTGTATTTTTTAAAGGATTCGAATTCTTTGCTTTCCGTCTGGTGATTACTTATTGCTCTTATTAAAACTTTAAAACCATTTAGTACAACTTTGCTCATGTATTCAGTTTCTAAATGAAAATATGTAACTAACATTAATAAAAAATACAACCCTCGACAGTTTAAACATGAACAGTATTTTACAGTATTTAGTATTTTGTGAGATATTGCAATAGGGTCTTACTCTAGTGTAGTATGAAACAAATTAAACCCATTTTTCATGATATACATATTGTCTATCTGCGATTTAATAAAACACAATAATAAATAAATTAGCAAGTTAATTTAAGCACGCGACTTGTCAATATAGTGATAAAGAAATTTGGTATACATAAATTAATTGCCATATATATTTAAGGTAAATATAATTATGCATGTGTAAGACATACACAAAATTTATCATTTGTAAAAATTACAAATGTTTTTCTGATTGATAATATTGATTTACATCCAGTTCATTAATGAATTGAGCACAAAGTAGATTTGTATGTGTGTATATCGATTTTGCGTGTGTAAAACAGATTTGATGGTGTTTGTTACATTTATATATTTTTTTCACTGTTATAAAACTGGGAAAAGTGAAAAGCTGACTATTAATTGTTTACATATGTATGTATGTTTAAAAACGTGCAGCCGCATGAGAAAGAAAAACAACGCTTACTATTCATTTAAATCTGCATGTAAATATTTTTTGCGTGAGTTTGATTTTGTGTATGTACATATGTACATAAATATCGATTTTACCATTGTGAACATAAATACCTACGTATGTACATAAATATCGATTTTGCCATTGTGAACATAAATACCAGTGAATATTCTGACGATTCTGCCGAAAGTAAGTGGAACGTTATAAACATTGAAAAATATGGGAACTGATTTCACGGTGTAATAATAATAAAAGCAACTCAAATACCTCTTAGATAAGATACTAAGAAAGAAAAAACGAAGAAAAAAACGCAAAATCTATGACTAAGAAATATGGATTTTTGCAGAAGCGCCGCCGACTAGGCCTGGCTGCTAAACTTCTGCTTCGTTCTCGGTGAAAAATATGCGTAAGCCCTAATTATAACTGTAAAATATATACATACGATTTGACCGGTCTTTGTTGGCATATGCAAATGAAGAGGGAAAAGCTGTTTTCAACTGCAAAAGCTTTCAAAACATCTTTTGTCATATTGATTATGGATTTTATTTTGCATATGTATATTTTATTGATTTTATTATCGGCGAGAAGACCAGAGATAAAATGAATTCAAAGAAAAAGACTATTAGTAAACAAATGAGACGGTCGCAATTTGATGGCAGCCGACTTTGTGATACTCTATTGCAGACGGAAAAGTGCTAAATATATTAAAAATCAATATTTACACGTAACGAGACACGAGAAACTTTTATTGTGTATATTCAATGTCGTTTTAGTAGTAGTACTTCCGGCATAATGTTACAGACTTCAAACGTATAAACCATAAATATGTAAATGGATTTAATGGGACGGTCAAATATTATTATTCTAAATTGAATAATACATATATATTCAAGTTGTTCTTCCGATTAAATTGGTTATTTAATATCTAAATTTGGCGCGTCTCCAGTCAAAATATATTTATTAAATTTATTGACAGACAAACCAATATACTCTTTTTCACTTAATGAACGAGTATTAGAGATTAGAATAAACGTAATTACTATGTAAGATAGTTAACTAAGATATAAAACTGAGAAATTATACATAAATAGGAATACTGAAATAAATGTATTGAGTGTTGTAAGTTTCGTTATAAAGCTGAAGTTTATTTGCATAAGAAATTTATAACTGTTGAGCTATCAATATTTTTTGTTTTAATTTCTTTAAGTTAATGTAATTAACCTTTAGACACTATATTATAGTATTGAGTTTACGGATTCCGTACTGTCCGGCATTTTATGTATATAATGTATATCATTTACGAAACTGTCGTAGCAAAAGCAGCTGCAACATTCCTACGATAATTGGTTTTAAATTCACTCAAACTATGAGCGCACATTAAGCTGATGCGCTGTGAGAAGAAAGAAGCTTGTAATGAAGGAGAGAGAGAGAGAGAGAGAGAGAGAGAGAGAAAAGGCACGGGTGACCGATTTGATCGACTGATCTCTTCAACATCTTAGAGCTAGCAAAGTATTGGGTAAACTGTCGCTCTTAAATAGAACTGTTAAGCTAGGGCTGGTTGCTAAGCTCAAGAGAAATTCGCTTCAAAATTGATTTGATCTCTGTTGTAATTTAATGGGTAGCAAAAGCCAATTTAATGAGGGGTCGTAAAGCTTTGATTTTTTATATACATTATTAAGATTTCTAATTAGCTATTATTAAGAATTGAATTCTTAGTCTCGAACAAATCCTTATAATATTAATCTGAATAAAAATAAAAATAGAATAATTGAATAAAAATGAATCTAAAATCTGAGTTGCTCACAAAATTAAAGCTAAACGCATGAAGAAATAGATTCCTTTATAACATAATAATATAAAAGCTTCTGGTAAATATTTGTATATATCTAGAGACAATACATGTTTCAATATTCATTTCTACCCTGTTCAATGTATTTAAAATATTCCCATTCTTATTAATTATAATTTTATATTCTCAAACCATATGTTGTTTCTCATATCAATTTCAGGTCGAAATGGTCAGTAGTTGTATTTAACAGTAATATTTATATAACGTTTTGACTATGGCCGCTCATCATTATACCGTGGAAGTGGGCGATACCAACTTTACAATTCTAAGTCGGTATATTAAATTAAGGCCTATTGGATCTGGTGCTCAAGGCATTGTGTGGTAAGTAAAATGGGGTGAGAATATTAGTTAATAATAACAAAGAGTAATAATATTAAGAAAATATATTAAATACATACATCGAAATATTTTGTATTTGAGAAATTTATTACTATTCTAAATTAAATGTACTAAATTAATTGAAATCGAAAATAATTTTGCTCACTTTAATAGTCGAGTAGAAAGTCAATCAAATTTTAATACAAATTCACTCTCCATAAAGTACTACATATTTATCTAGATAAGAGGATTAAATTTAGTCATGTCTAACTCCGTAATTGTAACAGCTTCACATTTAAACTGAGAAGTATAAAATATTAGATACACAATATATGAATATTGAATAGCTTTAAATATTTACTAATTTTTTTTTATAATTCTATCATTTTTCCAGCGCTGCCTATGACACGATTACCGAGCAAAATGTTGCCATAAAGAAACTGTCTCGCCCATTCCAAAATGTGACGCACGCTAAACGAGCTTACAGAGAATTTAAGCTTATGAAATTAGTGAACCATAAAAATGTAAGTGATATTTTATTAATTGAAATGCAAAAATTAAAACATATTTGTACTTTGGTTTAGATCATTGGTTTGCTCAATGCGTTCACTCCTCAACGCAATTTGGAGGAGTTTCAGGATGTTTATCTTGTGATGGAGCTAATGGATGCTAATTTATGTCAGGTTATTCAAATGGACTTAGACCATGACCGAATGTCCTATTTGCTTTACCAAATGCTCTGTGGAATTAAGCATTTGCATTCCGCTGGAATTATACATAGAGTAAGTATTAATATATTTACTGTTATATTTCAAATTAGCTGAGCCGAGTATGAATAAATTCATAACTAATTTTATTCTGCTTCTTCACAGGATTTAAAACCTTCCAATATAGTTGTTAAGGCCGACTGTACTCTAAAGATATTGGATTTTGGACTTGCACGCACAGCTGGTACCACATTCATGATGACTCCATATGTCGTAACTAGATATTATAGAGCTCCGGAAGTCATTTTGGGTATGGGATATACCGAGAATGTAGATATCTGGTCAGTGGGTTGCATTATGGGTGAGATGATTAGAGGTGGAGTACTTTTCCCTGGAACTGATCACATTGATCAGTGGAATAAAATAATTGGTAAACAAGATGCGCTACAAATTAAAGTTGTTCAACAAATAAATGTTTCGAATTTTATATTATAGAGCAATTGGGCACACCGTCCCCATCATTTATGCAGCGTCTGCAGCCAACTGTTCGCAATTACGTGGAGAATCGTCCAAGATATACTGGATATTCATTTGATAGGCTTTTTCCTGATGGTCTGTTTCCTAACGATAATAGTCAAAATAGCCGAAGAAAGGCTTCTGAGGCAAGGGATCTACTCAGCAAGATGCTAGTCATTGATCCCGAACAGAGGATATCAGTGGATAGAGCTTTACAGCACGAATACATTAATGTATGGTATGACGCCGAGGAAGTTGATGCTGTAAGTATTTGATTAGTTAAAAATGAAAAATCTACATGATATTAGTATATATTTAAAAAATTGGAAGGGTCTTATATCAATAAAGATCTTTAGAGCTTGACAATCTTGTTAAGCCGGTTTTACTAACTAACTAGTGCATAATATGATATCATATATTGAATACATTTATATAAATTTAATTATAATTTTGCTTTTCCTTTTTAAATAGCCTGCTCCAGAGCCATATGATCATAGCGTCGATGAGCGAGAGCATACTGTTGAGCAGTGGAAGGAGCTGATCTATGAAGAAGTCATGGACTATGAGGCGCACAATAATATTAACCGATAGAGCATAAATAATTTGTTAATAAGACAGTTATTTAGCCTTACGCCTATCAACAATACAAACACTTTATTAATATTTATAATAATCACAACAACAACAACAAATAAAAATCATACTGTTTAATGTGCAAATCGCATTTGTCTTTTTATTACAAAATTTTAAAAATGCTAAAATAAGCAAACGATTGCTTAGGTTTAACAGATTAACTCAAAGTAAGAGGAACTCAATTCACCTTTAACCTACTCTAAGGTACTTCAAGAAACGTTCTCTTAAATAAAATTTCTCTTCACTTCTACAATCTCATTTCTTCGGATAAGAACATTTATGTGGGCAATAAAGTTCGATAACAAATAAAACGAAAAATATTCTGATGAATCACTTTGAAAATTAACAAATAAATCATCTTTGGCATATGTTCGTAATATTATTAGTTAGTCCATTATTTAAAAAAGTGTTTATAAACGTTTTTACATTATTTGCCTTAAATTACTTTCTAAACAGATTCATCTTCAGTTATGAGCCCAAGAAGAGAGGCGGCTGATTCCTCACTAATCCAAATTAGTCCAATAAACAATGCTTCACAAATTCCAATCAGCGCTCCAGCACTGACGTCCAGAATGAAGTGTCTTTTTAATATTAGCCTAGAGATCACGACGCTGACAGCCCAGGCAGTCATCGGCATCCAGAACACGATTGGCAACGTATGCAATTTGGTAAAGAAGATTAGAACATAGAAAGCTCTGGATGCGTGTCCCGAGGGAAAGCTGAACTTGTCCGGGCCAATGACAAGCGCATCCTTAACAGCTGCCGGTCGTCGTCTGCGCACGAGTGCTTTCAACACAGCCACAACAAGTATATCTAACAGTAATCCAAGCAGCATATTAACTTGCATTTGGTACAGATTCTTAGAATTTATTAGCCATATAAATGCAACCCAAGTACAGAGCCAGGCTATTCCATCACAGGATATTTCTAGAAATTTGCAGTGAATCTTAAGGGACTTAAAGGATGCAAATTGCAGTAAATACGACACAAAGCGGTCTGTTAGCTTAACGTCCAGTTCCGCAATCCTCTTCATAGTGGGCGAATTTTTAAGCTGAAAGGTAAACAAAGGAAAACATTAATGAGCATAGGAATTCAAATGTAGGACTCTAATTAACATATACATGTATATATTTATAAACATATAAAAATTATATTATTAAATTTGTCTATGAAATATTTTAAATTAATGTTTTAAACAAACCGTTTCCATTTTCCCAGCTTTGGAATTACAATCCAAAATAAGTAAGTCTAATAGGGATGAACCATATTTACCCATCTCGATAATTGTAACAAGTACTGTGAAGTACTTAAAATATCAACTCAGTTTGGACTGCATTTCAATTGAATTGGTAATTTATTGGAGTTACAAAATTTCTGTTAACAATCATAATAAAAGAAATTCGCTAAATTCCCTGAACTGAATTTAATATTCAATAACGATCGTTATGGCTGCAAAAAGTTTAAACAACAAAAATATATCGGAACATTGGCAGGCTTTGAGACGGTCCCACGTTTCATTCCATTTACTTTTAGTTCGATGCTACATTGTGAACAATCATGTGGTATTCCACAACATAAGTACATTGAACAGTAAATTGACTAGGTTTTGTTTATAGTTTATGTAGAACACCCGGTTTACATAATAATACTGGAAGGATGAACACGTTAAAACTGATTAGAAATAATTGGAAGAAAAGTCTCTTTTTTGCATGTGTAGCTGGATATGGGGCATCCACAGTAAAATCAAAAATTGAGTAAGTCCTAAATTGAGTACTTGATGTTTATATAAATTAAGTTTCATTGCAGCATTAAATTGTATATGAGTAAATTGTCAAATGAAGTCTTGCATAGCAATCAAACAACGAAAATCCTACCAAAAAATGTGCTTGTGATAATGAATCCGATTGCCAAGAAGAAAAAGGCAGAGAATTTGGTAAAGTTTCATACATGAAAATGTAAATGAATTGAATTTGATCAATTTGCTTTCAGTTCAAAAAGTACTGTGAACCCCTTTTGCATTTAGCTGGCTTTTCTGTTGAAATACTCCGGACGAATCACATCGGTCACGCCAAGACATATGTCGAGGAAATGAACACGTTGCCAGATGTGATTGTTGTTGCCGGCGGAGATGGCACAAAGTCTGAGGTGGTCACCGGCCTCCTGCGACGTCAGGGCGAAATCTGTCCCATTTCGCTCCTTCCGCTGGGACGGGAAAAGTCAACGAGCTTCAACTGGTTCAGTTTTGGGAGTGAATTGGAATTTGTGACGACCTTATGTAATGCTCTGTTGCCTCTGCTGAAGAACCAATATAGATATGCTGATGTGATTCAATACGATGTTCTCGATGAGGAGAGCAAAGAGAGCGAGGGCCAGACCAACAATTTGAAACCGATCTTTGGTATCAATGGCTTCTCGTGGGGCCTCTTGAAGGACATCGACACCCTGAAGGACAAATATTGGTATGTGGGTCCGCTGAGGCATCATCTGGCTGCATTTTTCCGATCGTTTTCTGGAAAGTCCAATTGGGACTCCGAGACTGACTATGTTTACACTCCGCCGTGCCGTGGCTGCAGCAATTGCTGTGCCGAAGTTGAAGTTCAGCCAGCAAAAGGATTCTTCCTGACCAAACTCGTTAAAACACAAAATGTGAGCCCAGTCGCAGCGCAGAAACAAGTTAAGAACGAGAACTGCGCTACGAAACACCAAGGTTGCATTAAGTCCAATCAGATCAACATTAATCTTAGTCAAAACGAAGAGGATTTTTCGGAACTGGAAAGTAAATTTATCGACTCCTTGCAGCCCGGATGGGACTTCATAAAAAATATACCCAAAATAACGAATAAAACTGTAGAGCCTAACTTGGTGCTGAAGAGTAGAACGATCAAACTGTATCCGTCGGTGAGCTCGGAGCCCATCTTCTACTCCATAGATGGAGAGGAATACGAGCCACGACCCATCCAAGTGTCGATTATTCCGAATGCCATTAAAGTGTTTTGTTGAAACTAAATACAATCTCGTTTACTTTAATGATCATAAATATTATTTAAGTTTATCTTAGTATAACATAACGCATTCACAGCAGAAATTAACGGCGATCTCCTCCCATATCCAGAGTTGCGTATAATCGTTGATGTACTCATCCGAAGTTATGAGAATTAGTTTATCGCTTATATGGATGCAGGAGCCCGGCTTACGGCGCAGAACTTTGATGGTGAACGATTTGGGCTTGCACTTGAAGTGTCCGTACCAGCATTTCTTGGCAATGCACTCGATGGATCGAATGTAGCGTGGGAAGTAATTTAGGCCCAGATCGATCCAGTTAATGATTGAGGAGCATTCCCATGGTCGGGTTTTGAATACATCGCCTTTTCCATGTCCACTTGGGTCCATGAAGACATTCCTCACGTTTATGGCTTTTCCTTTCAGTGAGTCCTCCTCCTTTTTGGCAAAGTAGGAGAAATGATTTGTCTCCCAAGCGGGGAAACTGCCCAACGAAACGACATTATGATCGGCATAGAACGGCACATCCACAGCAGATCTCTTCGATCCCAAGCTTGGAGTATTTTCGTTGCTCCCACTTTTCGGCGGATCAATGCTCATGTATCGCGGATTAAAGGCTTGACCCAAAATCATGCTCAACGACTTTTTCGACAGCTCCGTGCAATAGTCCTGCTGCACCGTGCACAGCAGACCCACTGTGCAGCACAGTTCGCAAATCCAAAACAAACTGAAATTCTTACTGGAAATGAACACTCCATTCATTCTGACTCTCACTAAGTACGCACATCTGCAACAAATATAATATTATTTACAGTCTTTATACATCTTAATTGATTCTTACTTATTGAGCAGAAATACATAAAATTAAAATTAAACAATTTTCGTATCAAATAAAAAATTAAATTAAAATCATCTTCACTCCTTTCCAAGCACTGGAAAACAACAAAAACAAAATCACTAAGCTTAGTATGCAGCTTAAATACTAATTTGTTTTAGGTATTTAAGCCTAAAAGGATCATTTTTGAAAACAAACTTATCGATTAACAGGAATTAGCATGATCGCTGAAAATCCAATTAATGCATATGCTATCGATTTTCTCTCGCACATATTTTCTACAGTTACTCATTAGAATAAGTGCAATCAATAATAAAATATAAATAATAATGTATTTAAGTATTTATTATTTTTTAGTTGAAAATGCAACCTTCCCTCAAAGTCTATATTTTTAGCAGTGTAAAACTAAATTCTTGTTTATCGACGCTAATTTTTTTACATTTCTCTATTTAAATCAAAGATTAACATTGAACGGACAATGGGAATGGAACACTTGCACTGTACTGCATTGATGATAGAGTGATAGACGATATACAAAATCACGACTATCTTAAAAATTCAAAGCAAAAATTTTAAAATAGCTAATTTTGTATTAATCATTAAAAGATATAATCTATTTATTTTATTGGTCCTGCATTTAAAATTTTAAGTTCGGACAGGATTTAACATATTTCCACCTGTTTCTTAATGGCGAAATCATATGGTTTATGGATGATATGGAATGCAATGGAATGGAATACATAACAGACTAAAAGATTTTTGTACATATCTGAAGCATACTGAACTATATCTCGTAGCAAAAGGACTGATAACAAATACAAACTCTGAAATCGGTATAGTCGATAGAGTGCAGAAGTAACTTAAATAATTAAAATGATACAAAAGGAATTTGCACAGCTCTAACAGTGACACAACGTGGTTTATTACATGTTCTTCGATAGTTTCGATACTTTCGAGTGCCACCACTATATCTCGGGAATCATTACATTATAAATTTATACATAAATATATGCCTATTGTATTCGGAGTATGTATTCTGCATTTAAATATAACGAAAATGTATAGACAATAATTTCATTAACATATCGGAAGATTATAAAGTGGAAAAAGTGTTTCGCTAAAGTTAATATCACATACATCTCAATGCATGATGTATATTTATCCGTACCATATGCATACATACATATATATGTTCAATTGTATTTAAAATCTTTAAACTCGTCTCTAAAAACAACGTTTTCCCCATACTGCAAAATCGGAAAACAACGACAAGTTACATAGTCGAATCTAAACGTGTCTCTTAAAATACGCATTACTGTTATTCAGATACATACATATGCCAGTTGTCTTTAACATTATGAGCTGAAATGGAATGCAAACATTAATAATAATTATGCCAATAACATGAATCGATTAGATAATTGATAGATAATTCGTCCTATCTAAATAGCTTACGTACGTACCTACATACATACATACATATCTTTACAGCTGAGCATTTAAAAACATTCACCTACTTTCATACGTATGTCTATGGACGTATATATATATATATATATATATATATATATATATTTAATGTATCTGTATGTTGGTATGTATGTACGTATGTCTGACTAGCCTAATACAGACAATATTGTAAATGTTAAATATGCGTAGTAATATAAATACTATCTAAAATGTATGTAACATGAGTTTAGTACAGAGTTTAGTTAGCTGCGACGTGTAATGCATCCAAGTCGAGCAATTTCATAATTTATTTACAAATTGCATTGCTGTTGTTTTTGTTTTTCTAATAATTATGGCTCATTGTTTTGAGCTGGACTTTCGATCATATTTCGTACAAGTGTCTTGGCAGTTGAAATAAACACAGTGCGCACAAATTGTTTCCGTACAGCAACTACTTATGTCATTGATAACGAAATACCTAACACGCAATAGGTAAACAAGAAGCGTATATGCCTCGGAAACTATTTCGGCATGTCCATAAATGTATTAAACAAGTTAAATATTGCATAAGTTAATAATAGAAGCATGTAAGAATGTTCTAGAAGGAACTGCCCGACTAGCAGATACCCTACGCAAAAGTGCCCTATGAAGCAGGAAAACGCACTAGCAAGTGCTCACGCTGACTACTGCGCACTTTCTGTCTTTGCTTTTGCGTTTTGCTCTTTCCACGGCGGAAAATGTTTTTATTAAACAAACGTCGTACTATCTTCATGAAAAGCTGGGTGTACATATAGTACACTTGTGTAATACTTAAGCTACTACAAATTAGTTTAACAAAAAATAATAAAAAAAATTATAAAAAAAATAGTGTAAATTTGTGTTTACTCGACGAGAGATTTTGTGTCTAGCTTTAATTGTATGCCAGTTAAGTTTGAAAAATCAAGTGAAAATGCCGATTTGTATCAATGTCAAGCAAATGAGCTGAGGAATCAACAAACAATTTGATAAACTTGTACAACCTTGGGTATATAAGAATATATATATAGTCTATATGTCTTAAACGTAGCAGAGTTCGACGCTCTAATACACACGGCCAGACAGACGCACATTACTATATGAGAATTGTATCGACTGTTGATCGTAATATATAGATATATATTTACTTGGGATTTCTTGCCGATTTTGTAGTCGACGAGCTTTAATAGGTCAATAATGTTAAATCGAAAACAATAAAAATTTTATATAATTATGTACTATTATTATATATGATAAAGTTATAAATGATAATTTAGAAGGTTTATGTTCTTCAGTATTATGTTATCAAAGATTCTTTATCAATAAGTGTATCGTTGGCATCTACCTAGACACAAAGCTAAACTTCTCTTAGAGAAAGAGGTGTGTAAAGAAAACCACCTGTAGGAAAATCTTGAAAATTTAAGAGTTTAAGGCGAAAGAGATTTGTATACCACTTGATAAGAATCAGAAATTTAACGTCCTAGTACGGTACAAATGATATTGAATGTATGTAGAATAAGTATATAGATAGTAAGAATCTTAAACACATCTCGTAGACTTAACGAACTTAAGTGATATCATTTGGTCCATAGGCTCTTCTCCTATATTCACGGATATGGAAGTGTTACCTTTAAAGCATAATCATGATTAAGACTATATAACATTGTGTCTTATCTAAAATAATAATAACCATGTTTTACATTCCATTTTTGCAGGTTTGGAAGGCGGGTAGATTTACGATGGCTTCCATGTCAGACAAAGTAATAGTGCTAAAGGAATATCAAAAGAAGCTGAAAACAATGAAAAAGAAATTTTTTGTTCTGTACAAGGAAACAGCCACTACCGAAGCCAGATTGGCATATTACGATAGTGAAAAGAAATTCATTCAAAATGAGAAGCCGAAACGCGTTATAGATGTGAAAAATTGCTTTAATATAAATCGGCGAATTGATACCAAACACAAGTATGTCATAACCCTATCGTCGCTAGATGGTGGCTTTGGAATTGTCCTGAATACCGAAGAGGACCTACAAAAATGGTTGGCATGTTTGTTATCTATCCAACGTGAAAATTCAAATGGAATTGAGCCACAACAGTACGGTAAGTTAATAACATAAAAAGATATAACATATCTGCGGAACCACGAAGATCATTGGGGGAAAAACACCAAACAGCTTAGAATTAGAGTTGATTATAAGATAACTTATTAGAAATAACTTTACTGATTTATTTACACATATATATTATATTTTAGACAATGTTTGGGAAGTTGTTGTGCAAAAGAAAGGCTTGTGCGTGAGTGTTGGTATCAGCGGGAGCTATTACTGCTGCCTAACATCGAAGTCACTAACACTAAGACGCATTGGATCGGACAAATTACCAAATGGAGAATATCGAATTTCAATTGTTGAAATACTTTTAACCACGATAAGAAGGTGCGTAACATTTCAAATTTGGATCTTAAAGGAAAGGTTAAATTATATTATTGCCATTTAAGCAATGGATAATCTAAGGAGACTTATCTGATCCTATTAATAAAATACTATAATTATATTTCAGATGTGGTCACGCCTCGCCACAAAACATTTTTTATATGGAACTGGGGCGGCAGAGTGTTTTGGGTTCTGGTGAAATTTGGATGGAAACAGAGGATGCTGCAATAGCTAAAAACATGCACGATAAGATATTGAGGTAAAGCATAGAAAACTACAGAGTTCAGTTTTCAATATCTACATATTAATATATTATATGTTTACATTTTTGCAGCGCAATGTCAGCTAAAACGGAGTCGAATATGAATTTCTTAAATGTACAAAAGGGAAATTCGGACTTGAGCAGCGAACCGATGAGAAAACGATCTTCATCAGCAAATGAGGCGTCCAAACCCATTAACGTTTTACACAAACGTCAAAATCCTATTGAAGCAAGAAGTAGTTTTTCTCCACAGTACAACAGTAAGTCAAATATTTGTTGCTTTAATAATACATAATTATGTATTTTTTGCTTTTTAACGATTTTCAATTTAATTTACGAAATTTAAACTCTTCAGTAGTATTAATATTAAAGATCTTCACTCATTCTTGCTAGGCTATGGACGAGAACGCTGCGACAGCTTACCAACTAGAAATCGGACGTTGAGCGAATGCAGTAATCAAACGTACATTGCATTGAAGCATGCGCATGCGCAACGATGCAATACGATTTCGGGATCGCGGTCATATTTAATTCAAAGACACAGTGATAGCCCACCAGCGTATTCAATGAAATGCTCTGAGAGTGAAGAGTCATCAATAAGCATTGACGATACGTATGACAAATCCCTGCTCGACGCTTATCGAATAAAGTAAGTTATCAAATTTTGTTTATTATCAATATTATTTCACTTATAAGGAAAGCATGTTGTATTTGTTAAAACGACCGTTGTGCGGGTGACGTAAGGCAAAGCTATTTAATCAACACTGCTGAATGTCACCAGTAACATTATAATTCTGTTTGATTATCAAGTTTGTGCTCTGATGATGGGGTTATATCTTTTTTTTATACTCGCTAACTTTGGTGTCAGTCTACATGAATGAATAAAGATAGTTGACATTTTAATGCTAATGCCCAAAGACCAAATATATATAGTAGATATATCTAAACCCACTAAGGGCGTGGCATTTAAAACTAAAAACTTATAATTTTCATTCTTTTAGCTCAATAACTTCCAAGGCAATGATACCCGAAGAAAATATTGATGAAGACTTTTCAGATAGCAACAGAGTCTCTCGAACAAGTGTTACTGGTAATTTTAGCAAGAAACAACTTATTTATTTCATAAATAAACGAATCTTTTATCATTCACAGGATTAAACAATTTACTCAATGTTGTCGACAGAGACTCGAAAATGGATTTTGCTGACCACCTCTCTGAAATATTAGTACAAGACGCTGATATTGATAACCAGTACGTTTTCTAATAGACTAAATAACTGAAAGATTTAAAAATATAGTAGTAACGTTTGCTTCTTATGAGAAACGTTCTTATAGATCTTAAACGACTTATAAACATCGTGAATAGAATATTAATAATTCTTAAATTTTATTTTAGGTGTGATCGTCCAAGCCGAGCTTATTCAATTGGAAGCAAAGTCGAGCACATAAAACGCAATAAGCTTCTTGGAAATATAAGTGAAGTTGACAATTCATCACCGCGGGTTCGAGCGTATTCGGTTGGATCAAAGTCAAATATACCACGTTGTGAAATTCAGCGGGGCGTTGTGTCCAAATTAAAAAAGGGCCATGTTCATAAAGGGAGCATATGTAACGTAGATGGTCAAACGTGCAATGATAGGCTTGCCTACAATTCTCCAAAGGAAATGAAGTCTACGAGCGCACCGCTTTTAAATGCGAGAAATTTTATTAGTCCAGTACGCATGAGTGATTTAATGGAAATAGATTTTTCCAACACCGCCGCAACATCCACTACTTCGCAACAACAATTATCGTTCAAAAATTGTCAGGTACCTAAAAATGTGCAAATTGAATCCCAAATTCATAAGAGTACTCCTATCGGAAATGCAAGCTTAAATGGAAATATCAAGCCAACGGAAATGCTCAGGCAAAATGACTTGATAAACAAGTTTAGAATACCGAAAACGGTAGAAAACTCAGAAAGTGGATATTTAGAGATGAAACCAGTTAATATGGTGAACACTTCCTTTAAACAAATAAGCATTGATGAAGACCACATTGAAAAGATGAGGGTGCAAAGTCAACTCGTCTCAAAGCTGCAAGCAAAGCGGGATGAAGCTAAAAATGATAGCAACATTTCCTCTGAAGAGTTAGAAAAGAATCCAGATTTGCCAGAGTCTCAATATAAAACGAACATCGATTCAAATAAATCTGAAGATATTGAGAAGTCCCACCCCGAAAGTGATTTGAAAGCCAAAATGGTTAAACAGAAAATGGAAAATACCCTAAATAATTTTGCCTTAGACATAAGTAATGCAACTACAGCCGGAAGAAAGTTAATACATTCGATTAGTAACGAAGACTACACGAAAAACATAAGTAAATCAAATGCAGCTGATACGAAAGATGTCGGCTACCAAATTCTGCAAATCAAAAGTGATAGTTCTCTAATTTCAAAGAATAAAAATCAAAGGCCATCCTACAAGCCACAATGTGGCCGACAGTTGCTGCTAGAAGGTGTAAATAAGATGGATAGAAAAGAGCAAATTTTAAATGCAAACACAAACACTAAATGTAATTTGTTAAATGAGAAAAATGAGCCCAATCTTACAAATGTGGCTTTATCAGATAGTGTTCAAAACAAGAATGAGACTAAATTGCCGTCAGGCGTGTGCGAATATGAACTTTACTATGCAAGTTTAGACCTTCCACAAAGCAGCGGACAATTGGCAACGAATTGCCTTAAAATAGTCTCATGTGAATCTCCGCCAATTCCAATTTGCTTTGAGAACAACAGCTCATATGCAAAAATTGATTTTGATCAATCTGATTCATCGTCTGCTTCATCAAAAATTTGTAATATCTAAAATCTAATATAAGTATAAATAAAAACGCTTTTCATAAAAAAAGAATTTCTCTTGGTATTTAATAAATATAGTTTATATATAAAAATATATTTTTTAGCAACTTTATTAAACACTAACTTTATCAATTCAACTTATTTTTTTAAAGCGATGATATTGATTGAAAAAATAACTCTTACTCGCAATGGACTGCTAAGTGTACAATAAAGTTATACTCTATTTATGCTCAAGGGCTTTAATCAAGGGTCTTATATGTATATTTATACGGCGTACATACCTGCAAATCCATACTTAACCTCAATTTTGGATGACGTGTAAGGAAATCTAGTCTGGATCAATCATTGTTTAATTTGCGAAACACTAGCACATATTAGACACATGGTCTACTAATTAATTTATAAATTAACATATTAAACTGATCACCTTTGCTGATCGGGCAAATCAGCATCAGCATCAGCATGATACCATTTTTATCGATATTTATCGTTAATGGAAATGGAAATAAAGAAGTGAACTGCTAACAGTGATGACTATTTATTTCGATAGACAACGCTAGGTTGTTTTTGTGCTATCCATCTAAATTGTGAAACATTTCAAAGTATATCTAGTTTTAATTTATTGTAAATTCGGCTACTATTTCTATTTTTGTTATATAAAGATTTAAAGTTCCTAAAATCTTGATTTAGCAGAAGCAGCATGACAGCTTATATTTATTAATGATTATTAAACTGATATTTCTTAGCAAGTAGTTTTGAAACACATAAATAATTTGTATTTTCCTGCTGTGCGAAAAGCTTCCAATATTCAATGCAAAATACTCGACGTTAGCTTGACGCAAATACTGGTTGAAAAGTAGTCATAAACTGGAACTAATGTGAAAAAGCCGGCAGCTGAATACTTTTCGTTGAACTTACAAATTAGGTATTTTAAAATACACTAAATAATCCCGCACATGTTTAGCATTACGTGTCAGAAATATTGTCGCATAAAAATGGAGACGAATTGGATTTTGCTTTATGTTACAATAATATGTTTGATCATAAACCCGATAACGGCAGAAATTGTCAACAAAAATGTGGAGAGAAATTTGGATATATCCTCCCAGCTCGTAAGAACATCTTATAAAATACAAGTCGAGGAGTCAGCCGGCAAACCACTAAAAGAGTATGAATTCATTGTCAAAGACCCAAATCTATCATTTATAATTGTCAAAGATGGGTTCGGTAAGAGACTGGACATTGAAGAACAGAAAAGACTAACTGTGAATAGCCTAATAACATATAAGATCAAATTTGCATCGAATGCACCGCAGCAAACGCTGCACATTGATACAGTCTCAACCAAAAATATTCTGCCCTATCCGTCGGAAATCAAGCAGAACGATAAACAGTTGGTCAAATATGTAGGTGGACTCTATCTGTATTCCAACTACCTGACCCTAACGCAAAAGCTAAACATCCAACTTAGTTCGTCCAACATCATTTCGCACACGCAGATAAGACCATTTTCGGTAATGTCGAATAAAATCTCTTATGGACCGTACGAGAATATCGCAAGTAAGTAATATCCGTAAGTACGACTATTGTTGCCAAGATTAACTGGAAATTGCAATTCAACAGAGTTGACTGATGATGAGCTGTTCGTCCACTATGAGAATCAGTCTCCGTTTCTGACCGTGAACTCATTGGAGCGCACGATTGAAGTCTCACATTGGGGCAACATTGCAGTGAAGGAGGAAATCCAAATGACCCACACTGGGGCGAAATTGAAGGGATCCTTTTCGCGTTATGATTTCCAGAAAGACGGTCGCTCTGGCCAGTCGGCTGTTAAGTCATACAGAACCTATTTGCCCGCATCGGCAACTGGCGTCTATTATCGCGACACCAATGGCAATATCTCCACATCGAACATGAATCAGATGCGTGAATCTGTTGATCTCGACTTACGCCCCCGATTCCCGTTGTTTGGTGGATGGAAAACGCAATACGTACTCGGCTACAACGTGCCCTCCTATGAATATCTGTACAGCTCTGACAACAACTACGTCCTCAAGATGTATGTCATCGACCATATACACGATAATATGTGCATCGACGAGGCTGTTATAACTATAATACTACCGGAGGGATCCACCAACATCAAGCTTGAACCACCATATGGCATTAAGCGGCACCAGAACACACTGATTCACACCTATTTGGATACTGTGGGACGTCCAGTTATTTCCTTTTCGCAGCGCAATATGGTCGAGAATCACATTGCCGAGTTCACACTGAAGTACACGTTCTCAAAGGTGTCCTTGCTTCAGGAGCCACTCCTAGTTATTGGTTTTATTTATATTATTTTTCTTCTTACCATTGTACTTCTACGGTTAGACTTCTCTATTACATCCCATTCGCATAAAGATTAATTTCTATATAGAAATATGCATTTTGATTAATGACTATCAAATAAAAATCGAAACTTTAAAATATTAAATTTTATGTACTTTTTTAAATTGATTAATGTACGAATGTAATGAGCAAGGACTATGTATTATAATTTGAGACTCCATTCCATAGAACTGATTAAATATATCCACAATATCTGTCTGTCTCAAAAAAGAAGTTGATGGCATATGGAACGCAAAAAAATTTTAATACGCTTGAAATCTTATTATGTTAAATTAAAATTTTGAAATATATATTTAAAGCTTTGTAATTTTTATACCGATTAGACGACAAGCTCTAAACTGTCTGCCCACATACGAAAGTATATAAAAATGTATTCTACAAATTTCAAGTCTTAAATCTGAATATATTAACTTTAAAGGTCGGCCCAGAAGTAGGCACTGATAATTAATAGATTGCTTACCTTAGTTATTGTTTAAAGTATTACAAATTAGAAACATTTTTCAAATATTTTTATTTTTGCCTATGTATATCTTATTATATGCAAATTATAAAGAATTAATCTTAGAGTTTTTCAAATTATTTTATTTATTCATATTTATTCACAACAATTATTAATATAAATTTCTAGCAATTCTAATATTATTTATCATTAAGGAGTAGAGTATTTATAGTTTTTTCTGCTAGACTATATTAATTTAGATTCATTTTTGTAGGCTTTACGGGAAATATGTCTTCATTTAGTCAAAATAAGAGTGTGGAAATTCTTTTTTTATGTTCAAACTGTACAACGATTAATATCACTAGAGTAAAATTTTAAAGCCGATTGCGAATTTCAAGCTTTGAGATTTTTTCAGTGTCTGCTAATTGTTTTTTTTTTTTTAAACATATATGATTTGAAATTTTTGATCTAATTTAAACCAGATTTAAATTTCAAAATTTATGTATAGGTCTATTGACCCTTAACCCACACCCACAATTATTTTGGGTAAAATTTAAGCTGGCAGATTTTGGTCTTCAAAATCCATATACATATGTATACTTGCGTATTCCTTCCCCAGATAAAGTATATATTGCATGTAGCTTCGGCCATTTGGGCTGCTAGAAAACTGATATCTTTCACCGTTTTTATAGGAAGAGTTCCACAATTAGTCAAGAAAGGCTATATGGATTGATGAAAAATGATATATGTAAGGTTCTTGGCCTTGGCAAAAGGAAAATGATTATGTTTTTTTTACACTTATCACCAGTTAGATATATAGCTCACTTTTAATATCGTCTATTGATAGAGCTATGTTTATTATATGGCTCGCATTGGGGCGTGGCAAATTCGCGAATATCAATATTAATATATTTTAAAATATTAATATTTTACTAAATTGAGCTGTTGTTATGGAACGTGCACGAGTATTATGCAGTCGGTTGCACTCGTACTTGATTTTTTTGTTTGATTATAAAAATTTACTTCAATTCACATGCAAAATGGAAACAAATTAAAATTTGTTTAAATTTTGGGTTTCACCTTTCAGCATAACAACGCCCGATGGATTAACCTTAACCTTGATTTTGGTTTTCGGAAACAATATACCATAGTTGATGTTCTCATAGAGATCCTGAAATTAAATAAGATATAAAATATGTATTTTAAATTTTAAATATGTATATAAATTATATCAAATTATTTATACATACAAATTTAAATTTACACAAATTTTGAAATAAATTAAAGGAAAAAATTTTGCATAAAATTAAAATTATAATATATAAATAATATTATTAAATATTAATTTTTCAGTAGTTATATTTATAAATTAAAAAATATAATAAACAAAATATTTAAATAAATTATAAATAGTAAATTTTTATATAAATTATATTTTTTTTATAATTTAAATAATTAAAAAAAAATATCGATACAAATTTTAATTATAATAACAATTATTTAGATTAATAATTATATATATATATATATATATATATATATATATATATATATATATATATATATATATATATATATATATATATATATATACATTTTGTATTATAATAATATTTCTCGACTTACCTCAACTCTATATCCATAATTATTGGTCAGACCCAATTCCCTCAAGGTAACTGAAATATCAGAGGGTGTTCCATCGGTTCTTCTATTTATAAAGGCGAGCGCATAGGAGTAGAAATTCTGATAGACTGGACTTATGGGCTTTGACCAAATCTCAATTCCCTTATGCTTATAGATTCTTCGGCCTTGTATGCCCAACGGATCTTGATCCACAGATATGATTTTGCGATTGAGTAAAATTTCCTTAAACTCAGGCCGTATTGTCCTTAGGTCAACCGACATCAAAAGAGGCGCCGCCAAAATCGACCAAATAGCAAATTGGGTTTTAGCCTGTTCGTAGCTGAGGCCAAAGTTGCCGATTATTAACTGTAAATGAAGAAGGTTAGGATGCAAGTAAACGAATGCCCATAGTGAAGTATAGAGAGTTTGGCAATTACCATATCAGGATCATTCCAGTGGCCAGGCCCTGCATTGGGTGCAATCAGATCCTGATTATTTCCATAGTAGTCTATGATATTTTCAACCGATGCCCACGAATCTTGAATGTCGTCGAAGTTTCTCCAGAGATTACAATGCGTCTGAATAGCCGAGAAGTTGGGCTGGATGCCCGCATAGATCTGATAAACCGGCCAGCTACAGGAGTAGACCATCGCCTTTCCGGTGCTATTCAGATATCTGCCGAACTGCGTATACCCCCGATCCATGTCGTAGGGCAGGGCATAGCAGCCGTCCAGCTTAACGTAGTCCACATCCCATTCGGCAAACTGCAGCGCATCGATTTCCTCATAGCCAATGATTCCGGGATAACCAGCGCAAGTGAAGTTTCCGTAGTCCTCATAGATGCCAAATTTCAAGCCTCGCGAATGTATCTGAAAGTGATATAAGTTTAAGTTATTAATTAAATATTAATTATTGAGTTAAGTTTAAGTAGAGAGAGAGGAGAAAGAGGAGGCAGAGAGAGGGAGCGAGAGAGAGAGAGAGAAAGGAGACAGAGAGAGTTTTTAAGCTTGAGTAAAGAAAGAGAGATGATCTATAAAGCTTAATATCTAATAAGTTAGTACAAGTTGAGCTTATTCAGTTCAGTTCAGAGAATACATACGTAATCTGACAAGGATTTAATGCCGCTAGGGAAGCGCTTATGATCAGCCAAGAGCTTGCCGTCCGTATCGCGGTGCCTCTCCAGCCAGCAGTCATCAATATTCACGTACTCGTATCCCACTGAAGCATAGCCCTCCGTAACGAGCAGATCGGCCATGATTTGAAAGAGTCGCTCACTAAAACAATTTGTGGAGACATTTTGTATTAAAAACGAATTTAAAAAAAAAAAAAAAATTACTATAGTTACTAAAAACAATAATAAAAGAAGGAAATTGTGTAATATAAGGTGTCCAAGCAAGAGTTTAACATAACTATATTTTAGAAGTTGTTCAAGGTATAAATTACATGAAATCATTAAAATATTCAGAATTATTTGCCATTTAACCATAAGTTGACTTCACTAAGACGAGAGCTTATAGCCCTCCTTGAAGCAATCAATCAACAAACTCGACATTTTTACTTAGCCCCTTCTTAAAATATATACATACATATATAATATATGTACATATGTTACATGTATTTGCCATTTTCACATACCTTATGCAGTTGTCGGGATCATTGGCACAGTCTGTATTGCATCGAAAGCGCTCCCAGGAGAGCCAGCCCATTGGAGGCGTGCGGGCCAATCCATTTTCCAAGCAGTGGCAAATCGTACTCAGAGCACATATAAGGAAAACATACCTATACATATCTGAAATATAAAAAGATATGTATAACATTCTGGCTGTTAAATAAGTTCTGCTTTTTGTTGTTATTGGTTGTATCATAGGTAATATTCAAGAGTAGGATCAGATAGAATAACTATATTGTATAGCTAAAACTAAGATCTAACGAATTATAATTTACGGTCGATCTGAAAATCGGGTCAATAATGATCCAGCCATAAGACTCAGTAGTCGTAGCTTGTAAACTATGCAAGATATAGTTCTGCGATATGCCACGCCCCTTGTAGGCGTACCTTTATAAACTAGATACCTCTGTGAGAGTCATATGGGAATTCTCTATTTCATGCAATGATCATATCTAAGGAATGTAAACTGTGTTGCATAGCACGAAGAGCGCGATGAGAGAATACACGGACAATAAGTCCATAAAACCAATATCGTCAATAATAAGCGAGTATTAAAAAAATTACAGAGAGAGAGAGAGAGAGAGAGAGAGTAGAGGGAGAGATATAGATGGGGAAGAGAGAGAGAGAGAGAGAGAGAGAGAGAGATTTAGGAAGAAAAGATAGGTAGATAGATAGAACGGAAGAAGGGGGGAGGGAGAAAGGGAAGAGACAGACAGAGAGAGAGAGAGAGAGAGAGAGAGAGAGAGAGAGAAGAAAGGTTTCAGCGTGTGAAGGATTTAACAAGAATGAAATATGAAATTACTTCGACGACCTTACAAATGAGAGGTTCTATTTTTATTTATTTCTATTTTACTTATATCTGCTTATATTCCTATCAATCTACATGTCGATAAAAATCGACTTTTAGCTTGACTTTTGACTCGTTCTTTTTTCTTTTTTTTTTTTTTTAATTAGTATAAGTCTTCCTCTCTTTCCCACAAAATTAAATAAAAAATGTATCTTAAAATGTATCTTGTACTTTAAAAGTTAAATTTATGTTTCCCAAATGTAATTTTTCTCAATAAATTTATAGAAAATATTCAAGCTTCTCTCTAGAGTTTGTGTCAGAGGGGACGAATGGAATGTGGAATTAAGCAACGCAGCAGCTGCATAAAATGCAAAGTGAGCGGCGCATGCGCCTAAGCGCGTGTCTCTGTGTGTGTGTATGTGTGTTGTGAGTGCTTCTGTTTCTTTTGGTGAGAAGCGAGGAATGATTGAAACCTGTATTTAAAGTATATCCCAGTCGGGCAGTCCCTGCTCGAGCACTCTTACAAATTCCTCAACTCGCATCGCCTTGTATGATGCACATACCTATATACATATTTACATATATGTATATTCATCTATATATGTATATATACAGACATCTGTATGCCCAATAAATACTCGATTGAGAACGATCGGTGGGCACACTTGAGCATTTAGAAAGTCTTAAAGCTGTTCGATCATGATCATACCTTGATTCGCTTTGCATTTAACGTTTAAAGCTGAATTTGATTCGATTTCAGACACAATCCGAAAACTGTTGGGGGTCGCGTGTAATATACAGTACAGAGAACTGATTTACAAAGTCGGACCGAAGTGCAGCTCTATTTGCTTAATCAAACTCTGTTTGCCGAAGCCAAATTAAACAAATCAAATACTTGGGCTGCTCTAAAGATTCATTAATTATAGCCAATCAGAATGCGGCAGACGGGTATGCTCGACTAGGATACCCAGTGAAAAAATTGGGAAATCAATTTAAAATTCATTTATGCAAATATTTATGTAGGCGGTGCGGATGAGTCCTTTATGTGTACATATACTTAGATATATGTGTATATATAAATATATATATGTGGGTAAATTCTTGATCAGCTTGAGTAGTCGAGTAGAGCTTGTCTGCATATCTGTTGGTCTGTTAATCTGAATGAAAGTTTCAATATCGAAAAATATTTATTTAAATTTTTGACTGAACCGTATAAAAGATCGAGAGACAGATAAAAAACCAAATCTTAGGTTTAAAATTAAGCAGAATTTTAACATTTTATCAGTAGATATACATAAGTTCATAGGTCCCTTAACAGCCGTACGGATAGGTCGGATACGTCTCAAAACCGATATACTCTCAGTCCTATGCGTTTCTGAATGAGTATAAAAACAATATAAGACACGCGAAAGTGTAAATAGAATTAATTAACACCTAGTCAATTAACCTTATAGTTAATATATCAATCCTTTTCATTAATCGAGAAAGTTAAAAAAATTCATTGAGAGTTCTTATACATTTTCTACTTATAAATATAATATAATATTACATGGAATACAGTTTAAGTGTTTAAAAAATCTTCCTAATTATAAAAGTTATCAAAGACAACAGTTTAAATAGGTCAAAATCAGAAAAGTTAGCTAGAGAAAGGTCACCCTTCAAATTAAAGAAATTCTAAAAATATATTCAAATTAGTTAACAAGAATCGCCTGTGGCTATATGGCTGAAGAAGAAGAACAACAACAACAACAGGCGCGCAAAAGTTCTTGGAAATAATTCTGGTTGCATTTTAACAATTTTAATTTTGTATCATTAGTCTAGACATCTACCATTCGATGTTTAGTAGGTGGCATGTTGCTATATAGGATCTCAATTTGATTGATGTAGCGTGGACAACAATCATTATTCTATGTATATGTCTGAATTTCAATATCTTAATTAGAAAATGAGAATATATTTGAATTTTAGATGTAAAAATAAATTATATTTAAGTTTCATAATTAAATTTTAAATATAAATATAATTAACAGGCTATTGTATAAAAATATATATAACTTCATTTAAATTGTATATAAATTGAAATCAATTAAAAAAACGTCTGTTGTGTAATTTAGCTTTTGTCTGTCGTCGGCTACTGCTTGCCATGTTTTTTGGTTCGAAAACTAGCTGATATTACCAATAAGCACAGCCAACTTCAACTCAGTTAAAAATAAGTTTGAGCTAGTTTACAACAGCGGTTAACTAGTTGAATATTTTAGTTTGTGTTTACTTAAATCATCGGTAAATAAATATTGTGATAAATAAGCTATATATGTAGATCGATATCTATGGTTTGTTCGGCTTGTAAGTAAGTAAGTAAGTAAAGTGCAAGTGCCCACCGGAGCGCCAATGGCGGCGGTTTACGGTTTATTGCGAACATACATATGTACATATGTATTTATGTATAAATGTAAAAGTGATTGTTTTTTTTGTGTGTTTTTAAAGTGATAAGTGCATCGACTTATTAAAATTAATAATATATATGTGAAGTTTTGGAGTAATTCTTTAAATAAATATTCAAATTGGAAAACCCAGCAAATTGTAAATAATCATTTAGATTTAATTGTACATACGTAAATACATATAGAGGCAGATGTATATCTAGATGTGTATGAAGGGGCATTCGCAATAGTACATACATACATATGTACTTATGTATATGCGAAGCTGAGTGTAAAGTGAGTGCGGCTTTTAACTGTAAACTGCAATTGCTGATCTTCTAACAATTAAAAGGTAAGCTGTTGTTATCTTCTAGTCACAAATGTTCTAAAAAATACCAAAACTAAATTAGGCAATTTATTTAAAGGAGGCAATTTGAAATGTAAAAATTTATTTAGAACTATACACAGAAGTGTATATAAATATAATTGAAATAAATATGAAATTTAACCCACAATAACCTGAAATAAATTTTCAATAGATAATAATACTATGTAGGTAAACGCGAAAAATCGTATACAAACAATATCTGTGTGTGCTTTATGTTTATTTAATTTGTCTCAATATCACGACTTAATCTACGCAAAATACTTAGTTCACTTGATGTTCTTGTAAATCCATGGCAGCAGCGAGGTGACACGCGTGTAGACACCAGGATACTGTCCCTTGCCGCAGCCAATGCCCCACGAGACGATGCCCACCTGGGTGTATCGGCTGCCCTCATTGACGATCATCGGGCCACCAGAGTCACCCTGTGAAAACAAAGTTTAATTAAAGTATTTGTAGCCAAATTAGATAGTTCGTTGACTAACGCTGCATGAATCCTTGGCTGCTTGACCAGCACAGATCATGGACTCGATGATACCGCCGGGCGCAGCACGTCCATATTTGTGAGCGCATTCCGTATTCGCCCAGATTGGTATGTCCACCTTTTGCAGAATCGAAGGCTGAGGTCCGTTCTCACGCAAACTACCCCAGCCGGCAACTGTAGCCACCTGTCCGCTATACGAGCGGGACTGTTGGGTTGGCGAGGTGGGCAAACAAATCGGCTGGATCTCGGTGGAGAACGGCACCGGCTCGCTCAACGTCAAAATGGCAATGTCATTGTGCTAAGTATGTAGAAGAAATTAGTGAGAGATAAACTGAGAGACATAGTATAAAGGAAAAGATATACTACATAGTATACCTACCAGGGTGCTAAATTCGAAGCCCTTGTGCCGCACGAGTCGTTTGATGCGACGCGAAACGTGCTGCACCTCAAAGTCCGTACGAATGTTGTAGTCGCCCAGGTGAGCAGTCAGTGCGGCCACATCCCACGAGGTCATTCTGGAATTCAGATCAGTTATGATATATGTATATATATTATGTAAGTTCTTGATTTCAATTACCTCGCCACACAGTGGGCCGCAGTGAGAATATGATTGTTGGTTATTAGACTGCCGCCACAGAACTGTTTGCCGGACTTGAAGAGCACGGCAATCCAGGGGAACTCGTGCGGGCTGGCATTGGTGCCGCCGACAATGCGTTCCTGATCGGGTGACACTGGATTCTTGTTGCCGCACTGCAGCGGCAATCCTTCCGGACTGGTGCCGCTCGTCGGGCGGCGCGTTGTCGTTGTTGCCGCCGTCGGGTAGCTGGGTCGCCGCGTGGTGGTAGGAGGTCTGCCCAATGGCCGTGGTGTCGTTCGACGAGTAGTTAGTCCAGAACTAGGGGTGGTGGCAATGGGTCGTAAGGTTGGATGTGTTGGATATTGATGGCTTGGGGGATGTGTCGGTATTGGCGGTGGCCAACCACCCACGGTGGGCGGATGAGTGGGTAGTGGTGGCGGCCACTGCGGGAAGCCACCGGCAAAGTTGCCGAAGGGCCACTGATACGGATAAACGGCGGTGGTGGGGGGAGTGGTCGATGCTGTTGGTGCTGGCTGCAACTCGGGTGCGTTGGCTTCAATGTTGTTCATATCCTGAAAGTCGGGCATGTCCTCAACGCTATTTTGGACAGTATCAATGGGATCTGTGTCATTGTCTGAAGGATTCACATTATCCTGCGGCTGTTCTTGCTCCTCCCCTTCATCAGCCTCGTCAATCTCATCGCCACCCATCAGCGGCTTCTCTGTCGTCGTAGTCGTCGTTGTTGTAGTTGTGGTCGTTGTCGGTATTGGCAAGCCTAATGGCTTGGTATCCATGTTTGGGCAGCATATGCCATTGTTAACGCGTCCAAGCTGATCGTAAAAGTTGCATATATCAGAGCCGAATCCGAGTGAGCCAATGGGCGCTTGCCATTGGCGAACTGCTAAAATCGACAATTGCCGCACCACGCGGTAATACGATTGGCAGCTGTCGATGCGCACGCACAGGCCGGGCTGGCCCCTTGAGGTGAAACATCTGGAGCCTTCCCAAATGCCAGCACCAGCTAGACTGGCCTGCAGCAGAAACAAGCTCGGATCAAACAAAAATTGACGCTGCTGCCTGACTGTGCTTGGCGATGAAGATGCTAATGAATTGAGAAAAAATTATTTGATTATTAATTATTGATTGAAAATAAGAATAAGATTCTTTAGAAATTAGATAAGATGAAGAACTAAAACTAGATCAGTAATATATAATGTGGTATAGACTCCGTGAAAAATAAATAATTCAATTTTTATAAAAGAAATCAAAAAAAAGAAAGTGGTATCATAGCATAATAGCCTGAATAAACAGCCTAGATTCGCTTTACTGTATCATGTATCAGATGATCCATTGACTTGCTGGTAGACAGCTGTCAAAACAATTTAAAATCCATCAATCAAGATTTGCGCCAATAACAATAAACATAAAAATGTTTTCATGATTTGGGCCAAATGAGTAAGAAGTAAGTAATTCGGCTTTCAGCAGGAATGTCTTGTGCACCCAAATTTTATGTTCCATGACTCACAATTCGTCAAAATTTTGAGGCCTCTACTAACATTTTCGTTGGGCTGTTTGCCTCGTAATATGCAAATGCCATTTACAAAGTGCTCGCTCAATATGCGCAACATGTCCTCAACGTGGTCTCCATTACGAACAGGGTACAAAAAAAAGCACGTGCAGTTCAGAGTATCTGCGAATTCCACGATCGAACTTTATGCACATTTAAGTGTCCATTAATATAACACCTAACTAACACCCGAACAACAAATTTGATAACGACTTAACATATTTTATCAGGTGTAATACTGTACTTTAAAGCATCTTGGGTGAGGAAATACTATATCTTGAAGATTGAAGTTCTTTAATCTGGGTTTAAAATTAAAACAAATTCTGAAATTGTATATTTCAGTTTATTTTATGTTAAAATGAATTTCTCTTACTGAGCATAGACATGTTTTTTTTGGCTCATTTAAGATTACCATCATAATTAAATAATTAATTAATAACAAGATTAATATGAAAAAGATATCTTTGTCCGAGTCTATAATATAAGCTGCATTATTTGAATGTAGGCAAATCTATATAAAATAGGACTTCAAAAGGCTTTCCCACAACTGAGGGTGATTTTCAGTCGGTTAGAGCATAATAATGATTCATACTGTCAAAGTTATGAAATTTGTGGATTGCAGTAGATTTTCAGTCGCTTCGAGTATGAAGTAATTAAATTTGTTCATTAGCTTTGAAGTTCTTCTTTATGGTCCACAACTCATTCAAATGATTCGTGTTAAAAAAAAAACAATATAAAGACTAGATACATTTCAATTTCGTAACTAAATGATTAATTTACATATCAAAACTTATTCTATTCCAATTGAATTTTTCTTAAAAATGACTACAACACAATGCAAACTAAAACTGATAGAATAGAAAAGACTGAAGTTGCCACAAAATTAAAATATTAGTGTTTCTAGATACTAGATAAAGTATAATAATAGAATCAGATGTGCTAATTATTTATGACTAGAACCAAATGTTTGGGAATGGCTTAAATACAAAAGGCAAAGAAGCTGTGAAGCTCGTGTCATCTCATCTATTTGTTACATGGTATAACACAAAACGTTAACTCATAAAGACACACACAGATGCTAGACTAAACGAGTCATTTAGGCGACGATTTTAGTGAACGCATAAATCAAGTTCGACCATAATATGGGCCACACGCGAAATGCTAAATAAATTAAACAAATGGCAGATTTATGTTAACTTGCAATAACAACAAGAGCAGCTGGAACAAAGACAGCGCACAATAGCAGCCTAGATCAGTTTTAAGAAGTTGCCAATGGGCTTTACACACACACACACACACACACACGTGTGAATATGACAAGTGACAGTAGAAAGTTGCTTAGGGGCAAGCGACACGCTGTTTTACAAAGAAATGTTGTCAATTGTGCGTTGAAAGGCGCACAGCACAGCCGAAAAAAAAAACGAGTAAGACAGAAAAAAACAGAAAAAAGTCAAGACATGGAAAAAATGGCACAGCAATTGTCATTCAGCTTGAAAAGCGCTTAAGTTTATTGTCAATATTCTGGGCTTTGTTTTTGTTTTTGTGTTTTTTTTTTGTCAAATTTCTTCGTCGAGAAATGTCAAAATATTGAGTAATCACATAATAAGTCGTGGCGTGGAGCCCAGCTTCGAATTGGAACTCGAAGCGTGAACGAATTTTAAGTAAATATTGGTTGGTTGTCTTCTTCTTCCCCTCCATCTATGGGCATGTTTCTTTGTCAACAAAGCGACAGATTTGCTAAAAAAAACTTTGCCTAGCTAAATAGTCGTTTTCTTAAGGCTAATGAACTCTCGTGGATGAAGTTTAATTACTTGATATTATATTTTACTACATATTACTTTGGAGATCTCCTCTAGATACGAATCCGGGCATAATATAGTAAAGAAACACCCCCTAGTGCTACAAACTTATTAACTTTAGTGTCAAGCGTGTGGCATAAGATACTTAAGATGCCCAAAGATAAAGCAGCAATGGGGCAAGGCACAAGTTCAAGGTCCGTTTGCTAGACCCTGCACAAATCAAACTGGATTAATATAAGCGCGCAGACTGGCTCGCAAACTTGAAATGAGCTGCAGGACCTGTAAGCCGAGCCGAGCTGAGCTGAGGGCCAAGTCTGTGTCTTCTGAATTGTATAATATGAATATGGATAGGCAAGCGTGTCCATATAACTTAAATTTATGGCGATGTCTGTCAGCGCTGGCTTCTGCAGCTGCTGCCAACTGTCAGCTAAGAAATTGATGCCCTTTGTGAGATTGCAACTTAATTAAACAAAGAATAGACTAATTTCTTAGGGAATTAAGTAGACAATTGTTACTGTTACCAAGGAAAGAAATATACATGAATAGGCTTAAATGGTCGCGATGTTTTCGGAGCGCAACATGATCAAATATCACGCCTCTTTTGTTGGCCATAAATAAAGGAAGACGGCTACATGCGACAAGCCCATCAATTGCGTACAAGTACACCAAATTTGAAAGCTCTATAAAATACGCCTCCATGCGACATTTTTGTTGCCAAGATCGGAAGTGAGAATAGAAAGTTGGCGTCTGGGGCTGCTCAAGCTGGTTCAAAGGGCCGCTGCAGAGAGACGGACACAATTAAGAGTAATTCACAAGCTTCTCTTTTATTCTCTTTTATTTTCACTAGGCAATTTATAGATTTCTGAAGGTCACACAAACAATATACCGCTGCGTGCCGAGCATAAATTTATCAGACGTAGTAAAAAGTCGTTGAACTTTTATATTACGTATATTTAGTATTTAATAGTATGTAATGTAAATACTCCACGAAAAAGAAAAGTAAAAACGGAGCTAGACATATTGATTACTTGAAATGGATTAACAATTAAATATAGTTGATATATTAGCAAGTTTATGCCAGAACTTATTTTGGTTACTGTCACTTTCATCATCTTTACCTTATCGCAGTACTAATTATTGTTAAAAATACTTTTGGAAATGTTTTTTATATGATTGATAATTCTTATTTTACTTAGAATTTTACCTGGGTCAATATGAGTTAGTTTTAATTTTTATTTTCAAAATTTGAGTGGTTGTATTGTTGAAAATTTTAGTTATTTAATATGTTATTATCTCAGGGCTTTTTCCTTTAAAACTATTTTATTATATTTTAAAGAATTGTTTTCATTGAGAAAATCTATCTTATTGCAATTTATTAATGATTTTTGTAGCATAAATTACGTCAAAAATTCTTGCCTATATCTTTTTTAGTTAAATCTCATTCTTCATCTAAAGCTTTAATTAGCTAACCATTTTATGTCCTTATAAATTTGAAGGATCAATAATAACTGAGAATTGAAGTGCTGAATTTTAAGTTTGCCGCCTAAGTCTTTTGTTTTTTATTCAAAATTAATTTCCAATCGAAATGTTGGTATACTCTTGGTTCTTTCTTTAAGATTTTTATCAAGTTAGTCAATATTTCTAAATTTTGTATTTATTTAAATTTTAATCATTAATAACTGATAATTAAATTACAAGTTTGCTGCCTAAGTCTTTTGTTGATAGGTCGTATTTAATTGCTATGGAAAAGTAGTAATAGTCTCTTTGTGTTACTTTTTATAAGTTAAGTAAAAAGTAATATATATTGCCATTAACTTTTTATTCGTGAACAATATCTAAAGAATTGTCAACCGCTCAAAAGCGGCTGTTGAATTGTTTATATCTTGATTTGGAATTTCACTTTTTATCATTTGGCGATTGTTGAGCTCGTGCGTTACTCACCGTCCTCGGGGGCAGTAAAGTCTCGCTCGAATGTGGCATTCGACGCGGCTAGGGATTCAACAGCCTTTGTTTGTAGAATTTGATCCGATAATGTTGTTGTTGCTGCTGTTGGTCTTATCGATGGCACATCCTCGGCTAATGTCGTTTTAAAATGCAACAAATGCACAGAAAGTAATAAAATCCGCAAAAATGCAAACATTTTGCCAGCAAAATACGTTGTATTTCTTCTTTTTTACTTTTTATTATTTATGTACTTATTTTTACTATTTTGTTTTCGTTTCAACTCAGCGGGAATTGCAGACCATATATAAATGTTACAATATAGTATATAAACCGCACAAACGAAACGCGCCTGGCTTTAATATGCGACGCACGTTGCCCGATGGCATTCACCTGGGCGGGCAGACGACTCAGAATATTTGCTCGCCTGGTTCTTGCTTGGCTCGCTATCGATATCGTTTGGCCTTCGCGCGCTTATTAGAAACAGGACCGTTGGCTAGCGAGGTCCGCAAGCTTCTGAGCTAACTGATGCCAGCGAAGTTTGGTTAACAGCTATGCCGCTGCCATCGTCTGCTTGCGGTTGTTGCGGCGACGGTGACGGCGACAGCAAAGACAGCGACGCAGACGCAAACGCAGACGTAGACGCTGCCGAAACGTCAATTATTTTTGCGTATTGATTTGCTTGTGTTCTACGGCACACGAGAGGCGGTCATCTGTGTAGGTCGTCTTTTAGTTGTAGTTTTGTAGTTTGCTTATCTCTAATGCACACACAGCCTGTATTTGGAAACAAGTTATTCAAATGCTCGCGCTTGCTCCTGTTCCTTTGCCTCCTCCTTGCGGCAACAGAATTCGCACACGCACATTGCTCCAGTTGCAGACAAACTGGGATTTAGACCGAGACCTGAATAGTATATAGGATGCTGTTATAACGACAACTACATCAACGCATTTTACACAGTCCTCAAATTCGTATTAGAATATGTTTTACTAAGTGAATAATTTGATAAGGAATGTGATAATAGTTTTTTAATAAGGATTTGAGTCTGAAAGAGAGAATAGAAGATATTTAATTCTTGTATTTATATATCATAAATTATATGATAATATACTAAAGGTTATTATCATATAAAATCATTTCTTTTATATTTATTATGCTCTTTGTTTATTGTTTCAAGTTCTATTTTTGTTAAGCTCCTTACCGAAAGCCATTTATATATAGTCTAATGCCATTAATTATTTGCATGCGCAATGTTTACAAAAGGTTTTAAGGTATTAGAGAAATGTCATGCATGTTTCAATTAAAATTTACATGTCGATCGAAATCCTCTTGTCACGAACTGCGTCGGTGCATATGTTAAAAATATTCGAAATTAAATCAATTGTTGGGGAGCGATTGGCCCGCTCATTGTTGGCTAAAAGGCTCACCCACCTGAAATGAGCTGAATTGATGTGACGATCTCGAGTGTCACGGTCATGGTGGCCTCAACCTTTTGGCGAATGGGCTGTGGATATCAATATTTTGCCAACTAATTGTCTATAATTGGACGCCAGGGGGCAATTGCCTGTTGATTGATCGCAAAGTGTTCTCGATTCGATCTGGAGTGTTGAATTTTCGAAAGTAATTCAATGAGTCGCACAGACATCATGCCAAACAGGGTAAGAGCTGGGGAAAGAACTATGACACATTCGATACCAAATTGTTTTTGGCATTTTACTTCAAAATACAATTTGTTCAGGCTGACAAATTTCTTAACCTGCATGTATGACATGTACATATATAGAGGAGAAAGATTCAGATACATGTATATATGTATGTGTTTCGGCTGATCTCCTACCATTATGCTCAAGTCAAAATTTGATTACCAAAGTTAAGTGCTTAGGATTTCCAACAAATTGGAATTGGAATTAGTTTGTGGAAGTATGTTCTCATTAATCATTAAAGCTTAATTAGTTCAAAATAGTATAATCATTTTCCCCTTTTTGAACTTAGCCAACTTCTTTGTTTTTTTTATTATTTCTGTAAAATTTCAAAACTCTTTGTTGTAAAGTATGCTTCATATAATGTCATCTGAGCCATGAAATATATTTCAATTTATGTAGTCTACTTTTGGGAGCTAGTAAAATGTGAAGTTAAATGCTTATCAAACTTTTAGCTCTTATGGGAAAGTCACGATGATTTTTTAAGTTTCACTATAGAATTTAATAATTTTGAAATGATTTAACAATAGTGCGTGCATATAGATGATATTTCTAAAGGAGAAGCATATAAATAAATATAAATTTCGTTTCGCTGACAATTCAAGAAGAAGAAGAAGAAGAAGCTGAGTAATTATTTGGAAGCAGCATTAAAATTAAATGATTTTTCGTTATATAATAATTAAAAACTAATTAGCTATAAAATGCGAACAATTTGAGCCTTGAGCACTTCACTGCACCAACAACTTTTCTATAGGAACCGGTGCGAAGAACTCATTGATGTGCGTTACCAAAATGGGCGCCCACTGCTCACGGGTGGCTGGGATGCCGACGCGCGTAATCTCTGGCAGATTCTCATTAACCAAGTTTAGGATCATTGCATCTGCAAGACAAGTAAATGGATTAGAAAAAGGTAGATGATATCTAGCGCAGTTACTTACTTAGATTGCGGTCCGAAAAGATGCCGTTGGCCAAGACCCGAGCACTGCCGACATTTACGCTCGCGTTCAGGCGATGCAAGCTCAAGCGCTGCTGGCCACTGGGTAGTTGTTCGATGTGCCCATCAGTCAGAATCGTGGCCTTGACATCGTCTGGAATTTAAGTTATTTTATTTGGGAACTCAGATTAGGCATTCTAGAGCAGCTACTTACCAATGGTAATGTTGAATGGTCCCTTGGGCACCAGACGCAGACCGCCAAACTTGACATCCGCCTTAAAGTATCCGCCAGCCTTCAGCTGTGGCAGCTCCACGCCCAATTTGATGACAAAGCCGCTGTCCGTGAAATTGGATGATACGGTGTTCACCTTCAGCCCACTGATGCCATAAATTTCCATGTTCTTGATGAGCAGGCCGCCCTGTATGCCGTCGTTCGAGTACCGAAAGATGCCACGCTTATAGAAGTACGGATCAACTGAGCCCATGCTGTATTCCGGCTGACCCTGATACTTCAATCTGGGCACAATTGCATCGAAGAGTCCGCGTATGCAAACATCCAGGTCGGCGGAGCTCAGGCTGCACGTGCCGATGCCACCGAATGACGTTTGCGGTGCTGTAAGAGTAGTGAAAGTGCCAGAGATTTAGTACAAAGCAGTTATTATGTCGGCCAAAATACCAAAAAGCCAAAAGCCAAGTCAGTTGGTTAAGACATAGACGAAGCTAAGCTCAGCCAGGCATGCATCATTGCTCATAGCGCCTTTCGAAGCACTTAGCCAAGCGTGGCACAAAGTTCACAGTTTGACATGCCCTGCGCAGGTTTTTCTTCAATTTTGACATTCAAATTGCTGCTGTTAATCTTGTTGTTGTTGTTGGCTTTGCGTGCCTTGTGTCAGGGTGACAAGTGACAATGACGCTTCGCAGTCTCAAGGTCTACAAAATGGGCCCCACACGACGCAGGCGAAGCCAATTGAAGTTTAATGATCGGTGGACAGACATGAACGAGTTATGGACTAAACTATAAATAGGCAGACATTAAGTTTAGTCCAGGAAATTGAAATTTACTCAATTTTATGCCCTAACAGAAGGCTGGTAACTTAAAGCTTTCAGCAATTAAAATTTTAAGCGTAGGATGAGTAATTGAAAATGGAACAATTTTGAGTTAGCTAGAGAGCAAATGTAATAGATGTTCTAAAAAGCGTACTAAAAATAAACTTCATATAAAATATTATAGGAGTGCATTTTATTATAGAGCAAGTCTTTATCTTGATCAATTTAGATATAAGGTAGACTATAACATATAATTTCTAAGTACATTATAAACGATATATAGTATAAATGTAAAGCTTTGCTAAGCTTTAAATCCAAATTTAACATTGTAAATCAAATGGTTAAGCTTATATCTTTATGTACATACCATATCATACTATTTTTACGGCCTCTCAAGCGTAAGCCATTTAGAGGTTTCTCATCTTTCATAATAAAAGTGCCCCATTAAATGATAGTCAAGCCTTAAATCTTCTAAGCGGAAATGAAATTGCAATTATTTTGTGTGCACTTAAAGCATAAAATACCCGAAGGTATTTAAAAAGTCGCTAATTACGCTCAACTTCGACTTGACTTTGTTCATCTTCCATTTCGTGGCTAACAACTGAGATGAATGTGTGATTATGTCTGTGGTTTGACTAGGCCATTTGAATGCCTGTAATTATTCTGCCAAATTTTGAGGGTTTGCGTGTTTTGGACTCGAACCTTTTCGCTGTTTTGCTGACAAGTTCAATGTCAAAGGTGAAACAGCTCAAAAAAGAAACGAAAAACAAACACAAAACTAAGCTTAACTGAGCTAAATATGTTCAGTCAGGTGTCAAATTTAAAGAGGCGTCGCAAATGCTTTTATTTATTTCCATAGCTGAAATAAAGTTCGTTGCCTAAGTCTTTCGTTTGCATAAGCCGCAGTGCAAATGTCAATAAATTTCTTGATCTTCTGTTGTTGCTGCTGTTGCTATTGCTCGACATTTTACGCAATTAGATACAAGTTACAATTGCAGGCAGCTTTTAGCGTCTCTCAACTCAAAGGCCCAGCGACGATGACGCCGTTTTCGCATTGATGTAGGTCAGTTTTTAGCTTTGTGCTTTTGAGAAATGCTCGCACCACCAGCCGGTTTTTTTTGTTTTTTTTTTTTTTTTGTTATTTGCTTGTTGGTATATATATCTTGTAAGCCTCTTTGTTGTCGCGAACTCTTTTCGCAATACCTCAAACTATATATATGTATAAATATTTTACTTTGCGGTTGATTAAATTAATGCAATTGGAAATATCTGAGTTAAGCTTTTTGTGTTGATTCTCTGCCATTTATTTTGCATAATCAATCAAATTATTTTTTTTTTTGCGCGAGAATTCATGTTTGCACAAGCCAAATGAGCCTCCGTCCAGCCACCGTATTACAGCATTCACTTTCAGCGCTGCCTCGCTGCGGTTTTATAACTTTTACCACACAAACGAAAATAATAAAAAGGTAAACTACAAATGAAAACGAAAATATGTGTCAAGTTCAAGCGGCGCAGATTTTTTATTGCTCGACTCGCGGGTGTTAAGAGTCAAATAAATGAAAAGTATTTATTTACTTATGTTTTTTTATATTTTTTTTTATTTGGCTAGCAGACCTGCTAATTTCTACAGATATTTATTTTTGCTATTGCGCAGGAAATCTCATTAAAATCACACTTTGCGATAAGTTTGCCAATGGGCTGCCGAAGGCTGCTGCTGTTTGTTCAGCTGATATATAGTAAATTAAAAACTGTCCAGATTTCTATAAATTTACTGACTAAAACTCCAACAAACTATTCATTAAAATAATTTTGACAATATTTTATAAAGTTTTTCTATAAAAATATTTCCAGTTATCTAAAATAAATGATTCTCTATCAAATTCATAATAAGATCTGACCATTTCCTGTTATGGATTACGACAAGTCTATTCCGCAATTTCCTGCGAGAGCCTTCAAATATGCCAAATACAAATACAAGTTTATTTGTCACTTAGCCGATTAATAATGCGTATTGAATTTCCAATTCCAGCTGTCGCTTGACGCAGAAACGAAAGACTTTGGCAACAAACTTGTTTTCGTGCTTTGATTTTTCATTTCGCTTTTCATTCAAATATCAAGTTCTTGCCATGTTGCATAAGTTGTTTATATATGTATGTTTACCTGTATCTAACTGTGAGACTGCCGAGGAGGTGGTCGCAAATTCCGCCTCCTGCTCGCTGGTGGGACCGGATGTGGGCAGCGTGGCGGACGCGGCACTTCCGAGTGCGACCGCCGCGACGGTTAGCAAAATGTAAAACGCTTGCATATCTTTCTTTTTGTCTTTCTTTTCGCCTTTTTGTTGTATGTAATTTGCTGTTGTTGTCAATTCGGACAGCACTTTTTCACAATTGGCAATTTAAACTTGTTTTAATTGAATTTTGTTTTTGGCTTGATTTAACACAGGTACAAAATACTCGCACACATACACAAACGTGGGCAATTTTTGCTTGACTCTTTTTTTTTGCGTAATTTTGAAAACCGGCTTCACTTTTATTTCTACACGAAGTTAACAGTTTGTTGTTGCTGTTGCTTTCTCGGTTAACTGCAATTGTTGCTGCAATTGCGCACACACACACAACGCAAACAGTGTCAAACACACACCTACACAGAGCTAGCCAATTCGGTTGCCAAAGATACAAAATTCAGCGAACTTATGTCGTTGACGGCCCGACGCTTGCAAATCTTCAAATGAGCGCTGCATAAAACTTACGTTTATTTATAGTTTTCAGCTCGAGTTTTTCCATGCGCGCGCTGCCGAAAAAAAAAACGAAAAAAATACCCAATTCGAAGGCTTTCGGAGCGCGCTGACTGAGCTTTCGAAGCTTTTGTCTTGTTGAGTTATTCGGCGGCTTTGAGAACTTGAGCGGGACAGTTTGAGCAGCGCTGCACTCAAAATACTCAGCATGAGTTTGCACTATCAAGAGCCTCACTTGAATGCCAAGTACACTAAATCAGAAATAAAGTCTAGACATGATTATCATTCAAAAGTAATCAGCATTATATATAATCTAGTTGAATTAAATGGTTGCTACACTTTGTAGGGATTTTTATTTTGCTGAGAAGTAAGCACGAAGGAAATTTGTATGGGAACTACAAACATATACACTCAAATATAGATTTTTTAATATTTAAAAATATATTATAACAATTTTTTTAAGTAATTATTGTTTAGTCGAACTATTAAACATATTGTTTTAGTATATATGTATGTAAAATATAAAATATACAAAAATATCTAATTTGGACTTTTTCAAAATGAATTCTTATTTCTCTCAGTTAACATTTATTTGAATATATAAAAAATCGCAGTTTAATCTTTTGAATATGTTTATAAACATAACAATTGAACAATCATTTTAGTTTATAATTAAACAATATATATATTTTTACATATATAAATATTTTAAAACAAAAATTATACTATTTCTTTTCATTCTAAATTTGTAAGAGAAAAATGCGTATAGAGTATGCAAAACTGTAACATTAAATTGAATACTTAAGAAAACGTCAATCAACAATCAACCGATTGCGCCTACAAATCGGCCAATCCAATAACAATGAGGAAGCTGTCAATATGCTGCCATTTACCACACACCCAGCTAAATGCCAGTGCCAATCCCAGTTAAAGTTTGAGCTGCATTGCCACAGTTGTTCGGGCACAGTGCCTAGTAAAGGGATCAGATTCACCTCCCTCTGGAGCAAGTAAAATGTGGGCCAGACATAAATCTCCAGCAACATTTGCACTTGAAACCCCCTGCATAGTTTACACTTGCGTAGTTTTTGGGCGTTTCTGTTCAAGGTGATCAGCGTAAGGTGGCGAGGATTTATGAAAATGAAAATGAATACTGAGTGAATTAATTGTAAACCAGATCGTTGCACTGCAGGTGCTTCACAGCTCTGCCTTTTAAGCCAGTGTCAAATTTGGCAGATGCGTCATAATATGTTTTGGCTAAACAGAAAAAAAAAAAACAATAATATCTTATGCTTATTATGCTTGGCCTGTCTTCGAGCAGACGACAAACGCGCGTGTGCCTAGCATGTTCATTCAGCAATTGCCATATACATATACATACATATATACATAATCTATACTATATTCAAAACAATACTTAATATGCGGAGCACAGCTGAGTCGATCGTTTGCAGTGCTAACTTATAATAGCTGATTTATGAGATAGTTAACGCCGATCCGATGGCTAAATGATCTCGAGTGGAATACTACCCCACTTTACTATATGCTAAACTTCAATTATAAACTATATTATTTATGTCAACTCTTTGCCCAGCGTTTGTTCATAACAAGAACTACTAACCCAGCCGGTTTGCTGACGTCATTTGCGACATTACAGTCATGTTAGTGCCTTTGAAACTGTAAGTGTAAATAATATAAAAAAATAATTTATAAGCAGCTCCATTCAAATCATATATAAATATATGTAAATATTTGTTGTTACAAAACAATTAACGTACGCGTGGATTGATTTATTATCAGTTAGTTTGCAATTAGTAGAAAAATCAATATGCAACTGGTCAGATATTGCTCTGGTCGGAAGTGACGGACTACGAGTTACCGTGCACTTTTCACTATTTAAATCAAAAAGAAAAGATATGGCTATTATTATGAGTATGTATTTAAAATATGAATAGTCGCACTTTACTAGCGGATGATTGCTTTCAGCTCATAGAAGAACGGAACGGACAGGAACGGATACACATAATATACTCACTCCTCTTATTTCCGGAACCATAAAAAAATATTCAATAAGAGAAGTACAGCCTAAAGTTTAAAGAGTGTCCTAGTGAGATCCTCCAATCTTTAATTATTACAGTTAAATATAGTTTGTATGTATTAATTATGGTCTGACAGCAAACACCGTCAGACACAACCAAAAAATTCAGTTTAGACTCATTAGAGTGCTCCTCTCCACGGAAATCTTTAGTAAAAGGCGAAAGATTTATTCGACAACTGAAGAGAAGCCAGAGTAAAGAATCACAGCAATCAACCCTGATCTAGCCTAAGAAATGCTGGAACTCCTTGGGAATTATAACTTAAATGTAGTGCACGAAACGCTCTGAAGCAGGCAAGGTAAATTTATAAAGAGGGTAGGTTTTGCTTGCAGTTTTGCTACCTGAACAATTAGTGTAGTTTCGAGGGTAATACAAGTTTGTTATAACTGAATGAATTATATAAAATGATTATTATCTATGTAATTGCACATAAAGATTATAATACTATAATAATAATATATATGTATATATGTATTATAAAGCAGTGGCATCATATTGGGTATCAAAAGAAGCGAAAATTAGCTCTTTGTCTCGCATGATTCGCCAAGAAATCATTTAATATGCCGTATATATATTTAATTTATAATTTTAATATTCTAATGTATGAAAATAAACTACAAATCTAACAGCTTCGACTGCGACTGCGATTAGCAGTCTGATCTTTGCCCCAGCTAAATAAAAATGGCATTACTGCGCTGAAAATAAATTCAAAGGTATTCAATTAAGTCATAAACTCCGTCTAAATAGTCACGATTGTTGTTGAATATGAATAATAATGGATTAACAGTAACAGTAACAGTAATTTGGACATATACAAAGTACCCGTCCAAATGTCTATATACCGTTGGCAGTTACTCTAAAACTGTTCGTTACCTAATTCGCAGCGAATAATCTTACTCAATTTCACTTTAATGCCTGCACTTGGGCACTGGCTACGATAGACATAAATTTCAATTGAAATATATGTATATAGATAGAGCGACGCGCTCTCAAGGTCAACGCGTCGTGCACTTAACCCCATTAGCTGGCTGCCCTCTAGGAAGGGGGCCGTTTCGAAAATTTGGTGCGTTTTTAGGCACAGAAATAGGTGCTTAAACTGGAGCATGACCAAAACAAAAACAAACAAAAAAAAAAACTAAAAACCTGTTTCAATTTAATAATGACAAATAATTGCAAGTGCGGATTTATTGGAGGTAACCTGCTTTGATTAAGATGTTTCAATAATAAAAATAATTACTTAAGGCAATCACAACAATCTATGTACATACAAGCGTTCTGGAGCTTGACGCTCATTGGGATGGTTGGATAAACTGATCGATGGGCACATGCATCAGAGCCTGATTGATCAAGCGCAGCATGACAGGAGCCCACGATTGTCGCGTCTCTGGCAGGATAATGCCATAGATGTCACGCCAATAATTGTTTGCCACACTCAAGGCGAGTTCATCTGTGTGGGGAAATTCAGTTAGAAGCAGTTAAAATATAACCCAATTGACCAGACACATACCCAATTCGGGATCCGGGAAGATGCCATTGGCCTTGATGACCAGATCCCGAACGGTGGGATTCGCTTCAATATCCTTGAGACGCAGAAATCGTAGACCATCCTTGGTGAAAAACTCACCATCCATGACCACACGGTTCTCCACATCAACTGCAATTTTTCAATATATCAATATATATATTTGTTTCCGGAATATAAGTCTACCTACACAGCGTTAAGTTGAAAGTACCCTTGGGCTTCAGCTGCAGCGTGTTCACCTGCAATTCCGCCTTGTAGTCGCCAAAGACATTCATCTTGGGTATGTGTGAGATCGTCCGTATCTTCACCTTATCCCCATCGACTTTGACATTCACTTTTTCGATCGTGTGCTCGGCGAAGCCATAGAGCTTCACATTCCGCACTGAAATCCTACCATTCACCGATCCACTCGAGTACTGGAAGCTCAAGCGGTCTATCACAAAAGGATCGTAGGGCTCAATGCCCAGTTCGGGATCGCCGAGTCGTAAGCGTGGTATCAGCGCGTTCATAATGAGCTTGATGCATTCGCCAGCCTGGTCGGCATCCGTGGGACATTTGGGCAAATCATCACCTGACAATTGAATAATAAGCTCCGTTAGACACTGTGTATACGCAATGTTATCTGAACACTGTGTACACACTCTTGAGGTACTTTGGCTCGGCGGGCGCTGCGTTAATTCCACTGGCCAAAAGGCAAATCGTTGCTAACGCAATGTAATGCATTTTGTTCCTGGTTATTTAATATATGCAAATTTATATAGATCCTTGCAATTGACCTAGCTGTATCCTTGAGAACCTGCTGTGTGAATGATCCGCTTTGTACTGAGTCGGCCTGGCGCTGCTTGCCGCTATTTAATTCTCAGAAATAGCACAAATACATTACGAGCAACGGGCACGACAATAATTTAAAGTTAGTCGCTTCCACTAAGCTTGGAAAATTGTACTTATAAATCTACTAACAATACCGGCACATCGACTTCGACTGATTGGAAACCGGCCCGACGACTGAGATATTATAATGCCGAATCATTAAATGGAAAACGATTCAAACAAAAACGACAATTGCCAACCTCAGCCCCGCACACAGCCACAACTTTTTGAACTTCGAATGACAATGATTTGCATTAATATAATTTTAATAATTACCTATTGACAACGAATATGGCTTGTGCGTTTAGCGGTTAACTAATTATACCCTGTAACCATAAGAAAAAGTCTTCTAACCTTCCTTAACAGATCTAAGAACTTTTTGACTCGAATTTTAATTTGTTTTAAAACATTTGCTGACTTAAACTTCGCCAACTTTTCACTTAAGCAATTAAACTCATTCACGAAAGTAAAATGAGTGTATTGGTTTTGTGCAATGTCCGTCATCCATATAAATAATTTCATATTTATCAAAGCCTTTAACAAATCCTATCTAACTAGCTAGTTAGCAACAACTGCTATGCGTTGCTAAACTTTTCCGTATTAATTATTTAACAATTAAACCAAGTAATGGTGCTCCAGTTGGAAGTAGCACACTAGGAAATACCCTTACTTACTTGAAAAAAGTTTTCTACACTTTAATAGATTTGGTTTGTTTTGGTAGCCGTCAGAGAGCAACAGAAAGAGATATTTAGTATTCAAATAAAAATATGATGAGTGCTATAATAATAACTCTATATATCAAATCGCATGTCTCAAGCTCTCTTAAGCTCAAAGATTGACGCGTTCATTTGTACATAGTAAGAGAGACTTAAATTGTCTCGACTTGAGTCATCGTCTCGACACGAGCATTCATTTCTAAAATGAGTATATATAATAGTATTATATACCCATTTCCAATAGGTGCAGGGTATTAAAAAACTTGTTCAATAATGACATTTAATTGCATGTATGGATTTTATTGGAGGTAACCTGCTTTAATTAAAATACAAATAATTACTAAAGGTTATCACAATAATGTACGTACAGGCGGTGTAGAGTTTGCATCTCATTGCGATGCTGGGATAAAGCGATCGATGGGCACATGCAACAGGGACTGATTGATCAGGCGAAGCAGAACAGGAGCCCACGTTGATCGTGTCTCTGGCAAAATAAGACCATAGATATCCCGCCAGTAGGTATTGGCTACATTCACTGCGATCTCGTCTGTTAAAGAAACCCAATTGAATGTGCTTAGAATACAGTCTAAGTATACAAAATGAACACACACTTACCTAGTTCGGGATCCGGAAAAAAACCATTAGCTTTGGCGACTAAGTCACGAATTTTGGGCTGCACCTCAATATCCTTGAGACTCAAGTATCGTTGATCATCCTTGGTATAAATGTCGCCTTCCGCAATCACGCGAAGCTCTACATCAGCTGAAGGAAATCAATTTATCAACATAAAAATAAATAGAAATTTTCAATTAATATCAACTTACAAAGCGTTAGATTGAAGTTGCCCTTAGGCTTCAACTTCAGCGAGTTCAGATTCAGTTCCCCCTTGTATTCGCCACGGAGATTCATCTTGGGCATTTTCGAGAGAACTCGCACCTTGACCTTATCCCCATTCACTTTGATATTCACTTTATCGACCTTGTGCTCGGCGAAGCCATATATATTAACATTTCTAACCGAAACCTTGCCACTGATCGGTCCAGTCGAGTATTCGAAACTCAAGCGATTTATAACCAGAGGATCGTAGGGCTCAATCCCCAATTCGGGATCACCGAGTCGCATACGTGGTATCAGCTCATTCATAATGATCTTGATGCAATCTCCCGCCTGGTCAGAATCCTTGGGACACTTGGCCAGATCTTCGTCTATTGAAAGAAAATAAATTTTGTTATACGCTGCGTGTGTACGATGCACCATATACGCACCCGTAAGATATTTTGAGGCCGCGGGCGTTGCATGCGGTGCACTGGCCAAGAGGCACAGCGTTACCAGCGCAATATAGTGCATGCTGTTCCAATTGATATGCTGTCGACTCAATAAGTATAAATATTCCTTATGGTTTTCCCCAGTGATCGGTTTTGAACGTGCTGTTAGAATGTTCCGTCACAACTAAGTCGTCCGGGCGCCGCTTCGCTTTATTTTATTCTCTGAAAATCCACTCAAAAATCATTACGTGCACAACAATCATTCATAGGTAGACGCTTCCATCAAGCTTGGAAAACTGCATCTATAGATCAGCAGCAATTCCACATAGACTGACCCCAAGTTTTTATTTATCTTCAAAAGACAATGATTTGTGTTAATATTTTTAATAGTTGACTAGTGGAAATGAGCATGGCCTAAGCGTAAGCCGCTTAATAATTGTACACTGAAAGCACTTAAAGCGTTTAAAGTTCTTTAAAAATTGTAGCATTTTTATTGCAGTGTATTTAGCTGCCTAAATTATATATACCGCATCGATAATTTCATTTTTAATTATGACTCGTAAGTTCTAATTAATAAAGAGGTATATGTACTTGAATAAATAGATTCATCTATGGATCATATATATTCTTTTTCTGCTGATGTTACAAAGAATATTGTTAAAGAAATATACCCATTTTCAATCGGTTCAGTGTATTTAGATTATATTTATAAGTTGTATCTGTATATTCCAAGATTAAGACAAGTTAATTAATAAATTTATAAAAAAAAATGTTACGTAAAAAAGGTTACATTACCGTCACATAAAAGCTTTACTTGATGTTTTCCTTAAATATTCAAAGCTCAAATCAAGTTTTTTTCAGTTATTAAAAAAAAAACAAACATGTAGATAAGTCAGAATAGATTGCTTAATTGGATCTAAAGTGTTTCAATGTATACTTTCGATAGATAAATACAAATTATACTTGATAAGTTGTGCTGAGGTATTTGAAACAAAAATCCAGTTTTCATCAGTAATAAAAAAATAATTGAAAATTGGAATTACATGGAAGAGCGGATGTGCTCGACTAACAGATATCCTGAACCTTGCAATCATACTTCCATTTTGCTACGCATAATTTTTAGATCAGTTATCAAAAACAATAATAAATTTATACAGCGTTAGGTAAACAGAAATAAATATTTTAATTTTTTGTAGCACTTAGACGGAACAACTCAGCTGCAGCCTCATAGATCATAGATGCTTTATAGAGTATTCCATGCCTTCCTTTTTCCTGTTATTAAGCCATTCTACCCTAAGTTTCCCTTTTTCAGTGGTATATAGATAGTATATAAATAGCAATAGTCTTGGCTAGACTGGTTAAGTAAATTATTTCATCAGCCTACTATAATTACAAATTTTTCAATATCTCAATATAATATTAAGATTTCAATTATAATTTGATTTTATTTGAATACAACTAAATTAACACCATGAATAAAGCGCATAACCATAATACGATTTAATAGAGATTCCCTCAAAGCTAATCCTTCTTAAGAATCAAGTCGAAGGGCAGCGCGGCGAAGAACTCGTTGCCCAGCTTGAGCATGTGCGGCTCCCAAATGGCCATTGTTTCAGGCAGCATGGCTTGGTACAGCTGGCGCCAATATTGATTGATAAAGTCCAAGATGACATCGTCTGTAATTGAAAATGAAATTGTTTATGTTTAGGTGACTCGGTTGGCCGTTTGTTGAACCTACTTAGCACTGGGTCGGGCACCAGGCCATTGGCATAGATGCGCATGTCGCCCACTTTGGGCTCAGACTCGAGCTTCGTCAGACGCAGATAGGTGTGACCGTCGCGCTCGTATAGTTCGCCCATGGCGCGCGTTTTCATGCTGACATCGCCTAAAATGTCAAATGTGCATGTGTGAGTGTGTGAGTGTGTGTGTGTGTGTGTATGTGGATGACACAGTAATTATCATAAATTCATGTTTGAGTACATAATATTGACGCATACTTACTCAGCGTTACGTTGAAGGTGCCTTTCGGAGTTATCTTCATGTCGTTCAGCTTAATGTCCGCCTTGTAGGCGCCCTCAGCCAGCATTTGCGGCACATGGCTGATCATCTCCATGCGTACGCGATTGTTCTTTTGACGGTAGTCCACCTTGTCGACGATGCCCTCGCTGAGGCCATGAACCGCCACGTTTCTCATGGCGATGCGGCCCTGCAGCATGCCCGAGTTGTAGTTGTAGGAGCTCTTGCCCAGCTCAAAGGGATCCATGGGCGGTATGTTTAGATCGCTGATGCCGTTCTTGAGGCGTGGCGTCAGCTGCTGAAAGCCCTGTTTGATGCATTCGTTAATGTTGTTGTCCGATTGGTGGCAGGTCGGAATATCGTCGGCTGTACAAATTAAAAACACAGAGTTTTCCACTCAATAACCCAGTTCGAATTATACGTTAAACAAATAGAACAATTACGAACGTCGCCTTGACACACATCAGAACGCATCTCGTATCGGCCGCGATCTATGAGGCCTATGCTCAGAACGTGACATTTCGAGCTAGTCGAGAATTTTGTTGCTGTTAATCGATGCCGCGCATAATTGCGATTCTCCCCTGCGCACCGGCCCGGTCCGGCAGTCGGCGAAGCGTTTAATTGTCGGTTATGTTAGATATTTACAAAGTGACTCAAAAGCACATTTATTGTTTGACAAAAATGCGAACATTCAATTGCAAGTGGTTTTGCGTTGAGCATTGAAGAAGCGTTTCATTTTATGGCGCTTATCGCGCTGTCGCATCAAGTTTGTCGCTTAAATCTTTCGCGATGAAGGCTTTTCGCAAAACTCGAGCGGCCGCTGCGACAGGAGAAGGCCGCTTAGCGGAAGTGCCAATTGACTACAAATATAACGACTTAAAGACCAAAAAGCTTCTGATCTTTATGTGTTGAGCGAATAGCAGTCAAGGCTCCTCCTCACTATTCTATTCAAATGAACTGACAAAATGTCAGTGACTTTTACGAATTTTATACTTTTAAAGCGAAAATAACAGCGACATATTAAAATCACTCTGAAGGCATTACAATTGAATTTTTTTTTATTTTATAATTTAGTATCTAAAAATTAAGTTTGTCAAGCTACACACATTTTCGAGCATTTTTTACGTATAGAATTTAATCTATACTCGAATTCTTCTGTGAACTGTGCTCATCTTTGAAGCTCTCACTGTCTTCTTCTTTTTTGTGCACATTATTATTGCTGGCCATATTAAGAATCCATATATACTTTATCTCAATTAATAATTCTCCATTTGCTTATTCTTTATAGTCTTCTTCACATTCTCATTATGCATACTAATTATTTGATTATTTTCGTACAACATTTATATCTGACCATTAGACTGTACCTTTTTTAGGCAACATCATTCTTTATATCATTTACTCATATTTTAAATTTCGAATAATTACACAGGCCAACAAATTTTAATGAAACTTTGAAAACAAGAAACAGTTTATAACTGTGTAAGAAATCTTTCTGATGATGTCAGCCTTACGAAATTCTATACGTTTGAATCACTATAATGTCAATAAAGGATGTTCTGTCATAAAACTAATCTATGAAACTGTACCACTCCTCTGCTCCAAAAACTATTTTGAATCCTGTAAATATATTATCTCTACAATATCTCAAATATGCAAATATAGTTGTAAATAGATTAGATAAGTAAAAACTGATATTAATATAAGTATAAATATAAGTATAAGTATAAGTATAAGTATAAGTATAAGTATAAGTATAAGTATAAGTATAAGTATAAGTATAAGTATAAGTATAAGTATAAGTATAAGTATAAGTATAAGTATAAGTATAAGTATAAGTATAAGTATAAGTATAAGTATAAGTATAAGTATAAGTATAAGTATAAGTATAAGTATAAGTATAAGTATAAGTATAAGTATAAGTATAAGTATAAGTATAAGTATAAGTATAAGTATAAGTATAAGTATAAGTATAAGTATAAGTATAAGTAAAAGTATAATTTATTGTAGTACAGGTATAAATACAAGTATATATTCTGACTAAATCCTGTTCTACTATGTTTTTAATAAAACAAATCAAATCAATGAATATTGTTGTATTATAAATATTATAAGCAATTCAGTATAATTCATACAACTTTTGTTAAATTTAAAATAGTAAATTTGCTGCAATGCACGCAAATACAGTTACATTCAATTGCTTTGTTATCAAATTCGCACAACTTTTCGTTTTTCACACGATTGCTGCGACGTGATGGCATTTTATAGCAATTGCTGATATTTATCTGCTAATTTAGAAATTCTGTTATAAGAGTATATGTTCATATACATTTATATATGTGGCTGAGGGCACGGAAATGCATAGACAATAGTTTTATTTTCAGCTTTTTAAGGGCTTTAGCAACTTTGTGTGTTGACATAACATTTAAACTGCTTTCGAGCTGTTGGCTTGGTACAAACAAGGTAGAAAGAGCAGCAAACAGGAAAACTGCTAATAAAATAATATTTGAGCATAGCAAATTCTCTGACTATGACACATGCTACTTAATTAAGTGTAATTAACTTAATATTCTTTTAATTATTTTAAAATTAAAATCACAAATCAAAAGACTTAGGACACGAACTCGGCTTTTCTTTTACACATTTATATGTAATTAAAATGCATTTATTCTTTTATCCACTCACCCAATTTTGTGATGGGCTTAAACTCGAGATTTGGCAAGCCGAGACCCTCGTCGCCAGCCAGAATAGCGCTGAGGCCCGTCAGCAGAATGAATGCACTCAAAACACTTGCCATTTTCTTCAAAGAAAATTAAAATTTGTTCTCTTGCTTTACTTCGAATACGCAAATTTCACTTTCGTTGGGGTTGAAGTCAGTCAGGGATGGACAGATAGTTTAAGTACGACAACGACGCCCCCGGCTCATGCAAATGCGAAGCGACATCTGAAACCTACGACCGACCGCTGGCTTGTATTTATGGCGAAAATAGAGAGTAAACGCAACGCTATAATAGGCACCCACAGTCGACTGATGCGATGCGCACAGGGATTGGGGGTTTGCCGGTGAAACGAAAATAGCTTCGGAAGCAAATGACAACGACACAACAGCGCTGAGCAGAGGGAGTCCAAAGCGAAATACAAACGACATTATTAAATACCCTAGACAAAAGTCGTGCCCAGCCAAAGCTCTCTCAACTACCGGCAGCTGTCCGATTTGGATGCGCTTCAAGCCGGCTGATGCTTCCTCGTCGCACTGATTATTGGAATCTGTTGGCCCGGTTGACACTTAAAAGCCAACCAGGCGTTAAGAAATCCGCTAGACGCGACATGTCTGATACTTATCTAAATGCTGTAATGCCTAAGACGATTTATATTGCTCAATTAAAGTGTAGATTCAACAAAGATTAAAACCATTTGCATTTGCATATACGTAATTAATGTGTAAAAATGAAAGCCTTTTCATATTTTGAACAGTTGTTGCTTACACTATGCAACTTGGTAAATTTTTCATTGAGATTCTACCAGTCAGAACTTGCAGTACATAGAGTCTAAAATTGATCGAGTAAGGTATTTATTAAGGTAAGGTATAATATTAACATAATACATAATAATATCGAATATATTCTCTGCAGATGAGTTGCCTTGGGTCAGATCTGATACATCAAATCTCAGATATCAGATATGATTCAGTATATCAGTTAATAGTTAAACATAATATTGTGACAGGGTATCTCTAGGTCACATCGATCAGCTCACTTTGCTCTCAAATTTATTTATTATTCATTATACAAAGAAGTTAATATTACTGCTCATATATCTAATTATAAATAATTTATTTTTGGTACACATATTCGTATAGATCTTGTTGCACAGTGCGGCCAAGTAGACAGAGCATATCGAATTGTTTGCTTTAAATCTGATTGAGTGACTCAGCATATTCGCAGTAATTGAATTAAACTTTAGTCAACAACAAAAGCACTGAGCAGATACGAGTTAGATTCGATCTCTTCAAAGCACTCACGAGCTTCTTCAATGAGCTAATTAGATAATTAGAATATTAGGTATAAGTCCTGAACTATATTAAGAGCTTCCCAAAATGGCTCGTGATTTTTAATGATATGCTGGAAATTCACTTTGCGGAATTACCCATACTTAGCTCGAGGTCTTGAGATAATCGCAATATTAATATGAAATTAACTAAACTTACGAATAAGGCAAATGTGATTTGGAATTTCTTACAAAGGTGTATAATAAAATGCAAAGTTTAACTCAGCTTCGTCGCAGTATAATTGATTAGATTATATATATTTTATTTGATAGAAATTCTGATTTATTTTACATCATCTTTTACTTAAGTACTTTTTGTGGTGCTTCTGCTGTGACATCTTATCTTGCATTCAAGGGTGCATCTGCTTTTTTTATGCCAAAGAACCGGTATCTGCACCATTTCCATTCACTTATCAGCATCACAGTTAATTCTGGGGTTCGGCTCTGAAAGCAGACCCGACCCACTTATCAGCTAGCGTAATGAGTGCCCACAGTCTGTGTTTGTGTCTGCCTTTTGCAATCCGATCAAAAGTCAGTGAGAGACAAGAGCTCAGCTCAGTGGCAACTCCGCTTCTTATCGTAATCAGCAGCATGATGCACCAGTAATGCCAATTCCAAGAAATTTGGAATTTTAGGAAAAACAAAAAATAAAATAAAGAGAAAAACAAACCAGTTCGACAATATCTTATCAATACACGCACACACTGACACAGAGAGTTTTGTGAGCAGACAGTCGCTTGCCTTAGACAAATGAGCCGCAAATGCGTCGAGCTAAACCAAAAATTGAACAATTCGAATAGAATTGAGAAGAAAAGAAAAGAAAACACACATGGCACAGCCTCCGACTATTGACAAAAACTGCGACAATGGCAAAGAGCGAAGAGAATACGAAAATTATCTGGCTGTGGAACAAACGCAAATTGAATGAAAGCCAAACAAAAGGCGCGCATTTTGCCACCTAGGGAGCTGGGCAAACACACACAAAAATCTGTCTTCGGCTGATAACCAGATGGATTCATGAATACCTAAAGGCAGCTCATTAACTGGGTCTGGCCACACTCGAGCACGCAAGAACAAACACGCACGCACAAAAGGCTTATCAGCGGGGTAGGTAAGACTTAGGGGTATGCTTAAGGGCAGCGGCGCATGCGCGAAACACGCACACAGCCACGCAGGACACTGTGCGTGTGCGCAGGTCGTCAGCTGATTTTATGGCCTTGTTTTTGTTTTGCAAAAATAGATTCCCTTTTGCAGTTTGTGTAAACAACATCATAAACTGCGGATTAGAGTCGCCGCAGTGATAAGAGCCGCGAGTCAGCTATCTCGCATATATAAGCTTGACGCGCGCCGGCCCAGGACAACAGTCATCGACGTGACAGCAAGCCAATCACATCATTATCATCATCATCAGCAAGCACTCTAGAGAAATGGCTCTGACAATGGAAAGCAGCAACAACCCACTCACCTATCGCCACAAGAAGTTCGATCTGAGGCGGCCACGCAACGACGAGCTGGATCTGCAGATCAAGGAGGAGCTGCTGGCCCGCATCGGTACTCCGGACTGCAACAGCGGCTCGGACGAGGAGGACTCAAGCAGCCAGTGTTCCAGCATACTCTCGCTGCCCAAACGACGACGTCTCAATAGCACCGTTTTCGATGGCTCTAACGGCTCAGAATCGACTTCATCTTCGCACTCGCTGCCGCCCTCCATCAGTCCTGAAGCACTCAGAGATATTTGCAAGTACCATGGCAATATGGTGCGGAAGTTTCCCAAGAAGGAACGCTCACCCAAGGACCAAGATCGACGCAATAAGAACACAATCGCTTGTCGCATGAGTCGGCGCGTGAAGAAGCTCGAGCATCTGGCCATCGAGGAGCAGTATAAAGAGTTCACCACCCAGCACCTCAAGATTGTCGAGCAGAGTATGCGTGCCACGGCCTATTTCAACCACCTCAATCACCTGGTCAAGCACGAGCAATCACCAAAGAGCTCAGCCCCGGCTCAGCCAGTTCCAGTGCCAGTGAAAAACTTTAGCATCGACTACTTGATAAATGGCATGAAAGGCGAACAGTGTTAGAAAACACTCGTTTAATCACTGCGTGATGTAATTTAACCGGCTTAAAAGGCACCCACCTAAGCTTTATTAACTATTAATTAGTTTTTTTTTATTGATGTATAGTATTTAAGTATTTCTTTTAACTATTATTTAGTTATACATACAGATTTAAGCAATTGTATAAATGAACAATAAGTAGAAGTTTTTAGTTTATATAAGTTTGTATGCCATACTATAGTTGATAAGTTGTAAAAATTTTAAATATTGATTTTTAAAATATATATGGTATTATTATTTTTTTTTTATATTAATATAAAATATTTTTAAAAATAATTATTAAAGAATTTTAGAAAGAATTTTAAAAGTTACTTCTTTTAATTCATTGATCAGCATCATTTCTTCTTTACTGCTTCGGCCTTTCGAATTCCCACAATTTTGTACCATCTATAAGCACAAAATTCGATTTTTTCAGATTGCTTAATGTTCTCAATAAGAATATTCTCAAATTTATAACTAACAAAAATGAACATGTTCCTATTTCAACACAAAGAATTAGTTTTCTTAGTATATCCAGAACCCATTGGAAATATGCAAGGCTAGCTGTCAGAAATATGCGTGGACTTTCCCAATAGGCATCGATCCAGAAATGTTGCATGTGCGTGTTTCGGCAACTAAAATAAAAACAGATTTGGGATTTTAGATATGTATATATTTTGTATATCATATATAGAGGAAGCTCATCAGTTTTATAGTTATATCATCTTAGTTTCAAATTTTAAGCACATAAGTCAGAGAGAGAGAGAGAGAGAGAGAGAGAGAGAGAGAGAGAGAGAGAGAGAGAGAGACTAAGAATGCATCGATTCTGAAAACTTCATCAGTTAGAGACTTTTCACATTTCTCCCGAGAAGAAATGTCTAACACTATTGCCTTTCTGTGAGGTAGAATATAATACAATATTTTCTATTTAAAGCTAGCTAAATAAAAAATATTATAGAACTTGAAATAGAACTTAAACTTGTAATTTGATTATTATTATTGCTATTTTGATGTATTTAGTAAAATCTTAAGTTATCTTTAGTCTTAAAACTATTATTATTACTATTAAATAAAATATTGTTATTACCACTACTATTATTATTTCTATAATACTCATAATTTTGATGCTTAATCACATGTAACTAAGTTGGCTCCTTCTGATATGCGAGTTATGAGCACATTAAGGTCTTTTTCCTTTCACAATGCTTAGCCAGGCAGAAAATCAATATACCAAAGACAATGCCCAGCTTAAATAAGCACCTGCTCAAGCTGATAGTCGTGCATAAGGAAGTTGCCATGTGAAGAGCCCAGCAGCGACTGCAGTGTGCGATCGAGACTGACTCAACTAAGCCGGAGTGCAGTCAACTGTGCTGAGTCTAACAACAATAGCAAACAGACTAACTGCACATAAGTTAGTTAATTAAAGTTGAGTATTCATGTTGAGCAGTCGCAGCGTCCCCTCCCGCTCCACCTGGTAATTAACTCTTTGGGGTTTTATTTTCGGCATTGCGCAATGTCCGAGCAGCTAATTACTTTTAATTTTCATTGTAGGCCATTTGATAGTGCTCCAAAGCGACTTCCTATGGAGCTGGAAAACCCAAAAGGCAACCCACTTTACCAACACACACACACACGCACAGCTGACTCTGTCTGTGTGAATTTTGAGTTAAATGCAAAACTATTTTCTTTGTTGCTGTTAATTGTTGCTCTTGCCGTAGCGCTCACGTTGCTGCTTTAACATTGAAAACTGCATTCGGTGTGAAAACAGCAGCAACAGCAACACCAACATCGACTCAAATGTATAGAAAAAACTTTGCGGTTGCAACACTTTTGCTGCTGAACTTGAGCTTTTCGCAGCTAGACCAAACTGCATGCAGTCTCTCTCTGTCTCTCTCTCTCTCTCTCTCACTCTTCAGTCTCCCTCTTTCGCTCTGTCTTCTTGTGCTGTCTGCTCAGCCAATATTGATATTTGATTTAGTATTTCGTCATTTCACTGCAGCTCACTCAGTATTCGTCGATATGCTCGTTGTTGCTTAGCTCAACCTTGACAAATGAACCTAACTTAATGAGAACAGCAAATTAACTAAGAGTATTTAAGACTATATTTAGAGAGTCTCTACTCTTTGTTAAAGAACTATTATGAACTACTTTTATATCATTTAGATTTTTTAGAAGAAGATGCATACTGATGGACAGATAGATACAATTGCTTCGATCCAGCTCTTCGTAATCATGAATATATATATATATACTTTATGGGCTTTGACACGCCTTCTACAGTTTAATACATATATTTTCATAAATTCTTTATACCACGAATTCACATTCTTAATGAGCTCAGAGCATTAAAAAAATCATATTTTGAGCGTGGGAGTATGTGAATACATAGTATATAATGGCATAATAATTATGGCATACATTAGCTTAATGTCGAAACATCATGAGACTGAACTGTAGCCAAGCTATATAGAATTATGAATATTATATGATATTTGTAGTCTATTACTGTCTTCTTTACTAACAAATATGCAATATAATGATTATTTACTAGCGTTGACAGTTGATATATCTATATACATATACATATACATATACATATGTATATAATATATGTATTGTCATACATAGATAGCTACGCGTCATGTGCAAGATTTCTAACTGCATTAATTTCTTTCTTAGATTTCCAATTTCCCATATCTTCTTCCCTTCTTTGCCAAGGCTTCAAAATAAACCAAACGTATTTATAAAATTAATTTTCATTTTAATTTTAAAGTCAATTTATAGTTAATAAATTAATACTTAAGCAACTAAATCACATTCAATGGCTATCTTAAATTGTAGATTAGAAAACTAGATCAAAGTTATATGCTTTAATACGGAGATCCGAAGATCATCAGCTGCTGCGATAGGGACATTTCCTGCAGGAACTGTTGTTGTTGCTGGGGCAGTTGCATGCCCGTCGTCGGAAGGCCCTGCTGGAATACCGCCTGCTGCAGCAGCTGGCGATAGTAGAGGCCGAAGCGAACCTGTTGCTCCATGATGGCAGCCTGCTGGGCACGATATTGCTCGTATTGCTGAGATAAGCGCACATCCTGGGCCTGCTTGGCCCGCCGGCTCAGTAGACAAGCCAAGGTGTTGCGATCGCGGCGCTGCTGCTCCTTGGGACTGCGCTGCCGCAATGTCTGGCAGCGGCGCACCATGTTGGCGTGATAGGTGCCCGCTAGAGCTGGTGGCGCACTGGGCTTCTGCTGGCCGAGGCCAGCTGCGGTCTGAGTACTGGAGGCGGAGGCTGCTGCGTCGATGTTCTGGTCGTTGTCCAGCCAGGGACGGAAGAAGCCCTTCAGCTGGCGGCGTTTGCAGGGCGGCGCCTCCAGCGTGACGTTCTCCTTGTTCTGCTCCAGAATCTGGTCCACATCTCGCTTGCGCTTGTGTGCGGCAAACTTCTTGTGCACATAGCTGTTCGAGTTGTTGGGCTTTTCCATTTTCTCTATTTTTGGACAATCTGTTGTTGATGCTTTGACGTTGAGTGTCTGAATGCTGCTGCTGAGCGCTTGATATCCTGTTTATATGCGCAGGATGGGAACGGCAGGAGCAGGCCCCTCGGCCAGGTACGCGCGTTGGGTGTCGTCAACAGACAGATTAGCGGATCTTCATTACCTAACTAATCGTTGTTTTGGCCGAGCGCTTTGCATATTTTATGACCTGTGGCGGCTAATTGCTGGCGAACATGTCGCTGCCTCCTACCTGTTCTCTACCTGCTGCCGGCCGTAGCAGCAGCTCACCAAAGATCAAATACGCTGTCGCGGCTACCGGAACTGGAAAACACTCGATCGCACATCGAATACACACGAATCCAATTTTTATTGCCCTACTTGACGCCATGCGTTGCGTGTGGCCCGACGCGTACTTCAAGACATTTCCAGCATTTTTTGTGACAATTTCTTGGAAATTCCTGCAGGTCTGGAAAAGGGATTCGCCAAACAAAGGACTCTCAAAATGTTGTTCTTTTCGGTTGACCAAAGCAAATACCTTGCTTTATCTCTATCTCCCTACATCGTTCTTATAAATCTAGTGGGAAGATTAAACACAAATCTGAGTTACAAATATATCATATTAATAACTATAATAAACTCAACAATCATATGGTGTTAACGTTGCTTGACATATTAAAGCATTTCAGGCTTGGATAACTCATAAATTATCACTGATCAGGTGTTAATATATAAATATATTTTATTGCTAGACTTTAAGCTAGTATGAATCGTTCAAAGGGCACGTTTTCCAGCATGTGCTCGTTTGCCAAGCTCTTAACCAGATACGAAAACATTCCATTTTATGGTAGTAGTTAACAATGAACACCTCTGACCAGTCAAACTATCATTGTGATCAATGAGCTCTATTGATATAATTTAATAAGCGAAAAGGGCAATCAGCAGATGAAAGTTTTGTTAATACTCTATTGAAAGACGAGGCGAAATGAGACTTCTCTGGCTGTGTGGAATGTATATAATCCACATGTAATATTATATAAAATACAATCCATGATGATAGTGTTGATCATAAATAATAATATTGATAACAATATTATAAATATAATGAAGACTATGATAATTACTTCGATAGACATAGGGTATCTGCCAAAAAAACAATCCCGATTAATACACACTTGTTTTATTTAAGGCTGTTAAGTTGCTATAACTACTAGCCAGTCAAAGGCACGATAATCAGTATCTAAAATACACATTATATGGTAAAAGATATTGAATACGACATACGAGTGTACATACTATACAAAATACATTTTTGAAGGGCTCTAACAATATATTTCTTGAGATATGAAGCGCGAAAAAAATAAAGAAGTATTCTCATCAGCAAGTAATTTTTTAATAAATATGAAAAAGTTCTTACAAAATTTAATATAAAATTATATATACATATATAAATATATAACAGTTAGTCGTTCACAATTGAATAACAGCTTTAATCTGGGCAACATGCAATATTAAACAGATTTAAATTATTTTGATGCACCTTCCCCTGCCCATAAACAATTTATAGAGCAAGTCAACTGCAATCCGAACTTATTAAAATAATCATTTTAATACTATGATATACATTACATATGAGTTTATAATAGTTTTGTGAAAAAGCAGAGTGAGCCCTGTTAAGTGCCATAAAGCGCTTATCTTTATGTTGGATCAGGAGAGAAATCCAAGTTGATAGAGTCAATATGGCCACTTTGTCTGTCTGTCCATTTGAGCGGTCTACTAATCTAGGGACTTGCAATTTTAAAAGAATATTAGTTTAAGTTAACTTAAATACCATTCAAAAAGATATAATAATCCTGCAATGAAAGTATATTTCGGAGTTTAATATCTCCTCATTACGCACCAAATTGCAAAAAAAGTACTTAAATAATAGAGGCTTCGACAAATACACTCATGTGGATGTGAATATCACTCTCTGAATTGATTAGGAACATATATCCAGTCGAAAAGTTATTCAACAATTAATTTTTATTACATAGCCCGCATTGCAGCGGGTGCATGTGTGAGTGCATGCTAGAGATACGTAAACTTATAAAGATATCAATGAGGCGCAGGCTGTTTAAGGTATCTTGAAGTGGAGCACTTTCGACTAGAGCACTCTTAAATGTTTTTTTATTGCATAATTTTTCAATTGTTTATCAGTTCATTGATTCATAACGCTTGACCAAATTTAGTTTACATAAGAATATATTTAAAATCCAAAATTTATTATTAAGAAAAGAAATGTAAATATGTATAGTATTATATATATCTTACTAAAGAAGAACAGAGTTAGGCATCAACTTAATACGACAGGCACAGGATCATTATTTGCACTGCAGTTGGCAGGATATTATGCAGATGACTTATTAGCCTACATTGAGAGAAATAGAGCATTTGTAGATATACATATACATACATATATAGAAGAAGAACTGATGCAGCTCCCTAAAAATAATCATAATAATCTCTATTAATAATGAGTGTAAACTAGAAAAGAAATGTTTTCAGAAAGTAAAAAACTCTGAGGAACAGATTGTATATCCCATATACATATGTATATATATATATATATATACATGAGTACAATCATTGAGTAGGCGAAAAGTCAAATGCCTTTAGCTATCATTGCGAAATAGATACATCTATCAAAAGTGAATTCCGAACAGAGATCACGTCAAGTGCAAGATTTCTAAATTTTCTTTCCTCAAATAATAAGAGATCGTCAAGAATATAAATTCCTTTAAACTTGATTTATTGCTGTTCAACAATAATAAAAAAAATTAAACTTTAAAAGTTATCACAAAGTCAATAATAGATACATTCTATATAGAGAGAAAAAGTGTGTTCCATGTGCTAACGCTTCGTCACTGTCGTCTGCTGCTGGGGCCATCCTTGCTTCATGTGCTGCCGGCTCTGCTGGCCGTCGGGCAGCGCAGGTCGTGTCGCGGCCATTGCCTGCTGCAGGAATTTGACGTAGTAAAGGCTCAATCGTACTTGCTGCTCCAAGTTGGCCTCGTGCTGCGAGCGATATTGCTCGTACTGCTGCTCCATGGCCAACTGCTTGGCTTGCCGGGCCCGACGACTCAGCAGACAGGCCAAAGTGTTGCGATCACGACGCTGCTGCGCCTTGGGGCTGCGCAGGCGTGGCGTGTGTGAGCGCACCATGTTGGCGTGGTAGGTGGGCGCCACTGTATTGGGCGATGGTCTCCGCGGTGGCTGTTCCGTTACTGATGTTATGTTCGCTCGGGGCTCATCCAGCCAGGGGCGGAAGAAACGCTTGGCGGGCAGCTCCATAATGAAGACCACATCGTCGTCTGTTTCCTCGTCCTGGCTGCGCTTGCGCTTCGCTGCAGCGAACTTTTTGTGTTCATAGTTGGGGGCAGTTGCAGAGTTATCCATGCTGTTGCTGTTGCTGTTGCTATTGATGTTGTTCTTGTTCGCCGTCTTGCTGTCGACTGTGCTGCCCTTGTGCTGGGCGTAATCTTTTATGCAACATTAGGTAATGGCTATCAAAGCGCTTGACAGTCTGTCGGACGATTTCCCACCAATCCCTGTTGCAGGTATTTCCCAATCAACTTCATTCATCCCAACGTGTGCCTGCGCTTCGAGCTAATCACCTTCAACGTAACCCTCGAGCGTTCCAACTACCTGTGACCGCTGCCCGCCTGATGTTGTTGTTATTGTCGTGCCAAGGGCAGGTATGTCGTCCATTGGGCTGGCTAATCCGCCGGCTGACATTGCTTGCATTAGTTAAGGGCGTCATAAACCAGTTGTCCTTTTCGACTGTTTGTATCGCCAGCGATTTTCACTGGAATTACCTGTTGAGTGAGCAGAGATAGAGCCAGAGCCAGAGCCAAGCCCAGACTCTGAGCACTGTAATCCTGGCGCTCATATGGCCACGATGTCTGCAAGCGCATTGTTCGGTTTTCTTTGTGGCACCTGAAAAGTTTTATTGTTGCCGCCGCTCCGCACTGCATTTATGACTTCAGCTTGTCCAGCTGAAAATTGCTATTCTTCCCAAAGGTGTCGGGCATCATTACTGAATACCCGAAAGATCCATATATATACATATATAAAATCTCACACATATATATATCGCTCTCGTTGTCGCTTCTGCTGTTCAAAGTATGTGCGTTTAGAATTATGTCGGATTTTTCATTGAATGGCTCGTTGTTAAGAGTCTTGTCCATTGATTTATGTAGTCACTGCCGTGCGACTGCTAAGCGGATTTATCTTTAGGTGGGCTTGAGTTCTGTCCTCAGCAAACCAGGACATCCATTGTAGAGTAGCTGACTGAAAGATTGCCATATTGTTTGATTACAATGATCCGAATCCACTGTTAACCGGAAAGAATTGCCATGGTTAATGTAGAGCAGTCTCCAATATCTCATCGATTATGTAAGTGTTCTGCTTCGTTCGTGATGGAATGCACTCACACAAATCTACCAGGAAACGCTATCTCCAAGGCAAACTTCTGAGAAAGGTGAGCCGAAAGAAAGCAGTAACTGGAAAATGTTGTGAATGAATCGCGTGTTATATGATTGATGCAGTCCATGACCTTTCTCACCGATAGTCATAGGGGCTTGGACATTTTTTAGTTCTTTTCCAGTTTTTTACTTCCTTTGTAGTATTTACTTAATTGTAATATTCTTTGTAGTCAGAGCATAATACGATCCGTAAGGATCCCACGGTCACATTTAACATCTGTTTGTACATTATGAGATTTATATACATATGAGGGATACCAAATACAGAAAATGAAATTGACATAAATCATATTAAAATACTTAAAATTTGCCAAGTTAGTTCCTATGTTATAAACCCCGTTCGAAGACTTTCCAGAACTTTCTAGAACATGTTTGGGTTCGCCCATTAATAATCCTTTGTAGCATTATATACACATATGCTAATCTACAAAGGATCCGATCTAGATCTCGCTCAAGACATCCAATTTAATATACTAAGTATTAGGTAATATATTAAAAGATATCAGATATATAAACAAATACAATATATATGTCTTTAAATATTATTTAGATTTTTTAATTAATTAATTTTTTAAAATCATATATTGATTTATTATTAATGAATCATTAATTAATTATTAATATTTATATGCTAATAATTTCTTGTCAGAATAATATATGTATATTAAATATAACAATTATATCTAGTATCTATATTTTCATCCGTGTCTAATATATATCAGAACTAAGGCGCCTTTACATATTTATGATAAAATATTTCAAAACTAACAAAAAGAAACCAATCTAATTCCTGAAAAAAAAAAAAAAACCATTTCAAATTGCTAAAGGTTTTTGAATAATCAAAAATAAAGTCGAAAACAAAACCCTTTAATATGATCTCAGAAAAATTATAAAATACTCCGTAATCTTACCAAATATCTTCAATAATTCCATATATTGATCTATCCTTGTAACTACATAATTTAAATTTCATTCTTTGCGCATTAATATCGATGCAACTTTTCGGGAAAATCCCAATAATTTTCCATTCAATTGGCCATTGCCAGTAAGCCGTAGCCGGAGCCGCGGCATCTTGGAATGCTGTCGAACTTAATGAGCCAGATTAGCGGTAAGAAAGATAAGAATCCCGAAAGCGCTGAGCCGACTCTGCCGATAGCAACGGGATCTGCTACCTCATCAAAGAACATACCGTGGCCGGGGCGCAGGCGCTGCCCGAATGCTCGTCTTCTCTTGAAATTTTCCTGAAGAAAATACCAGGAAAATTGAAATAAGCGCAGGCAGGCAGCAGAGAGTATGGAAGGTGCTCGCATGTCTGTAGGTGCGAGCCGAGCACCGCTGGGCAAATGAAAAATTAATTACGAAAAGGACTTGGCCGAGCAGGTAGCAAACGGCCAGCAGTTCATATATAAATTCTGGAACAAATCCTTTTCTTTTTATGACAATGCAGACCTTTTGTCAACGAAGTTTTTCCCATAAACAAGGCGCAGCTCACCTTAATGATAATTTCGCCGTGCGGGCAGGTAGCAGCAGCCTCTGCAACTATAAAAGCAGCTCTTGCGCAGCACAAGGAGCACAGTCAACAGACAACCAGCATAGTAACAACATCTTAACGAATAACATACAAATACTCCAGCTACACGATGGCACCCTCACAAATGGATTATCCCCAACACGAAACAAACACGGCGAGTGTTGGCTACACGCACAAGAAGTTCAACACGGGCTGCTACAAGCACAAGAAATTCGGTAAACGGGACAGCAGCAAGGATGTCACGGCCACAGCTGCACCGTTATTCCGTCCATATGCACTGAGCGATAATACGCCACGGAAGCGTCGTCAGGAGTCTAAGCAGCGACAGTGCCAGCAACAGCCCCAATACCAGCTGCCCCCAACGCCGCCCACAACGCCACCCCAACAGCAACATCAACAGCAGATGCAGCATCAGCTGCTGCCACAGCCCTATCAATCATATACGCCCACAGCCACGCCCACGCCAAGCATTAATCATCAGGCATTCGCCGTAATGCTGCAGAAGCAGCGCGCCGTGCTCCAAATGCGTCAACTGCTTAGCATCAACCCGGATGCCAATACATGGCCCGCAGACTTGCGCAACGCCCTCTACTCCATGCTGCAGAAGTGAAGGAATAGCTGCTTCGACCGGTGGCATCTCGATGCCCACCAACTTGGTGATTTGCTTAGCAACCAGTGATATAGAAATTTAAGTGTCTCACAGATTGTATATGATATGAAGACAGGAGTGACTCAACCTTCCCTACATCGAGTAATTGTACATAAAGTATTTAGACTATTTACAAGAAAACCAAATAAAATAAACTAGAATAATATGTATAAAAATTGAATCTCTTTGTGAATTGGGTGTAAAATGGGATATTGAGTTATATGGAACAATTTCTATACGCAGAATTTCTATGATATTGCCATGCATCTGGATATATATCTGAATGAATTATTCACGAAACAAATATGTATGCATAAGGTGTATTTATATGTGAACAAATTATGTTTCTTTTTCCTATTTATAGAGATTGCTCTACTCTTCAGCTTTCGTGCATTGCTGTATTTAGAACAGAGGCAACCCACTCAGATATACTATGGCAATCCACACAGTCACATACACATAAATGCACATGATTATTAATATGTATTAAGTATCATTTCATACATGCACATAAAGACAGAGACATTTGGTACTTATAGAGCAAAAGGCAAACAGTTAGACACACTACTGTATTGTATGTATTTTATACAATCAACTAAGAGTTCACAGTTGAATGGCATTTACAGATATTTGCCATCAGTAATACATTGTGATCGTTCGCACGCTAGATTAGTTAATTTAAAGGGTATTATTATATTTGATGATTGCAAACTGATTTAAATAGAACTCTTAAACAATTACTAGGGTTGACTTAGAATCTACAGAGAATTATTAAATCCCAGGCGATCGAACACTGAATTCGGTTGAGCCCTTGGCCTGCTATGGCCGGCATTCACGCTCGAAGTTCGGCGTGGCGCAAAATGCTGGGGCTTTTGATCCCGCTGCCGACTTTGATGGGATGGCTGGGATTGGGTAACAGCTGTGGACGAGCCCAGGCGCTTGTGCACTGGCAGCGTATCCTGCCGTGTGAGTAGCTCATCGCTGCGCATCCGTATTGCCTTTCCTTTAACAGGGCTGAGGCGCGCTCCTGGCTTCTTTGGCGGAGACGCTTTGAGATTGTACGTCTTGCGTGTGGCATGCAGTTTGGAAACTGTTGATGGAAAGGTATTATGTTATGTCAATTATGAATGTTAACAGCAGCTAAGCTTACCCATGCCCAAACGGGATTTGATGTTACGTACAAAGTTGCTATTGCCACGCGATTTGTATGACGAATGTGGTGCGATCTCTCGCACCTCCGCTGTGGATGCAAACTTGACAATTTTCTCAACGGGCGCTGTCATAACAACATCTTGTTCGCTATCGCTGCCATAGCTATCTATATCACTGCCGGTATCTACTAAATCATCATCCATGCTATCATCTTCGCTGTCGTCTCCAGTCTTCAATGGCACCTTGTGGACCAGCATCACCTTCTGCTGTGATCGCGCTAGTGGCACTGCTGTACTCTTAGCCTTCACTATTGACGTGTTGCGCTTGACGCCACTGGCTCCGGCGGTGCCTTTGGTGTTCTTTAAAATCGATTTTATCTCCTTGGCTATACCGGCATTCTGCTGCACTGCATCCAAGGATTGCTTGCCGCCGAGGCGTGCAAAGACCGAGTTATTGCTAGAGGTGGCGACCAGCTTGCCGCTAGACATCTGGTGACTGCCAGTGATGTGCACTCGCACGTTGCTCTCGCCGCTGCTGGAGACAATGCCCTCCTGAGCATCATCGTCGCTCTTGCTCTTGTGCAAGCGTGCGAAAACGTCAGTTTTCTTGCTGCTCGTCACGCGATCCGAGTATACTGCAATATATTGATAACAATGAATATAGTAGGTATGGTTGTCAGAAGTTTGCTACTTACGCTGCTCCCGCTTGGCCAGAATTTGCTTGCTCCGCTCTGTTGTGCCCGCTGGCAAAGTGACTTTATATTTGCCTTCATGCTCTGGCAGCACACGTCGCGCTGGCTTTGTTGGTGGCGAACCCTTGTTGGCACCGGCACTGGCACTGGCAACTGATGCAGCTGTTGTTAGTTTGCTGGTAGGTGGCGTAGCAGCTGCACTTTTGGCCTTGGCCTTCGGTTTGGGCGAAGGCATCTCTGTTATGAGCACTTTGTCGAGTACATGTTGCTCGCTGACTTGTTTGGCATGACGCAGTATTGCAATAATATCGCCCATGGGTGTGATGCCCATCTCTCGCAAGTATTCCTTATTCAAATCGAGCAACATGTCGTCCTGTATGCGATTTTCCACAAATATATGAGCATAGCTGGCCGCTGCTGGGGATGGAATTCCCCCGGCATTGAAAAACTTCACCCAACGTGCTGTAATATAGGTAAATGAGTATTTTCCAGATACACTTTTCGTATCTACGCACCTGCGCTCGACTTTGACATGGCTTTTGAAGTTAAACACACTATTTTCAACACTTATTCTAAAACTATTATCTTCTCTATTTTTCACATATATGCAAGTGCAGCGTAGTGTAGAGTTGTATTCAATTGTTTGGAATCAGTTCACTTGAACGATTTCCCAAGGTGAACTGAATTGAATAACATCAACAAATATAGTTCATTTCACTTCGATAAAGTTAAACAAATTTTAATTTTTTAAGACATGGAGGTAAGTAAATATGAATGTTTGTTTTTTTTTTGTTTAATATTTTAAATATTTATTATTTTAAAAAACCAATTTTAATACGCAATCTGCTTCCCACATAGTTCTGTTTTAACATACTCCGTTGCAACCCTACCAATATATCGATAATATCAAAATGCAAGCTCCGATAGACATTTCGTTAAACAGCTGACTTTGCGGAACGATTGAAAATGGAAACAGTATAAACAACGCCGCTACACGTGCGGCATTAAATTAATTTTCTGTAACTTTTGTTTATATTGCAACATGTCTGGTCGAATGGAACTGCTTAGTGAGCAGGGATTGCGCCTGGATGGTCGCCGTCCACACGAGCTGCGCCGCATCAAGTGTAAACTGGGTGTTTTCGAGCAGCCCGATGGCAGCGCCTACATGGAGCAGGGAAATACAAAGGTCTTGGCCGCCATATATGGACCGCATCAAGCAAAGGGCAAAAAAACAGAAGGAAACGATCTGGTCATAAATTGTCAATACAGTCAGGCCACCTTCTCCACATCGGAGCGTAAAAACCGACCTCGGGGCGATCGCAAATCCCAGGAGTTCAAAATGTACTTGCAGCAGGCGCTGAGCGCCGCCATCAAGTCGGAGTTGTATCCACGCTCCCAGATCGACATTTATGTGGAAGTGCTCCAGGCGGATGGAGCCAACTATGCTGTGTCCCTCAACGCTGCCACTCTGGCGCTCATCGATGCGGGCATATGCCTTAACGAATTCGTTGTTGCCTGCACGGCGTCTTTAAGCAAAGCCAACATTCCGCTCACCGACATCTCGCACATCGAGGAGGTCTCCGGCGGTCCAAAGCTGACCATCGCAGCCCTGCCCACTGCCGAGAAGATTGCATTCATGGAGATGAGCGAACGCTTCCACATCGATCAGCTGGAGACGGTCATAGAGACCGCGATGGCCGGCTGTCGGGAGATACGCGACATCCTGGAGTCGGCAGTCAAGGAGCACCTCATCCACATAGGCAGCGCAGCCGACTGGGCGCGTGTTTGTTAAAATAAAGTAACTTTTATTAACACTTCTTATCACTTAGTAAACAAAGATTTAGTTCTTATCTGCCGCCTCCTGTGGCGGCGGTTGCCATGTCTCGAGTAGCTCCACTAGCGTCTGTTTGCGCTGCTCCAACTGCAGGCGCTCTATTAGCCCGCTCAGCTGCTGGCCGCCCTCCAAGAAGCCGCTCAGATTGTGCAGCGTCCCGCCCTGCTGCACTCGATGATCCGTCACCCGATCTTGGACGAAGTTGTACGTGCGAATCTTCTCGTTGCGATTCAGGTTGCCCTGCTGCGCCTTGCGGGTCGCCTTTTTGCTCGCCTCGTCACTCTCCAGCTGCTGCTGTATGAGCTTCGCCTGCAGTCGCTTAAGCGCCAGTTCGCGATTCTTTAGCTGAGACCGCTCCGACTGCGATTCCACGGCCAATCCCGTGGGCAAATGCACAATGCGCACGGCCGAGTCCGTGGTGTTCACATGTTGGCCGCCAGCGCCGCTTGCACGTTTCGTCTCAATCTTCAAGTCCCGATCTGCGATTTGCACCTGCACATCGGCAGGCCTGGGAATGACGGTTATGGAGGCGGTGCTGGTGTGGATTCGTCCAGATTTCTCAGTGGCCGGCACACGTTGCACCCGATGTACGCCCGCCTCGAAGCGCAGCCAGTTGTACGCCTCTGGATCGTTGACCTGTAGATTAGCATGACGCAGTCCACCTATGTCGGTGGTCTCACGGGCAAACTCTTCGTACTCCCAGCCCATGTGCTCGAAGTAGCCAGTGTACATGTCATAGAGTTCCTGGGCAAACAGCATAGCCTCCTGACCACCGGCACCGGCGTTCACCTCGAATATCAGGGCCGGATAATCCTCATCATCTGACAGCGCGAGCAGCTCCTGCAGCATCGCCTCCTCCTGTTTACGCAACAGATCGGCGTACACACTGTTCTCCTCTTCCATCAGCGCTCGCATATCCTCGTCCTTCTCGGCGGCCAAGTCTTTCTCCGGCGTAATATTCCGCTGCAGGGCTCGGTGCTTCTCCAGGCTGTTGACAACGGGATCCAGACGGGACAGGCGTGCGTAGAGGCTGTTGTTGCCGGCTGCGTTCACGCGCAGCGCGTAATATTCTTGCCGCAGGGATTCCAGATACGATTGCAGCTTCTCGTTCTGAAGACTCAGCGGATCTGTGCTAGCCCATCGACGCACCAGATGCTCACAGCGCACTCTCAACAACTTGCGGAGCATTTTGATTTCAAACAAATAACAAAATTTAATCTATTTTTGGTTAAATAACTGTTTAGCCCAAGAGCTGCTCGTTGATTAGGTTCATAGCAGTCAGAGTTTGTAAGTGAGCCCACAATCGTTGGGAATGTTAGCAATTAGCTGTTCTGATCAGCGAGCTTTGTAAATATTTTAATTATTTGTAAGTCGAAAGTTAGGCTGTTGACTTTAATGTCAATAAATGTAAATTTTTCTTTTAAATATAATACATATAGCAACATTGCCACGACTATCAAATGCCCGCTGTTTTTCCCGCGCTCTTAAAGTTTAAGCAAGTATTGAAAATTGTGGGTGCCCACAGGTGCTTAAGCTTTTGCCAGTGTTGAGTAAAACTTTATTTATTTCTCAATCTGATTGGGCTTGTTCAGTCGCGAAACAATTATTTAGTTATTATTACTACATTTAGTCATATCAGTGCAACAAAGAGTACTTGCAAAGTACTTGAAAGTGCCCAAACTACAATCAACAAAGCAAAAATAATAACAAACTGTGCAACAAATATGTGCAAGTTCCATGCATAGCTATTTTCAGTTGTGCATGCATGTGTGTGTGCGAGTGTGAATGCGAGTCGAGTGAGTGAGTGCGCGTGTGTGTGTTGTGTGCGTGATGTGTTGTGTGCTTGATTAATGAAAACAGTTGTGTTCGTAGTGGTGTAAAGTGCAGCAGTAGCAATTAAGTTTAATTAAATAATAAATTGGATGTGAACAAGCTGCCAGAGTGCATTTATACAGAGTCAGCTCAGCATAAGTCGCAGCAAGAGTTTAGCGAGATGCCACCACTGAAAAGCTACTCCCTGCACCATGAATTCAATGCAAACGCAAACGCAAATGCAAATGCAAATGCAAATGCCAG